>OX422216.1:19430723-19435723 GCA_949130495.1 Sambucus nigra
AGATAATCATATGACTACTGGCAGGATCAACCAGGTATCATTCCTCATCGACACTGAGATCGCGTGACCCTAACCGATGTAATCGGCGAGAGTCAAGACGAAACCCAATTGTCGTTCGTAAAAAGCGAGAACACTTAGTTAGGGAAAATAGAAGCCCGAAGACCCCTTGCCCGAAAAAAGTTCCATATCCATGAGATCAAGCATCCTCCATGAGCCCTGCATACACATACACGATGGCGAGGAAAACATGGATCGCGAATAGAACTTCAAGGTTCACCGAACGCCGCATCAGAAGCATTAGGAAAAAAATGGACAATAACACGAGTGAATTCCTTCATTATCGGTATGCAACACAAGAAACCAACTTTAGCCCAAGGCACATATATCTTGAACGTGACATGAAGAGGTTTGCACAAAGGGCCGTCACTGCACAAGCAGGGATTCGACTAACCCACACAAACCAAACACAACTCACGCGCTTAAGGTGCCACACAAGCAAAAAGTCGTGGTCAAAATTCCAGCAACACGAAGGAAACTAGAATATTTGATTGCTGAAGCTAATACCTGAACGAGACGGTGGGCACAACATTTCTTTCCTTTTCAAGCGACAGGAACAAGAGGAAAAGCTCACACGCACTGACGCCCATGCACGTTTCACTTATTTTTCATCGGGACAATGGGGAGGATCAACGCACACACAACATCACTCGAAAGTGGAGCTGTGTACTTTGATCTCCCCCATGATCCTTAGGCGTGCAAGAGCTTTCACTCCGACACATCCCAAGAACCCATCTCCCGCGCTGGTAATCCAACGTGTTCTAGATTCCTCTAATCGAGACATGCGCGCAGAACAAAGTACCTCTACATGCCACGTTCTTCGTTCACTAGAACACAAGGGATTACAAGGCAGGACGTTGGGCAAGCAAGCGAGGAGCAACACTTGCCTGACGCCCATGCATCATTCTGAGGGACACGACAAGGGAGATCGCCCGATCATTTCTACCCCAGAGTGATTAGAACATGTAATCTCTGATCACATGAATGCATCTCACCCCAAAGCGATTAGAACGTTAAATCTCCTCCATCCTTTTGGGGGGATGCCAGGACATCGCATCCCCCCACGAGGATAATCATACATTCGGATAACCATCCCATCTTCGTGATTCTGAAGCTTCACGAAGAACGTGAGGTTTTATGCTTGTTTTCCAAGCATTACCTCGATGACATTGTCTTGGTTCACTGGTATCGGTGGGCATCACGTGAGGTTTTTCGCTTATTTTTCGGCATCCCCCGACCGAAATTGCCTGGTTTTATGCACGACCTGACCGACTTTGCCTATATATTTTGGGAGTCACCTGGACGTGCATGGGAATAGATCGACCAACTTCTTGGGTCGCTTAGGCATCACCTTTAACGTATTGCATTGGTGCTAGGCATCACGTGGAATATGTTACCTTATCGTGTCGGGACTTTTGTGGGTGCCAACCTGCATCTTGGTTGGGCATCCCAGGTTAGCGCCACTATTTATTTTGACATTGGGTTGCCTTGCCATGATACCCAATCGAGTGCCAACTTGCAAGGGCATTTAGGCAACATTTGGGCACATTTTTGTTGTGCGCTAAAAACGGCCGACCGACGTGCCGTGTCGGTCGGCCGACAGTCAGGCAACTTTTGGTAACCCCTTGAATGGGGCATATCTAAGGACGTTGCCTTGTTTCTAAGCATCATTCAAACTACTTTCAGGCAACATCTGGGCACAGTTTTGTTGTGCTCGGAAAATGATCAGCTGGTGTTTTCGTCGGCCGGTCGACTTTTGGTGACCCATTCTATCGGACATTTCTAGGAACATTTGGCCATTGGGTACCTTTCCTAGGTGTTCCCTGTTGCTCGAATGACTTTCAGGCAACATTTGGGCACCATTTTCATTATTCACTGGAAATGGTCGACCGACGTGCCGTGTCGGTCGGCCGATGATCGAGCAACTTTCGGTGACCCCTAGTATCGGGCATATCTAGGGACCTCGGTTACTTGCAGACCTTGCCTTGTTTATAGGCATCATTGTAATGACTTTCAGGCAACATTTGGGCAATGTTTTCATTGTGCCCTGGAAACGGTCGATCGATGTTTTGTGTCGGTCGGTCGACGTTCGGACAAATTTTGGCGATGCTTTTTTCGGGACTTTTTTGGGTCATCGGGGCTTCTTGGAATTGTTTTGGGGTGTTTTTATGCATCGGACATGCGTCGGTAACGGTCACCGGTCATGCTAAAAATTTCGAACCTCTGCTGCTCTGGACTCACCCCCCTCATATAACATCTTAACAAAATTTTCAAAGTGGTAGCAGTAGACATCAACTGCAATAATATGAGAACTCGGGTATTCCCTTTGCCAAAGTTTGAGGGCGTCCATGGGAAGACATAATATGTTGTTGGGAAGGTCTGGGAAGCTTGCCTAGGAATTTGGAAAAACTTTGAAAAAAAAAGTCGGTCGACCGATTTTTTCGTCGATCGACCGACGCGCGAGGTTCCTTACCTGGTGCTGCCGGGCTATGATCGAGTTTTCTCGTGCGCACAAGGTTCATTACCGGGTCCTCCCGGTAGCGTGACCGAGTTTTCTCGTGCACGCAAGGTTCTCTCCTGGGAGCTGACCGAGTTCTCTCATGGGCATGAGGTTCCTTCCCGATACTGGGCATCGATCGACCGATGTCGACTGACCGACATTGCCTTGCTATTTTTCGTCGGTCGACCGACTTTGCCTATTTTTGGGCAACTTTTCCTTGGTTCTATGCATCACCCTAAACACTTGTTGGGTGGTTTGGGTATTGCCTTGGCAACATTGCCTTGCTTCTAGGAATCACTTGGTCGATATTTGCCTTGCTTCTAGGCATCACCCGATCGATATTTTCCTTGTTTCTAGGCATTACCTTGACCACATTGCCTTGGTACTAGGCATAACCTGATGACATGCGCTGAGTTTTCTCGTGCGCGGGAGGTTCTTTCCTTGAATGAATATCCTTGTTGGGCGTCGGTCGACCAACTGTATCGCCGGCTGACCGACATTGCCTTGATCGGGCGACCGATATTGCCTTGCACCGGGGGACCGACCTTGCCTTATTTTGAGACATTACTCGAGAGCAATAGGTTCACTCGCGGGAGCGCGCCTAGTTGTCTCGTGCGGGTGAGGTTTCTTCCTTGAATGAATTTCCTTGTTGGGCATCGGTCGACCGACTGTATCGTCGGCTGACCGACTTTGCCCATTTTTGGGTATCACCTGGTTGCTAGGCATCACCTTCTCGACATTGCCTTGTTGCTAGGCATCACCCGACCGACATTGCCTTCTTTCGAGGCATCACCTTGCCGACATTGTCTTGTTTCCAGGCATCAGCAGACCGACTGTTGCCTTATTTCCAGGCATCACCCTGTCGACATTGCCTTGCTGCTAGGTCGACCCATTTTTTCGTTGGTCGATCGACGCACGAGGTTCCTTACAGGGTGATGTCGGGCCGTGATCGAGTTTTCTCGTGCGCGCGAGGTTCATTATCGGGTTCTCCTGGTAGCGTGATCGAGTTTTCTCATGCATGTGAGGTTCTCTCCCGGGAGCGCGCCGGGAGTTCTCGTGGGCGTGAGGTTCCTTCTCGATAATGGGCATCGATCAACCGACGTCGGATGACTGACATTGCCTTGCTATTTTTCGTCGGTCGACCGACTTTGCCTTGGTTCTATGCATCACCCCAAATACTTGTTGGTTGGTTTGGGTATTACCTTGGCAACATGCGTCTAGTTGTCTCGTGCGGGTGAGGTTCCTTCCTTGAATGAATTTTCTTGTTGGGCGTCGGTCGACCGAAGTTATCGTTGGCTGACCTACATTGCCTTGCATCGAGGGACCGACTTTGCCAATTTTTGGGCATCACCCAAATGACTTTACCTTATTTCTAGGCATCACTCGACCGACCTTGCCTTGTTTTGAGGCATCACCTTGACGACCTTGCCTTATTTCTGGGCATCGCCCGACCGAAAAATTCCTTATTTCTAGGCATCACCCAAGAGCATGAGGTTCACTCGCGGGAGCGCACCTAGTTGTCTCGTGCGGGTGAGGTTCCTTCCTTGAATGAATTTCCTTGTTGGGCATCGGCCGACCGTCTATATCATCGACTGACCGACATTGCCTTGCATTGGGGGACCGACTTTTTTTGGTATCACCTTGTTGCTAGGTATCACCTTGTCAACATTGCCTTGTTGCTGGGCATCACCCGACCGACATTATCTTATTTCCAGGCATCACCAGACCGACAGTTGCCTTGTTTCCAAGCATCGCCCTATCGACATTGCCTTGTTGCTAGGCCTTGTTATTTTTCGTCGATCGACCGACGCGCGAGGTTCCTTATCGGGTGCTGTCGGGCTGTGATCGAGTTATCTCGTGCGTGCGAGGTTCCTTACCGGGTTCTCCCAATAGCGTGACCGAGTTTTCTCGTGCGGATGAGGTTCTCTCCCGGGAGTGCACCGGGAGTCCTTGTGGGTGTGAGGTTCCTTCCCGGTACTGGGCGTCGGTCAAGAAATGTCGGTTGACCGACATTGCCTCGCTATTTTTCGTCGGTCGACCGACTTTGCCCATTTTGGTTTGACTTTGCCTTGGTTCTATGCATCACCCTAAATACTTATCGGGTGGTTTGGGTATTACCTTGGCAACATTGCCTTGCTTCTAGGCATCACACGACCGATATTTGCCTTGGGTTCTAGGCATCACCTTGCCGACATTGCCTTATTTCCAGGCATCACCCGACCGAAATTGCCTTATTTTCAGGCATTGCTCGAAAGACTTTATCTTATTTCTAGGCATCACCCGACCGACTTTGCCTTGTTTCTAGGCATCACCAGACTGAAATTGTCTTGTTTCCAGGCATCACTCGAATGACTTTACATTATTTCTAGGCATCACCGGACCGACTTTACCTTGTTTTCGAGCATCGCCCGACTGAAAAATTCCTTATTTCTAGTCATCACCC
>OX422216.1:19440723-20012553 GCA_949130495.1 Sambucus nigra
TACCTGAGGCAACGTCGGGGGAATGTAGAGATCCAACGCCGGTGCAACTATTTGAGGGTTTGAGAAGGTCGATGTGCAATTCCGAATTTTGAGTGACCGGGTTCTTTTTTAAGGGGTTTCCTCTTATTTTTAATATGAAATTACTCTAAATATGTATTACAAACACTTGCGAGTTATTACTGATACTACAAGAATACTATCCATAATAATGGTATAATTATAAAATAAATTTGTTCCTAATAGTCAAAATAATAAATTTCGTTATCTAGGTTCAATGTTACAAAGTAATTGGAATATTAATGAGGATGTAACGAGTAAAATATCAATTGGTTGGATAAAATGAAGACAATTGAGTGGGGCGTTATGCGATAAGAGGATAACTAACAAATTGAAAGAAAACATTTATAGAACAGTTATTAGGTGAACGATCCTGTATGGAGCGGAATGTCGGATGTTAAAGAAAAAACATAAACAATGTTAGTGAGATGAGGATGATGCAGTGGATGATTGGAATTACTAGAAAGGACAAAATTAAAAACCGATACGTCAGAGAAAAGTCAAAATTAGCCCCCATTAACGATAAATTAAGAGAAAGTAGGCTTAGATGGTATGGATATGTGTTGCGTAAACCAATAGATGCCCCTATAACAAGACGGAGATTGTTGGAAATAGAGGGTAAAAGAGAAAGAGGTCGACTTAAGCTATCGTGGGAGAAAATTATTATGAGAGACCTTAAGGAGTTAAACTTGAATGATAATATTGCACATAATAGATTAGATTGGAAAAGGAGAATCCATTTAGCTGACCCCATATAATGGGATTAAGGAAAGGATGATGATGATAATGACTAATAGCATGTTTGGGTGTAGTGACATGTGAAGGATCGGGTACATCGATATATGAAAAAAATCGTGTATTCGAGACAATGCTAGTGGTAATGCCAACTTATAAGCCACGGTTCTAACTCATTTCACTATTTCATAAGGGTCAATGTACCTAGGACTTAAGTTTTCCTTATTCCCAAATCTCATAACCCCTCTCCAAGGAGAAACACGTAGGAATACTAGATCACCTTCCTCAAATTTCAATTATTTCCTTTAGTTGTCTGCATAGATTTTTTGTCTACGTTGCACCACCTTCAAGTGATTATGAATAAGATTTATCTTCTCAGTAATGTGCTGCACAATTTCTAGAACAAGTAGTTTTCGTTCACCCTACTTTAGTCTAACATACCAGAGTCCTATATTTTCTCTCATACAAAGCTGCATAAAGAGTCATCTCAATACTGGAATGATAATTATTATTATAAGCCAACTCTATTAGTGACAAATGTCCATCCCAACTGCCTTTAAACTCTGATACAAAATTTTGTTACACGGCTCTGGGTGTCTGGATTATTCTTTCTGACTGCCCATCCGTTTGAGGATGAAAAAATGTACTAAATTTTAATTTAGTCCCCAAAGCTTGTTGTAAACTAGGCCAAAAGTGATAAGTAAACTTAAGATCTCGATCAAAAATAATAGAAACAGGTGCACCGTGCAATCTAATTATCTCATCCACATATATTTTGGCATATTTATCCATGGAGTAAGTAGTTTTAAAAGGAAGAAAATGTTTGGACTTAGTCAATCTATCAATGTCAACCCAAATAGAATAAAATCCTCGTGATGATTTTGGTAAACCTATAACAAATTATGTGGTAACATGTTCCCACTTCCACTCAGGAATAGCTATGGATTGTAGTAAACCGCTGGGCTTCTAACGCTTCGCATTCATGTGTTGGCAAGCGAGACATCTAGCAACAAAATCTGCAATGTCGTGTTTCATTCCCGCCTGAGAAAATTCGGTGAGTGATACCGATTGAAATAATTTGCATATTTCCAATATAGACTTATTTAATCGGAGTCAATTTTTAAATAAAATTAATTCACCCCCTAAACATGCAACTACGTGTCAATACAAATTAGATATAGCGTGCGACACAATAATTCAGGAAAAATTCCCCAAGGGCAAAACCTTTATTTCTATAACTTTGACAAGTTTACAATACTATTGACTTACATACAACTTGATAATCGCCCACAAGAGTAACGCACGGTGCCTTTGTCAAACCTTCAAAGTAACGGCTAGAAATCAGAAGTGGTTCACACGCAGCTATACCACAAAGATAAGTAGTCTAGACACGAGGTCTTAAAACTTCATAGAGACTCCCTCCACAATAGCACGAAGCCTCGGTTATAAAGATATCCCCACAATGGATGAACAATAGCAAAGTAATGTTCTTTGGGTTCCAAAAAATTTCACATAGGATTGGGATGTTTTGTGAATTGAAAAACAAAGGTTAAAAAACCTAAAAGAAGAAGACAAAAATCGTATTGCTGTTTGCAGAAAACACAGACAGTTTTTGCATAGGTCTTCTTCTAAAAAATGGAGTTGGAGACACCTATTTATAAAAAACTTAAGGCGATGGGTGTAACAACCCCCATTTTCTCATATAAAAGCTGGCCAGGCACGATACGCCGAAGATGGGGCTTGTCAATCAATTAATACCATTCTCAATACACGAAACATAAATATTGTTAATTTAAAGGTCGATACTATAAAACTTCATGAATAAAGATCTGATAATAATTAAAACCAAACCAACACTAACAGAATAATAAATCCAACTACAAATAGAATCACGAAATCCTACATAATGTAAATAACTAAACAATTTTGGGGCTTATGCCCTCACAAATTTTTTAAAATAAAATAATTGAACTCTGACTGAAAAGAACATAGAGTAGAGTTACGAGTCTGGAAATCTGCTAAGCACCAAGAGAACGCAAGGCTGATATAGCAACAATCCTGCTATCCCTGCTTAAAAAAATAACATGGGGGAAAAACATTTATAATTTGGGTCAGAGCCCGAGGTGTGCAAGAATTAACTTAATTAATTTATGATGCAATAGTACAGTCAATGCAAAACAAGTATTTCCCCTTTCAAAATGCAAAACAAGTATTGCCCCTTTCGACACTCACATGTATGTAACACCTCACCTCTCATCTAAGTGTAATATCATCTGAATCCCAAAAATACCCCAAGAAATGAATTATGACATCGTCGCCTATTAATAAGAATGAATATATCACTAATTATTTTTTTAAATGTAATTCCTACATTTAAATGATAACATCAATGTATTCTAGTCACGAGAGTTTCATAAATAAAGCATAAATATCTAAAATGCATTAATGGGTCACAGGATAATTATTCTCCATATTTTAGACAATTAAGTTATTTCATAAGTGTCCAGAAAATTAGATATATGTCCTTTATATATATATATATATATATATATATATATATATATATATGACACACAAAGGGAATCTACCGTTGGTGTCTAATTCGTGCTCTATCGGCAAGTTCGGAGGAATCCCTTATCCTAAGTGGACATCATAAAATACACACAAGTTGGGGGGCGGTCCCACGTAGGATACCTGTATACGACCCTTACACAGCGATAATACAGGAGCAGTTAGCGCCACACCTATCTCTCGAGGGTGGGAAGCCTCTATGTAGTACCTATATGGCCTACACATCGTCAAGCCCACCTATGCCGACGTGTGGTACGCAACACGACGCATGAACCCCCAAGCCGATAGGACGGTCCACTGGTCCACATAAGCATGTAATAGTACATATCATTATCCCATATAATATCTATAGGTAATTTCTCCATAATTACCATAAAAGTCCCCTACCCCACGCTAATCCCAATTATAGTTTTCCAGTTTTAAGTTCTTGTAATCCTAGATCTGTTCAGATGAAAATCCATAATTATATATATTTATAGCACTAACTTTCTAAGTCCCAAAATCAACCCACGGTTTATGTATGTTCAAAATTTAAATCAAATTAGACGTCCCCTAAATTCTAACTATCATTTGGTTTCCAGTAAATGGTGATTCATCATGAAACCTACAAAATTTCAGTCCATAAATTCATCAATAATAATTTTCTTATCCCACATTGGAAGAGTATTGGAAAAATGATGAGTTAACAAAACCCAAATGATGGACTAAGTCTTGGATGTCTTGGGGGTATCCCAACTCTTTGAAGGGGAGATGACCTACACTATGCATGTGTTGGGCTTGGGCCAAAAGCCCACACGCGCGCACGCGCCATTCGTGTATCTCAGCGCGGTCAGCAGTTAACTAAATCGAAATTAACTGTTGGTTGAAAGTTAAAAATGGTTTAACAGTTTTGACTGTTCCCAATAGTCAAAACCAATGCTATAAATAAACATAATTCCCTCCAGTTTTAATTGCTGGAAAAAAAATTCCTTCCAGAAAATTTTGAAAATGCTACTGCATTATTTCCTTCATCTAGAAAATTATTTTCTTCATTTCTGCATATCATATTACTGTTCCAGTTGAGTATAAAAACACATACTTATGTTCGTAGTAATTAATTATTGTTGTGATACATAATTAATTTATAAAATTCGTTCTATCTTGGGAGGCAATTATTCAACAACCTTGAAGCACATTGGAGGTAATAAATTTGCCTTAATGAGACTGTTTTACAGGGCTCGGATTTATCTTTTCTATTTCCAATATTTATTTCAGCAAAACCAAGTAAGTCTCATTTTTCTATAATTATGTTTTATTTTTGTAATTATTATTATTCGTAATTCTGTACTATTGTATTAATTAAATAGTAGACATAACAATCTTAAGGCAAATTTGTCTTTTAACTAATGTTTATAATGAGTACAGAATAATTTCAAATTTCAGATATTTATTAGTGTCATATAAATCTGTTTTATAGAAAATTTGATAAATTATTGTTTTATTACAGAAACTTAATAAAACTGTTAGTGTTACATAAAATTAATTTTCTACATCGTTTATCTTATTCTGTTTCAGAAAATAAAAATTTTATTTATAATTTTTTTTTGGAAATCTGTTTGTATAAGATTTTTAGTCTTAAAATTTTAATTATGTTTTGTATGAAATTGTTTTTAATATTAAAAACAGTTTGACACGGATTTTTTTTCTTAATTTAGACTAGTAAAAACTAGTGTTTAAATATTTTAGTTTAATTATGTGATATAGAATTTGGAATATTGTGTAGAATATTTTACTTTAATCTGTGTTATATAATTTAGAATTCTTGTTAGAATTCGTATAGGCATAGTTATAATTTGAGGAAATTGGAATACAAAATTTTGCATTCTGTTTTGATAAATTCATTACAAATGAATAATATCATTAATAAAAATTATGTTTTTGTAACAGAAATGGAATCACAAAGTATGAACATAGTCCCACCAACCACGAAATGTGACACATGCGACTATTACTGCCCCCGTGAACATGCCACATGGGAAGAAATCGAAAAAAATCGGGGCTGATTTCAAGTGATGGCAAGGACAAAAGTACTTTTATCTCACAACCTTCCAATTGGCAAGGTTCGTTTACGAGGATTATCCCTCTTTGCAAGAAGCTGATGAATCTGAAAAGGTTGTTGTCGTGGAAGCATGGAAACATTCTGAATTTTTATACTGAAACTACATCCTGATATACTTGGACAAGACGTTGTACCATGTGTATAGCACCGGGACAACCGCTAAGGAATTATGGAATTCTTTGGAGAATAAGTACAAAACTAAAATGTGGGTATGAAGAAATTCATCGTAGGCCATTTTTTAGATTTTAAAATGGTTGACACCAAGCTGGTTATTGCATAAGGTCAAGAACTTCAGGTTATTATTCAGGACATTCATGCTGAAGGAATGTCAGTCAGTGACACTTTTCAAGTGGCGGTGATAATTGAAAAATTGCCTCCATCTTGGAATTTTGTAAAAAATTATCTCAAGCACAAACGCAAGGAGACGAATGTTGAAGAATTGGTAGTGCGGCTGCATATTGAAGAAGATAACTGTGAATCTAAAAGGAAATATGGGAAAATTCAAACGTGAGTGTGATGGTGAAGGCACATAAGAAAAGAAAGAAGTTCAAGGGCAAATGCTACAATTATGGCAAGCCAGGACACCGCTCAAGAGAGAGTCGCAAACTAAAGAACGCTAAAAAGAACACTGCTCAAGAAATTGTGATGGAGGGTGAGAACATTTCTGATGGTATCATTGTGACACCCCGCCAAATTAAACATATGGTGATCAGTCCTTTACCAATTTAAGACAGGATATTCGGTTGGTTCATTCTTAGCATCACTGTCGAAAACATATAATCCATATTAATCACCTAATATAAAATTAAGCTAGGCGTAAAAACATTTTCCTTTTTAATAAAGCCATTTAAAACCATTTAAACCAATTAAACCATTAACCATACACAAGAATATAATAAGTACTGAATCCAGAATCAAATACTGAAATAAATAAGACTGGGTAAACCTCCCAGTTCAAAACTTCAAACCATAATGTAAAACCAAATATAATATCTGTACCAAAAGACTAGGAATGGGCGACACATGCCCTAAATAAGAAGTCTAGATGAAACTGGATACAAATATAGATGCGTCTACTATAAAGACCTACAGCTTCCATAATAGCTGCAGCACGTCCAATAATCCAATCTCTAATTATGGTAACCCTGTGGCTAAGCACCTGATGTAATATATATACATATACCAAAAGAGAGAAGAGATGCAAGAGACGGGTCAAAGCCCGATATTTTAAAAATAATTTAGAAAGTATTTAAAATTGATTTTTAAGCAAATCTTATACGCATGTTAGTTATAGACCTCTCACATGAGATTCTCACCTCTCATCTATTGTGCACGCCTAACGTATATCTAATTTCCCCCTAGTTATGCTACCCAGCCTAACTAGTCTGAAGCCATTCTAATACTAACTATACTGAGTAGTAGTATTCCCGTATCGCCCATACAATACGCTATTAAATTAGCCTATGTCGAATAGCTAATTAACATGTTTTCTCATTTTCATAATAAATTCGTTATTCTCTTAAGATTTATTTTACATATCAATATTCTCATCTCTACTAACTACACATAGTAGAATAATTCACAAGTTTAATATATATATGCATATAGTCACATCTTCCCTATATATATATACTAATACTATACCCCCGGGCTAGGACCGATTAGCGCACCTAACCATAATAATCCTGCACCCCCGAGTTATCACCCATTAGTGCCCTTATAATAATATTCTTGTACCCCCGGGTTATCACCCATTAGTATACTTAACAATATAATTCTCGCACCCCCGAGTTATCAATCATTAGTGCGCTTAACGATAAGATTATTGCACCCCCGGGGTATCACCCATTAGTGCCCTTAACAAAAATATCACATAATAGGCATACACACATCCTATTAAAATTTATAGGTATTTCCTTAACCTACATATATACTTTTCATACGTATTTTATTCTCATCACTACGTATAGACTAATTATTTAGATTACTCTTTATCTCGTAATCTCCAAGTAAATTTATTCTCACACATTTACATTAGCGCACCTAAACGACACCCAAATATTTTGTACTATGCTAGGTCTAGAATACTGATTTTCCTCACTCAAATTTACTTTTTATTCAATTAGGGATAAAATAGGGATTTTTCTAAAAATCAGAAATCTCGCTCAAACCAAAAAGGGATGTCGTTCGAACGATATACAAGTGTCTCTCGATCCTGCTTCGCGCAACTTCACGCGAAATCCTTATCTCGCTTGAACTACACATGACTTCGCGCGACTTGGGCTGTTTCGTCTTCAACCTTCGTTTTTCACCATTTTTCAACCCTAAAACCTCTAAAATGTCATCCCAAACTCCAATCAATCAATCCCAATCGAAGTCCTAACATTAGTATATGATTTCTAACAAACTAAAGTCATTAAATCATTTTAATTCATCGAATAAACACGAAATCCCCAGTTTAATTAATAAACCCTAGTTCTTCCAATTCTCATTCAAGAACATATGTTTTTCCAGATTCGTTTATCACATAATACCATCAAAACATGATTTCTAATCTACATACATGAATGGTTCAACCCAATTAATCTCAGATTCAAATCATGTATATCCAATCTCCAATTTTCATCAATTTTATAAACAATCCATGGATATTTCATCCCTATACTAACATGAGTATGAATATTGCTAAAAGAGAGAAAGTAATAAACACTTTCCTTAAATATAAGGTCTGATCCTTTGATGATGTTAGTATAGACGCATTCCTCTCTTCGCGATCTGCGCGTTGGTTCAATTTGTGGTGTGAGAGCTTGAGTTTTGTGCCAAGAACACTAATGGCTTCCTTCCTCTTTCTCTGTTGTTCTCTCTCCCCCTCTCTTAGGTTTAGAGTTGATAAATCCCCTCTCACCCACGTACTCTTAATTTTTTAATTACTGATTTTCGTCAATAATTAATTCCCAAAAATCCAAATTACAAAACTACCCGTAGGGGTGCCGATTTGGCCTAAAATATTTCGGAGTCCAAATAAAATACCCGGGTAGTATTTTTTGACTATTTCAACCCTCCTGGACTCAAAGCGCACTCGAAATGACCATACGAGTTCATAAAAATAAATTCTCTTTTTATCCGATCAATTAGTTCCGACATGACTCACACGTGCGTCAGACTTAAATTACCAAATTATCGTATTATTCATTCTCGACAATTTATCAAAGTATATAATTCCATATTACATATCTCACAATAATGTTTAATCATTAAGTATTAACCCTTGTCACACTAGTTAATATTTATTTTAAATCCTGATTAATTAACAATTAAATTCTCACATTTTAATTCAATTAATTCCACAATAATAACTAATTTCATAATTATTTAAATCACCAAAAATACGGGGTATTACATACTTCCCTCCTAATAACGAAATTTCATCCCGAAATTCAAAAAATAAGGCATACCTTGTATGAATAAATCTAGATATTTCTCACGCATATCTGCCTCACGCTCCCAAGTAGACTCCTTCACATTGTGATGTTGCCACTGCACCCGAACCAGTGAAACTACCTTTGACCTCAGCCTCCTCTCACTATAATCTAAGATAACCACCGGTCTCTCCTCATATGAACTGTCTGGCTGCAACTTAATCTCCTCAATCGCGATATGAGTGTGTGCCAACTCATCCCGAAGATAACGCCTCAGTGATGAAATCTGGAACACATCATGAATATGATTGAAGTGCTCCAGTAACCCAAGTCTATAAGCCACTGGTTAGATCCTCTCGATAATAGGAAATGGTCCCACGTATCTCGGAGCCAATTTCCCCTTCTTCCCAAACCTCATTACCCCCTTTATAGGAGATACTCTCAACAAAACCTGGTCCCCTATAGCGAACTCTCTGAAGGACCGCTTAACATCGACGTAGCTTTTTTTCCTATCCTACGCTACCCGTATGCGACCTCGAATCATCTCAATCCTTCTCGATGTGTCTTGAATCACCTCTGGCCTGAGTAGTTTATTGTCCCCCACCTCTAGCCAATAGGCCAGAGAACAACAAGGTCTACCATACAATGCCTCGAACGGGGCCATACCAATCCTGAACTGATAGGATTTGTTATAAGCAAACTCCACCAGCGGAAAGTACTGCTCCCAACCTCCACCAAAATCAAGGACACTCTTGCGCAACATATCCTCAAGCATCTGATTAGTGTGCTCGGTCTACCCATCGGTCTGCGGGTGATACGCCGTACTCAACCGCAACTCGGTACCTATAGCCTCCTGGAAACTCTCCCAAAAATGAGACTTAAACATCTTATCACTATTCGACACGATGTCAAGGGGTACACCATGTAATCTTACTATCTCTGCAATAAATAGCTGAGCATACTATCCTGCCACATAGTCTGTCCTGACTAGAAGAAAGTGGGATACTTTCATCAACCTATCCATAATAACCCATATAGAATCATGCCCCCTCTGCGAAGTAGGCAGCCTTGTAATGAAATCCATGGAAATGCCTTCCCATTTCCACTTAGGTGTAACACCTCGCGCGCCCGTAGAGACACGCGGCGTGCTATTACGATAAAACTAAACTAAATCCATCAAAAGCAGGTATAGAGTATCTAAATTTCCATAATTTAAATATAACAAATCCAATAATTCTTACATTTCCAAAATAAGCATTACAATAATGTTTCTCTCGAAATACACAAATCTACAATTATAATTGCACCACCAATTATACAACAAAATAAATCTTCCAATCCATGCTGTAAAATAATTCTCCAAAATAGCCAATAGCGTCCCAATCCATGCTAACCTGCCACTAAAAGAAAATATGGGAAAATACACAATATGACAGGAATAGATGCTCAAAAATAAATAGCACGATGAATAAATTGCAACAATACGAATCCGCATATACAAATTAAATGCAATACTCAAACATTATATGAATATTAATTTTTCAATAACACATAAATGAGTCACCAGGCCTCACCTCACCTCCCCTAGGCATCTCAAAGCCATATACTGGTTTGTGGGACTATTGGTGGGTGCCCATTCTCCGTGCCGTATTAAAATCACATTACACGATGCTCAAATCACAATATAATATATCACAATGAATCAATATCAAGATTCCAACAATTATTCACATTTCAAATGAGTATCACAGTTCAATCATGAGTGAAATCGACACAGAAAAATAAACGGAATACTCTCGAGAGAATTTAGGAGCATATTGCGGAAGTCCCGTACCTCAAAATCATCACATGAATCGTCACATAAAAATCAACCTCAAAATCTGATCGTACCATCAGGTTCCTCTTGTAAAAATAATCAAATCATGTTATAGCCCCAATACGAGATAACCCCAAATAGTCCTATTTTAAAAACCCAAAAAAATCAGATCCAAAATTTATTTGAATCACCAATTCGACTTCAGATTTGGATTCTACACGAAATATTGAGTCAGGTATGTGTTTTAGATTTTTCTCAAATCTCATCCGAATGCACTCAACAAGAAGATCTAAACATTCCAAATTGCCTCTTCTCATTCCACTCGTTTTTGCCTCTTTGGATTTCATTTTTGACCTTTCTTTTCATCTCCCTTTCCTTATAATCACCCATAATATTCCTTATATAACCCCTCTCTCAAACCTTAGCTTGGAGCCTAAGCTAACGCATATTACTATATTGCCCTTTAATTAAAAATGATCAACTTTACATATTTAAACCATTACAAAATGTCAAAAATCCAATTAAATTTGAATTTAAATATTCGATCCATTTCAAATAAAAATAAATATAATATCAATATCCTGATTAATAAAATAATAATATTATTAAAATCATATACCATATTCATAAATAAAGGCCTCAAAATTACGGGGTATTACATTAGGAATCTCCAGTGACAGAAGTAACCTTGGTGGTCTCTCGTGGTCCACTTTTACCAATTGACAAGTGGTTCACTTGGAGATAAACTCCATAATGTCTCTCTTTATACCACTCCACCAGTACTGCCACCTCATATCCTGGTACATTTTATCCTCGTCGGGATGTACCGCAAATCGGGACCCATGTGACTCTGTCATATTATTGCATGTCGCAGGTCCTCCCCCTCGAGAACAACTAGCCTCCCATTGAAGCGCAAGCCTCCATCGGAACTTATTGAATAAGACTCGACCCCCTTGGATAAGATTTGAATAATCTTCTCCTGACAAAATAGATCTGTTGCCTGGTCCTGAACCACCCTCGTCACTATTTGTGGTGTGACCGTCATAACTGATATGAATGACCTGACAACTTCATCTTGATGTCCCAGTTCCTTTCATTTCTCTTTCCACACCTCGGCCATCTCATCTACCGGCCTGCAGGTCAATGCATCAGCAACTACGTTAGCCTTCCCCAGGTGATAGTGTATCTCTAATTGATAGTCTTTTACAAACTCGAGCCACCTGCGTTGATGCATATTCAACTCTTTCTATGTGAACAAGTACTGCATTGACTTGTGGTTTATAAATAAGCAAAACTGCTTCCCCAATAAATAATGCCTCCAAATCCAAAGTGCAAACACGACAGATGCCATCTTTAAGTCGTGGGTGGGGTAATTCTTCTCGTGAGGCTTAAGCTTTTTGGAAGCAAAAGCTATAGCCTGTTCCTCCTGCTGGAGTACTCCTCCAAGCCCCTATAAGGATGCATCAGTGTAAACTAGGTACTCCACCCCTGCCCTGGTAAGTGCTAGTACGGGTGCCGAAGTCAACTTATCCTTCATCTCATCGAATGCCAACTGACATGTATCATCCCAAACAAACAGCACGCCCTAATCAGTCAGATTCATCATCGGACCGGCAATCTTTGAGAATCCGCGAATAAATTGTCTGTAGAAACTAACTAAACCCAGAAAAATCCATACCTCCGTTGGTGTCGTGGGATGTCCCTACTCCCTCACTGCTGACACCTTGCTAGGGTGCACATATATCCCTCTCTCCGATACAATGGGTCCCAAAAACTATACCTCCCACTACCAAAATTCACACTTCTCATATTTTGGATACAACTCATGCTCTCGTAAGGTCTACAAAACCATACGTAAGTGCTCGACATGCTCCTCCTCGATGCGGGAAAAAATCAGGATGTCGTCTATGAAGACAATGACAAACTGATCTAAGAACTCTCTGAATACTCTGTTCATCAAGTCCATAAATACTGCTGGAGCATTGGTTTTCCCAAATGGCATAATCCTGAATTCATACGACCCATACCTCATCAGAAAAGCAGTATTTTCCATATCCTGCTCCCTGATGCGTAGCTGATGATACTCTGATCTCAAGTCTATCTTCGAGAAGTGGGATACTCCTCTCAGCTGATCAAATAAGTCATCGATGATAAGCAACGGATACTTATTCCGTATCGTGACTTTATTAAGCTCCCGATAATCAATATAAAGTCGTAAGGACACATCTCTCTTCTTCACAAACAGAACTAGAGCATCCCAAGGCAAGGTACTCCTACGGATGAAGTCCTGTCCCAATAACTGCTCAATTTGGTCCTGTAAATCCCTCATCTCTACCGGAGCCATACGGTAAGGCGCATGTACTATCGGGCGGGTGCCCAGTGTCAAGTCTATCACAAACTCGATCTTCCTACTCGGAGGAAACCCCGGCATATCCTGACATACATCAGCAAACTCGCAGATGACGGGAATCGAATAGAGTGGAACTACCACTACTGTAGAGGTCTCCTCCTCTATATAAAACAAGTGGGTGGATGACCCTCCCTCGAAATGAGGTATCTCCACTAAAAACATCTCCTGGCCCCGAATGGCGAACATAATACTCCTACTGAAGAAATCAATCATGGCCCTATACACGACTAGACAATCCATGCCAATAATGGCGTCGTACTCAGACATATCTAACATTAGTATATCATCGGGTAAAATCAAACTCTCAATCTCTATGCCTACTCCCCGGCATATAAAGAAAATCATCGACCCACTACCCAACGGTGAGTCTACACATGTTACTGTACTCTCTGCCGTGCCTAAAAACCCAGTGGCCCATGCAAAACTAGTGGCTATAAAGGAGTGTGATGCCCCCATATCAAACAAAATACGGCTCAAAGTACCATGGATAGAAAACTTACCCTCAACTTCGAGTGGTGCCTGCGAAACTGCGGTCTGGTGGACGTTATAGACACGCCCATACTGTAACTGCCCCTGCTGCATCGGAGCTGCGGGCGAAGCTGGAACTGGAGTTGGTGCTGGTAGAGAGGTGGGAAAGATGGGTCTCTGAGCTCTTAGTGAGCACCGTATTGCCGAGGGACTCTATCCTTGTCGGGATAATCCTATTTTTTATGGTCGTCTTGACATAAGTATAACATTTGTCAGCGAAATTTCCTCCCCTCTATCCCTGATAGCCTCGGCCCTACTAGCCGTTACCACCCCTACCTTGGCCCTACTGGCCTCCCTGCTACTAGCCCTACTGTTGGCCCTGGTGGCCCTGCCTGAAACCTCCATGGCCATGCCTGAAACCTTCTTAACAAAACCTCTTATTAGAATCCCCCTGCTGGGAGCCCTACCTCCGACTCTACTCAATTGGTTCCCCACTGGAACTACCTTCCCCTGTCTTGCCCACTTGGCTAGGTTCTCCTCCCCACTTGCTTCCTTTAGCATGGAAGCGGTTGTCGTGACAATTCAATAAGGCTGTATTCAGAACGTTTGTGTATGAATGTAGGGAATGGTTACCGAGTAGATGCTGACGTATCCTCCATATCAAGCAATCCATGAACATTTGAATTCTCTTCTCTTCAGTAGGCACCTCATTTGGTACCATATTTACCAATCACGTGCATTTTCGCAAACTTCCTCCCTTCCTGAGTGAGGTCTAACAGTTTTCGCCTCATCTCAGACTTGACGGCAGAAGGAAAGTACTTGCGATCGAACCGTACCCATAAATTGATAATCGTCATCAAATCTTGCTCCTCTGCGGTAGTAGTGGACTCCCACCACTGTAAAGCTGCCCCTGTCATCTTAAAGGTAGCCAAAACTTGCCTCTGATCTTCGGTACACTCATACATACGAAGGTGTCACTATATGTCCTTCTTTCACTGACTCGCAATCACTACATCAGAACTGCCCAAGAACTCTGGGGTTTGTGCCTTCTGGAAGAACTCCCTCATTCTCTCCCATGCAGTGGAAAACTGATGCACTGGAACTGGTGCCATAGCCTGAACCTGGGTGGGGCCTGCTTCACCACCACTAAGGTGGCATTCACCGCTTGTGAAATTGTTGCGGCAACCTCTGCTACATTCATTGTTTCCTGAGCCTGAGCTGCTGGCTACTCTGGCTGGGCCTATCAGTCTCTTGGTGGATGTCGAGGAGGTATTTGAGACGAGAAAGAATTTATTAGTCCACAGTTATCCATAAATCTCAAATAGCTCGAGATGTAATCGCATAAATAAGATCACAATAGTCCTAAAGATATGGCTATATATCAAAAGACGCAAAGCTAAAAACATAGTAAGCCGTACAGATCCTAAAGGACTCTAGAACTTGGTGATCTGATACCACCTGTGACACCCCGCCCAATTAAATATAGGGTGATCAGTCCTTTACCAATTTAAAACAGGATATTCGGTTGGTTCATTCATAGAGTCATTGTCGAAAACATATAATCCATACTAATCACCTAATATAAAATTAAGTTAGGCGTCAAAACATTTTCCTTTATAATAAATCCATTTAAAACCATTTAAACCAATTAAACCATTCACCATACACAAGAATATAATAAGTACTGAATCCAGAATCAAATACTGAGATAAATAAGACTTGGTAAACCTCCCAGTTCAAAACTCCAAACCATAAAGTAAAACCGAATATAATATCTCTACTAAAAGACTAGGAATGGGTGACACATGACCTAAATAAGAAGTCTAGATGAAACTGAATAAAAAGATAAATGCGTCTACTGCAAAGACCTACAGCTTCCACAACAGCTGCAGCGTGTCCAGTAATCCAATCTCTAATTCTAGTAACCCTGTGGCTGAGCACTTGATATACACACACACACACATATATATATATATATATATATATATATATATATATATATATATATATATATATATATATATATATATATATATATATATATATATATATATATATATATATATAGCAAAAGAGAGAAGATATGCAAGAGACGGGTCAGAGCCCGGTGTTTTAAAAATAATTTAGCAAGTATTTAAAACTGATTTTTAGGCAAATCTTATACGCATGTTAGTTATCGAACTCTCACATGAGATTCTCACCTCTCATATATTGTGCACGCCTAACGTACATCTAATTTCCCCTAGTTATGCTACCCAGCCTAACTAGTCTGAAGCCATTCTAATACTAACTATACTCACTAGTAGTATTCCCGTATCGCCCATACAATACGTTATTAAACTAGCCTATGTCGAATAACTAATTAACATGTTTTCTCATTTTCATAATAAATTCGTTATTCTCATAAGATTTATTTTACATATCAATATTATCATCTCTACTAACTACACACAGTAGAATAATTCAAAAGTTTAATATATATATATATATATATACACTAATACTGCACCCTCGGGCTAAGACCCATTAGCGCACCTAACCATAATGATCCTGCACTCCCGGGTTATCACCCAGTAGTGCCCTTATAATAATATTCTTGTACCCCCGGGTTATCACCCATTAGTACACTTAACGATAGAATTCCCTCACCCCCGAGTTATCACTCATTAGTGCGCTTAACAATAAGATTCTTGCACCCTCGGGTTATCACCCATTAGTGCCCTTAAAAACAATATCTCATAATAGGCATACACACATCCTATTAAAATTTATAGGTAATTCCCTAACCTACATATATACTTACCATATGTATTTGATTCTCAGCACTACGTATAGCATGATTATTTAGATTACTCTCTTTCTCGTAACCTCCAAGTAAATTTATTCTCACACATTTACATTAGCGCACCCAAACGACACCCAAATATTTTGTACTATACTCGATTCTGGAATACTGGTTTTCCTCACTCAAATTTACTGTTTATTCAATTAGGGTAAAATAGGGATTTTTCCAAAAATCAGAAATCTCGCACGAACCAAAAAGGGATGTCGTTCGAACGATATACACGTGTCGCCCGATCCTGCTTCGCGCGACTTCACGCGACATCCTTATCTCGCTTGAACTACGCACGACCTGCGTTATTTCATCTTCAACTTCCATTTTTCATCATTTTTCAATCCTAAAACCTCTAAAATGTTATCCCAAACTCCAATCAATCAATCCCAATCGAAGTCATAACATTAGTATATGATTTCTAACAACCTAAAGTCATTAAATCATTTTAATTCATTGAATAAACATGAAATCCCCAATTTAATTAATAAACCCTAGTTCTTCCAATTCTCATTCAAGAACATATGTTTTTCCAGATTCGTTTATCACATAAGACCATCAAAACATGATTTCTAATCTACATACACGAATAGTCCAACCCAATTAATCTCAGATTCAAATCATGTATATCCAATCTCCAATTTTCATCAATTTTTATAAACAATTCATGGCCTAAAAGAGAGCAAGTAATAAACAATTGCCTTAAATTGAAGGTCTGATCCTTTGATGATGTTGGTATATACTCGTTCCTCTCTTCGCGATCTACACGTTGGTTCAATTTGTGGTGTGAGAACTTGACTTTTGTGCCAAGAACACTAATGGCTTCCTTCCTCTTCCTCTGTGGTTCTCTCTCCCTCTCTCTTAGGTTTATAGTTGATGACTCCCCTCTCACCCACGTACTCTTAATTATTTAATTACTGATTTTCGTCAATAATTAATTCCCCAAAAATCCAAATTACAAAACTACCCCTACGGGGTGCCGGTTTGGCCTAAAATATTTCGGAGTCCAAATAAAATACCCGGGTAGTGTTTTTTGACTATTTCAACCCTCCCGGACTCAACGGCACACTCTAAATGACCATATGAGTTAATTAAAATAAATTATATTTTTATCCCAATCAACTAGTGCCGACACGACTCACATGCGCGTCAGACTTAAATTACCAAACTGTCGTATTATTCATTCTCGACAATTTATCAAAGTATATAATCCCATATTACATATCTCACAGTAATATTTAATCAATAAGTATTAACCCTTGTCACACTAGTTAATATTTATTTTAAATCCGTATTAATTAACAATTAAATTCTCACATTTTAATTCAATTAATCCCACAATAATAATTAATTTCATAATTATTTAAATCACCAAAAATATGGGGTATTATAATGGTAAACATAAATCTGTCTGCTATTGTCTCTGAATGGAATTTGGTAGGAAATACCAAGGAATGGCGGGTGGACACTAGGGCTACACGCGACATTTGTGCAAACAAATGGATGTTCACTACTTATAAGGCTTTGAAAAACGAGGAGAACCTCTTTATGGGTAACTCTACGAGTTCTAAAGTAGTGGGACAAGGAAAGGTTATTCTGAAAATGACTTCGGGAAAGGAACTCACTCTTAACAATGTTCTGCACGTGCCTGATATCCGTAAAAATATGATTTTCGGATCTCTTCTGAGCAAGAATGGTTTTAAACTTATGTTTGTTTCTGATAAGTTTGTGTTGCCCAAAAATGATGTGTATGTGATAAGGGGCTACCTATCTAAGGAGCTCTTTAAAATGAATGCAATGACTTTGATGCCTAAGGCATCCCCAATAAATGAAATCGTTAGTTCTACTTACTTGACTGAGTCTTCTAATATTTGGCATGCTAGATTAAGCCATGTTAATTTTGGTACCTCGCATATATTAATTAACTTGGAATTTTTGCCAAACATTTTATATTGACAAAAATCATAAATGTGATATTTGTGTGGAATCAAAATTATCTAGACTACCTTTTCATTATATTGAAAGGATCACCGAACCACTAGATTTAATTCACACGGATATTTGTTGTTGATGTAAAAAACTAGATCGCTCTAATTATTTAATCACAGATAAATAAATAAGACAAAGATTTTAAAAGTGGTTCGGCTAGGAATAAAGCCTACGTCCACTGTTATGTTATTGCTGAGTGTTTATGGAATTCTTGATTACAAGTTCTTTCAAGAAATTCCGGTCCCTTTGAATGGGATTGATACAAGGTATTTATAGCCTCAAGGCTGTACATGAAAGGTCCAATACATTAAATGATATACATATGAATGGGTAATACATTTAATGCAGCGTGTGCGTCAAGAATCTAATGAATAGTTGAACAGTTGTCCGTCTGATAATTGATGACACGACCGAGGTGCAGTTCGGACCGCCTTAGTTGCTCGTTGGTCAAGAGTTCCTCGGAGGGCTTAGAGTATCTCGGGATGATGGAGTTCCTCGGATGGAGTTCCTCGGCATGATAGAGCTCCTCGGTGTATTCTCGTTGATCGGTACCAACCATGGTTATTCAGTAAATGATCTTCCTCTATGTTATTGTGCCACGTAGATCGACACGTGTCTTCATATTATTCGTCCACATCAGCATATTAATTTTGGTATCAACAGAAGCCCCCAATGTTTCATATTTCGAACTTTGAGGAGTATGGGACATTCTTTCTCGGTATATGGTAATATTAAATGACCTTCCTGGTTTTTAGGAACATTGTATTCAAATTTCCTTCTCATTTTGCAGTTTCCGCCTTTTTTACAAGCGCTTCGATCTTCGTGCAACTTTTGTCTTTTTAGCCGCCGGAAGTTCAGTAGTTTCTTTTTAGTAATCATTTCTTTCGCCGCTTCCCAATGCAAAGTATTTAAACTCCTTTGGTAACCATACCGTCGTCTACACTTTCCATTTTTCTGCATTCAAGTTTTATATTCTCTTCATCTCTCTTGTGTGTTCATCATTGTTTCCGTTCGTTGTCAACATATCTCCTTTCTTTCTGTAAGATCTTCTTCCTTTCTTCTGCATCTCTTTTATTCAATATGGTTTATATTGTTGAATCTGCTGAGAAATTTCGTTCTGACTTTTCCATTCCTTCTTGGGTAACTCTAGAGGTTCTTTCTGAGCCTTTAGATTACTTTCGATTGGCTGAGGGACATTGGTTCCCCAGTCTTTTCATTGCTGAATGTGGTTTTTCTTTTCCCCCAAACCCATTATGTCTTGAGTTTTGTCAATATTTTGATCTTGTTCCTGCAAAAATAGCCCCCAATTCATGGAGAATAATTAACGGGGTGCACAAGTTAAATCTAACTCATGGGACTCGTATAGGGATCCCAGAAATCATGTACTGCTATAAATGGGCCACTTTAGATAATGTTTATTATTTAAAAACTAGGTTTTTAAATAGAGCCCTTGTAGTTAACCTCCCTGATTCAAATAGAGATTATTTTGAGCATGGGTTGGTCATAAAAAATTGGCAACACGCGCCTTTATCTGGGAATGAAGTATACAACGGTCCCAGATGCCCCCCATACGGCAATGGGATAGGTTTATTTTTCATTTTATTTTACTTATGAAATTGCGTTTTCATCATGTTTGACAAAATGTATGACTGAGATTTATGTATTTATTTGCAGTTGATAGTAAAAGAAAAACTCCAAAAGAGTCGGAAGTGAATATCAAGCATTTAAAACTTATCTGGAATTTGCATAAGACTATTGTAGACGAGCATATTAGGTCTGCATCATATTTGCTGCAGTATAAGAGCTACACAACCTCTTATACTGCTCGCCCTGTTGAACCAGCCTCAACACCAGAAAGTTCATCTTCAGATTCTCATATTCCCCTATCTCAGAGAATGGGCAAGAAAAGAGCTCCTCCTGCTCTATTTGGTGAAATTTCTTCTGCTGTTGGAGCAAAGAAAGGCAAAATTGATGTCCCAGAGGGGACTAAAAAAATAGATGTTAGTTCCTCCAACGTTGCCGGGAAGCCCCCAGTGGCCCCGAGCAAGAAAAGTGCTAGTGCTGATGTAATTACAATATCTCCGACCAAGACTTCTTCCTTGGTTGATGCTGCTGACCCTCCTTTGAAGAGATTGAGGAAATCATCTTCGGTTAATCTTGCTGGAACTGCATCTTCTCTACCCGCTGGTGGTAGTAGTGTTTCAAAAATCCTTCTTCCGAGTTCTTCAACGAGCTCAGTTATACCTGAGGTTCTCGGGGTTGATGAAAAGATTCCTAGGGATACACTGACATCCTTAGCTGCTCGCCATCTTTCTTCAGTAAATTTCTCATACCTTTGGTCTTTCTTTCTTTTTCTTGATTTCTTGCATTTGTATTGACTTTATTGTTTTTCTTATCTTTCAGCTGGTGAACTGTTTCAATACCATCGTGAAGAAAGATCAATCTATTAAAGCTTCTAGTTCCTCGTCCGATGTTGACGATGCCCTCTTGGGTTTAGCCCAATCTGTGAAAGAATCTCGCCAGCAGTACGTCGAGGAGAAAACTGCCTGGGAGAAAAAATTGTCTGCAGCTGAGGCTGACAAGATGAAGATGGCTGAAAACTCCAAGAATTTGGAGGAGAAGGTGAAAAGCTTAGAGGTCAATCAGCAAAGGTGCGATGACCAACTGAAGAAGGCAGAAGAAGAACTGTCTATCTTGCGAGACATCAAAATCCAGAAAGAACAATTGGATGTCAAACTCTCCTCGGAGAAGTTGAAAAGAAAAGTTGCAGTTAGGAAACATTTCAGTGCTGGTTGGGAGAAAGGATGGGATAAAGGGATTGCTGCTATGACATCTCAAGTCAAATATGGGGAGTTGAAATACTTCTATGATGGTTGGGTAGCTTCTCTACAAGAGCTAAAAATCCAAGACGATTCTGAGCTATTCCAAAGGCATCTCCCTGGTCCTCCTCCACCAATTGTGGAAGAAGAAGAAGATGAACCTGCTTCAGATGAATCTTCCATGGCTGTGGATGTCCCAATCTCTGCTTCTCAACCCTCTGTCATTGAGGATATTTCTTCTATGCCTCCTCCTGCCGAGAAGATTTCTGCCGATCAAGCTGTTGTTATCACCGAGCAACCGAGCTCCTCGTCCCAGCCTCCCGAGAAAGTCTTGGGAGACAAGGAAAAGGTGTGAAGTTGTTCGGTATCATTTCTATCTTTTATCATTTGTAATCGAACAATGTAATCCTTTTATGATCTAATAAAATACTTCTTTACTCATCGCTGTTATTGATGATTCTTTGTTGATTGTTGTCTTTTTCTTGTCTTTAGTTTGTTGCTAGAATGGAACTAATCTCTTCTCATGATACCGAGCTGATGCAGCAATGTCACCAATACTATAGGGCTGGTCATACAGACCTTAGTTCTTCTGAAATTGCTGACATTCTTGGTCATGATGCTTCAGAACAGGCGACTGAGGCTTATCGGTACTTGAAAGATTTACTCGACCGAGCTGTAGCTAACAATGTCGCTTATTATGACTTGATTGAAGAGCTGCATTGTTCCTTAAAGGATCTCCAAGGCCAGCACAATGAATCGATGGCTTCATTACACGAGGAATATGAAAATAGATATCAACAACTTTCCTCTGATACAGGTCATAAAAAGATCATTGCTGCATATGACATTAGGGAAAGGACCCTAAGAGGTGAAGTTGAAGCCTGCCGACAAATTGCCGAGATCCTGGAACAAGAAAATAATAGTCTGCAGAAAAGATTGACTCAATATGAATCCGTTGCCTCCTCTTCTACTGCATTAGTACCAGTTACTGATGAAGGTTTTTCGTTTCTAGAGGTTGAAAACGCCAAACTAAGGCAAGAGTTGGATGACTTGAAAAAGTCTATTATTCCTGTGACTGCTCGGGGACGAGGAAGGAGTTCTCGGGGACGAGGAAGAATCGTCGAGGAGCAAAATTCTCCAGTTGCTTCTCGGAGCCGATCAAGAGTTCTTAGCCGCAGTGTTGAAGAATCTCGTACCCAATCTACTCTGGAAACTCAAGCATTCCAACTGAATGTTAAGGATCGTGCTCTGTCTGATTTGTCTAAGAAAAACTTATCTTTAGAGGATCAACTGGTTGCGATGAAGTCTGCTCTGAATAATAAAGATGCTCTTATCAAGAACTTTCTCGAGCAAGTAGATATATTAACTTTCCAATTCCATAAACAGCCTCGGGAGTTCTGGAATGCAGGCTATAATGAAGCTCTTTATCATTTGGATGCTCGCATTGAAAATGCTAACAACGAAGGTTATAAGCAGGGATGGTTGAACGCCCTGGGTGTATTAAAATTGGAACAAGGTCATTATTTATGGGATTATCATGCTCCTGGATTGCTAGACTTGCCTGTTCCTCCCTATAAATTGGATATGGCATGGATTCCTGCTCGTTCCATTCCTCGGAGTTTGATCTCTAAATATCTTGGTGATTATAACCTTCATTCTCAAGTTGAAGTATCTCGTCCTGAGCACCTGTTGGACACTCCTACAATAATGAATGTCAGAATGCTGAAGGACATGAACTTTATTAATTCTCCTCTTTGTCTAGAGGATCCTCCTGCTGGCGAGGAACCTGTCTTAAAAGATAAAGGAAAGAAACCAATAGAGTAGGAATCTTTAATGTAATAGTTAGCACATACATGTAACATGTAATACATTTTTATCTTAATGAAAGAATTTCATTTTCTGTTTGCAAATTATATGGTTCATCAACCAACTTAGAATTTATAACAAGCATAAATTGTTCAAAATTGTTTCCAACCAACCAAGGTGGATAAATAATGTTTGTCAACCAACCACAGTTGATGGGTTTCTATTCCCGACCAGCCATACTTGGTTCAATTTTAAAATATAAACATGTGTCCGACCAACTAAGGTCAATACTTTTGTCCTCGTCGACCAACTACAGTTAGTGGGTTTTTATCCCCGACCAACCATACTTGGTACAGTTTGGAATATTTTGTTCTTTAAAGAACTTTTTGTAATAATGTTACCTCCCGACCAACATAAGCTGTAATGCGAGAGTATATAAAATCTTACCAACCGTAGTTGATCATGCTGGTATACACCTCCTAATCAAAGGAGTAGTAGGGTTCTTTCAAACTTTTTGGCTCCTTGGAGCATGTCCTCCTAACCAAAGGAGGTTGGCTACTTATAGCACTTTTGCTCCGTAGAGCGCTCCGTAGAGCTTATCCTCCTAACCAAAGGAGGTTGGCTACTTATAGCACTTTTGCTCCGTAGAGCGCTCCGTAGAGCTTATCCTCCTAACCAAAGGAGGTTGGCTACTTATAGCACTTTTGCTCCGTAGAGCGCTCCGTAGATCTTATCCTCCTAACCAAAGGAGGTTGGCTACTTATAGCACTTTTGCTCCGTAGGGCTTGGCTCCGTAGAGCCAGGCTCCGTAGAGCATGGCTCCGTAGAGCAGTCTTCTTCTGTAGAGCATGGCTCCGTAGAGCAGTCTTCTTTTTGTTATCAAGCAGTGTAGTGTTTCAACACTAGTATTCCCCGAAAAACTTTCAACAGAAAGAAAATGGTGAACCATCCTTGTTTTATTCATAATGAAGGAAATACTTTACATTTTACATTACTGATAATACTTTCGCAGGTGTTCAGCATTCCATGCATTCTGAAATTCTTCTCCTTCTAGAGTTGCTATTCTGTAGGTACCAGGTCGAACAACCTCTGTAACTCGGTAAGGTCCATGCCAGTTTGCTTCCAGTTTATTCTGTTTCTGAATGACTTTCTTCAGCACATAATCACCCTCCTTCAAATCGCATTTCTTCACCCTTTTGTTGTAGAACAGAGTTGTTCGTTGTTGATAAGCAGCATTCCTAATGGCTGCCTCTTCTCTTACTTCTTCGAGCATATCCAAATCCATTCTTCTCATCAAGTCACTGATCGGAGAGTTGAAATTCAGCACTCTATGCGTTGGGAGACCCAACTCGGCCGGTATCACAGCCTCACTTCCAAATGCTAGCATATATGGTGATTCTCCAGTTGCTGCTCGGGGAGTTGTTCGGTAGGCCCATAATACTGATTGGAGCTCATTAATCCAATTTGCTTTAGCTTCACTTAGCCTCTTTTTCAACCCATTTAGTAATGTTCTGTTCGTCACTTCAGTCTGTCCATTGCTTTGGGGATGGCCTGGTGCTGAATGAAACTTCAAAACGTTCGACTGATGACAATAGGCAGCAAATTCTTCATTATCAAATTGTGTTCCATGATCTGTGATGAAAGCATGAGGGAGACCATATCGACAAATGATATTCTTCCATACAAACTGGTATACTTTCTCGTACGTCATATTGATAAGAGGCTCAGCTTCCACCCACTTAGTAAAATAGTCCACTGCAACTACGAGATACTTGAATCTTCCTCGGGTGGTTGGCAGTGGTCCAACCAAATCAATTCCCCACATGGCAAATGGCCAAGGGGAAGTTATTGGTGTTAGCAATGCTTGTGGAGTTCGTCGGATGGAGGAAAAACGTTGTCACTTGTCACATTTCTTAGCATAGGCTATACAATCAGCCCTCATTGTCGGCCAGTAATATCCCTGTGTTATCACTCTTTGTAAAAGTGTTCGACCTGCTACATGAGCTCCACAAGATCCTTCATGGATTTCTTCAATCAATTCTTTCACCTCGGTGGGATGTACACATCTCTGCAAACCTGCCATAATTCCTCGTCTATACAAAATACCATTAGTTAATACATACCGAGCAGCTTTATACTTCAGTTTCTTGGCAGCGAGTTTGTCCTCCGGCAATTCGCCCTCTTCAACATATTTCTTGATTGGATCCATCCAAGATGGTCCTAAATCAAGAGTAATCACATTCGTTGTCAGATCTTCATCTATGCTCCGACCTTCTAATACTTCAATCGGTATGGTTCTTCGCATCTCGGTACGAGTAGCTGATGCTAGTCGGGCCAGTGCGTCTGCTTGTACATTCTCCATCCTCGGTATTCTCACCAATTGAATGGCCTCAAATTCTGTCAACAATTTCATCACTTTTGCATGATATTTGATCATTAAGTCTCCTTTAACCGCATATATTCCCATCATCTGATTCACAATTAATTGAGAATCACTGAATACCATCACTTGTTGTGCTTCCATAGTTTTTGCTAGGCTAAGACCTGCTATCATGGCCTCATACTCCGCTTCATTGTTAGAGGCTTTGAATTGGAATCGCAAAGCATATTCCATGTCAATCTCGTCTGGAGTGATCAAAACAATTCCTGCTCCACAACCAGCTGTGCAGGATGATCCATCTACATATAATCTCCATGTAGGTACCTCGTCTTCAAATTTCTTATCTATCAGTGTTCCTCGATAAAATATCTGCTGTTTTCTTCCATCATCCCCCGGTATCTTTCGCTCCTCGTCAGTCATCTGCTCGTACCCTTTTACCAACCGTGGTTGGTCTGAGTTTGAATATAATTGTCTCTCTACATCCACAAGTCCTTTTACCAACCTTGGCTGGTTTGGACCTATTTCTGCTGATCCTATATCGTCCACAGGTAGGTCAGTAAATGTTTCTGTTGATCCTGTATCGTCCACAGGTAGATCAGCAGATGTTTCTGTTGATCCTGTATCGTCCACAGGTAGATCAGCAGGCACCTTTTGCTCCTCGGGGGTATCAGGGTATGTGAACTCTGCTATAAAATCTGCTACAGCTTGCCCCTTGAATGATGATCTGGGCTCATACACAATATCATATTCACCAAGTTCTACTGCCCAGTACATCAGTCTCCCTGATTTTTCTGGCTTATGGAGGGCTTGTCTCAATGGCATATCAGTATAAACGATGATGGTATGGGCTTGGAAATATGGCCTCATTCTTCTACTTGCTTCAATTAGTACCAATGCCAATTTTTCTAGCTTTGGGTACCTGATTTCTGCACCTCGGAAAGCCTTACTTGTGTAATAAATTGGCTTCTGGACGCCATTCTCCAATCTGATCAACGCTGAACTGACTGCGTTCTCTGATACTGCCAAATACAAATACAACTTTTCTCCTGTTATTGGTCTGGACAACAGTGGAGGTGCTCCCAAGTATTTCTTCAAGTCCTGAAAGGCTTTTTCACATTCCTCATTCCACTCAAAAGTTTTTCGAAGTGTTTTGAAGAATGGTATGCATTTATCAGTTGCACGAGATACAAATCTGTTGAGCGCTGCAACTCGTCCGGTAAGACTCTGCACTTCTTTCTTCGTCGTCGGAGATCGCAGTCCTAGAAGAGCTTTGATCTTATCTGGATTTGCCTCAATACCTCACTGATTGACGATGTATCCGAGGAACATTCCTTCTCGTACTCCAAAGGTGCACTTCGTCGGGTTAAGCTTCATTTGGTATTTATCCAATTGATCAAAAGTTTGACTCAAGTCAACCAAATGATCAGCAGCTTTCTTGCTTTTAGTGAGCATGTCATCGACATAGACCTCCATGTTGCGGCTGATTTGTTCGGTAAAAACCTTGTTCATCAACCGCTGATATGTTGCACCTGCATTTTTTAAACCAAAAGGCATAACATTATAACAATAAGTTCCCCTAGGGGTAATAAAAGAAGTACTTTCCCTGTCTTCAGGTTTCATTTTGATCTGGTTGTAGCCAGAGTAAGCATCCATGAAGCTGAGTAGCTCGTGTCCCGAGGTAGCATCCACCAGTTGATCAATTCTGGGCAATGGAAAATGATCCTTGGGGCATGCCTTATTGAGATCGGTGAAATCGACACACATTCTCCATTTGTTGTTTTTCTTCTTTACCATCACCACATTAGCCAACCAATCTGGATATTTTACATCTTCAATGAATTGGGCTTTCTGGAGTTTCTCGACTTCCTCCTGTATGGCCTGGTTCTTCTCGGGACTAAACACCCTTCTTCTCTGCTTTACAGGTTTAATCTCCTTATTCACATTGAGTTCATGACATAAGAAGTTTGGATCTATTCCTGGCATGTCTTCATGACTCCAAGCAAAAGTATTTTTCCTATTCTTCAAGAAAGTTATCAACTCCTCTTTTATTGACATATCCAACGATGAACCTATCTGGGTTATTCGTTCAGGATGTTCGTCGTCCAGAATAACATTTTCTGTAGATTCTACCACTTGCCCTTTCACAAGTTGGGACTCATCCCTGGGATCAAGAGTTTCAATTTCTGTACCTTCCTCCACCTGGTAAGTAGTAGTCTTTTTCATCGATCCTTCTAGTTCTTCTTGTTCGGCCGACGAATAATAGCATTCCCGAGCTACTTTTTGATCACCTTTCACCACTCCAACTCCAAAATTTGTTGGGAATTTCAAACATTGATGTACTGTAGAAGGAACGGCTTCGAACTTTTTCAATCCAACTCTTCCCATGATGATGTTGTAGGCTGATTGCACATTCTTATCCATCACAAAGAATCGTATTCTTTCTGTTCGACAAACAGGCCAGGTTCCAATGAATATATCCAACTTGATCGTCCCAAGTGGAAAAACTTTCTCGCCAGCAAAACCCAGAAGGGGTCTGTGATAAGGTTCCAATTGAGATAATTTCAAATTCAGGCTATCAAAGCATGAATAGTACATGATGTCTGCCGAACTACCATTGTCTACCAACACCCTTGAAATGATCACGTCCTTCATTCTCATTTTGATCACCAAAGGATCATCATGAGGGTAAAGAACACCTGCCAGGTCGTTTTTTGAAAAACCAATTACTAGCTTCTCTTTGTTTACCTTCCTCGGACGATCATCCTCGGCCAGGTTTATTCGCTGAATATATGAGCAAGCTTGAGCCTCTCCGAGATAAGCTTTTCTTTCTGCAGTAAGGTCTCCTCCTCCTGCATCTCCCCCTGTAATAACGTTACAATGAAATGATCCAAAACGTATGGAAAATACCTCTCGTTCAGGTTTTCTTGGCTTCTTGGGAAGATCGGGGTCATCATATGGATCCTCTTCATGGTCCCTCCTCTTTTTCTCCTCTGCACGACGAGGAGATCTAGATCTCTTTCTAATTCTATCCTCATTTGTCCTCTCACCTCTGCGGTCTACATACTTTGATAATTTTCCTCTTCGAATGAGTGTTTCAATCTCGTTCTGAAGGGCTATACAATTTTTGGTCATATGGCCATGATCTTTGTGAAACTCGCAATATTTGGTCTTATTCCTCATGTCTGGATCTGTCTTCAGTTTCTTTGGCCATTTGATTTCCTCGTTATTCCTGATCTCTTCTAAAACATGATTAATACCCATTTTCAATGGAGTATAATTATCATACTTCTTTAGGGCTTCCAACTTTATCCTGTTATTCCTGAAATGTTTGTCACCACCATTACCTTTCTGATCTTTCTTCTTAGAGTTGTCGACCTCCACTTTAACTTCTTTATCCATATTCTTCTTCGCAGTCATAGCCTCCTCGGCATTCATGATTTTGGCCGCCTTTGCCATCAATTCCGACATATTTTTAGGCGGATCTTTGGCCAGAGTATAGTATAGCTTGTTAGGCAGCAAACCACTCATCAAAGCAGTGATTGCTGTCTTTTCTTCATAATCTATGACTTCCAACTTCTCGTTATTGAAACGAGTTATGTAATCTCTAGTACTTTCTCCTGATTTTTGTCTAACACTTAGTAAGTGCGCTACTCGCTTTACTGGCTTTGCTCCAAAACAAAAATTGCCAATAAACAGCTCGGCTAACTGAACAAAAGTCGAAATCTTACCCCGAGGAAGATTATTGTACCATATCTGTGCAGATCCGGTAAGAGTTCCCGAGAATGCTCTACACCTCATCTCGTCGGGGACAGCGTAGATATCTGCAGCAGCTTGGTATTGTTCTATATGAAGTACGGGATCCGTTTTTCCATCGTACTTGGGGGTCACTACAGGTGCTTTGAATTTCGACGGTGTAGGGAAATCCACAATGGCTTGCACAAAAGGTGTCCCTTGAACAAAAGTTCTCTGTAAGGGGTTCCTCGCCTTAGCCATTTCTCCCAGTCTATCCTCCAATCGTTGAATGGAACCTTTCCATGCTTCATTCCCTTCCTCGGGCCGCTTAGTCCGAGCAACTGATTGCTCTGACGTAGCTTCCTGAGATTTATCTCGACGAGTAATTGGTCGTGATTGTGCAGATCCTTCTCTCAAACCTGGTGGTGGTCGAAAACTTCCTGATGGAGCCCTAGGTGGACTCATGTTCCTCCTTGGTCCTAACCGACTGAAAGGAGACACCCTGCTTAATCTTTCTAAAGCGCTAGTTCTCTCCGGAGAAAGAGAGATATGTTGATTTGTATCCGTAGCCCGTATTGATGAAGTTCGCCCAGGTTGATAAGAAGAATCATTGGATTCCCCATTGCGATATGACCCAATACGTCTGGATCGTGATTGCCCATGATCAGTCCTTTGCCCTGAATGAGTAGGTACACCGCCTTGAAGAGTTTGAAGGAGTTGCCTCATAGATTCTTGCATGGCGGTTTGTCCTTGAGCCAGATTCGTCATAATTCCGGCCAGATCTGGAGATGCAGATGGATTTGGAAGATTTCCAGTATTTCCAGCATTTCGATTACTGGATTCTAGATTATCTGCCATTGGTGATAAATGATTTTTATGAAAAACGATAACAACAGTCGTTTCCCACAGACGGCGCCAATCTGTTGATGTAAAAAACTAGATCGCTCTAATTATTTAATCACAGATAAATAAATAAGACAAAGATTTTTAAAGTGGTTCGGCTAGGAATAAAGCCTACGTCCACTGTTATGTTATTGCTGAGTGTTTATGGAATTCTTGATTACAAGTTCTTTCAAGAAATTCCGGTCCCTTTGAATGGGATTGATACAAGGTATTTATAGCCTCAAGGCTGTACATGAAAGGTCCAATACATTAAATGATATACATATGAATGGGTAATACATTTAATGCAGCGTGTGCGTCAAGAATCTAATGAATAGTTGAACAGTTGTCCGTCTGATAATTGATGACACGGCCGAGGTGCAGTTCGGACCGCCTTAGTTGCTCGTTGGTCAAGAGTTCCTCGGAGGGCTTAGAGTATCTCGGGATGATGGAGTTCCTCGGATGGAGTTCCTCGGCATGATAGAGCTCCTCGGTGTATTCTCGTTGATCGGTACCAACCATGGTTATTCAGTAAATGATCTTCCTCTATGTTATTGTGCCACGTAGATCGACACGTGTCTTCATATTATTCGTCCACATCAGCATATTAATTTTGGTATCAACATTTGTGATTTAAAATTTGTACAAACTACAGGTGGAAAAAGTATTTTATTACTTTTATTGACGATTGCACAAAATATTCCTATGCATATTATTATATAGTAAAGATGAGGCTATTAATGCATTTAAACAACATAAGAATGAAGTTGAGAATCAATTAAGCAAACAGATAAAGACTATTAGGAGTGATAGAGGAGGTGAATATGAATATCCGTTTGAGGAATTTTGTTCCAAAAATGGAATTCTTCATCAAACCACTGCTCCTTATTCTCCTCAATCAAATGGCATTACTGAACGTAAAAATCATACATTGAAAGAAATGATAGACTCTATGTCAATAAGTTCAGGAGCTTCACAGAACTTGTTGGTGGAATCCTTCTTATCTACTAATTATATTCTTAACAAAGTACCACACAAGAAAACTCATAAAATGCCTTATGAGTTATGGAAAGGTAAAAAAACTTGCTATAAATATTTACGAGTGTGAGGATGCTTAGACAAAGTGATGGTTCCTAAACCTAAAAAGTCAAAAATTGGACCAAAGATCGTTGACTGTGTATTCAACGGTTATGTTATTAATAGAAATGCATATCGTTTCTTAGTTTGTAAATCTGAGATTTCGGATATTCATGTGGATATGGTCATTGAATCGAGGGACGCTTCTTTTTTTAAAATGAATTTGCATATAAATAGAGGATGAACCAAGACGTAGTAAAAGGGCAAGGACCTCGACTTCCTTCGGTCCGGATTTTCTAATATATTTGCTAGAAAATGAACCTCAATCGTACAAAGAAGCAATATTCTCACTCGATGCTTCTAATTGGAAATAAGCAATTAATAGCGAAATTGAATCCATTTTGAAAAATCATACTTGGGAACTAGTGGATCTTCCACCAGGTTCAAAATCGTTAGGTTAGAAATGGATCTTTAAAAAGAAATTGAAGGCCGATTGATCAATTAATAAATATAAAGCCAGACTTGTAGCTAAAGGCTATAGGCAAAAGGAAGGGTTGGATTCATTCGACACATATTCACCGGTAACAAGAATTACCTCCATTTGAATGTTAATAGAAATAGCTGCCATTAATGGACTTGAAATACATCAAATGGATGTACAACCCGCTTTCTTAAACGGTGAATTAGACGAGGAAATCTATATGGAGCAACCTGAAGGGTTTAAGGCTCCCGGACAAGAAGGAAAAGTATATAAGCTTGTGAAATCAATTTACAGATTAAAACAAGCACCTAAGCAATGTCATTAAAATTTGATAATGCAATGTTTTCAAATGGTTATAAAATTAATGAGTGCGATAAATGTGTTTAATTTAAAATAATTCAAAATGAATATGTCATTGTATGCCTCTATGTTGATGATATGCTAATCATGGGTAGTTACCCATAAATTTTAAAAAACTACAAAACATATGTTGAGTAGTCGATTTGACATGAAAGATTTAGGTATCACCGATGTTATATTAGGAATTAAAATTTCTAAAACGTCGGATGGACTTATATTATCTAAATCTCATTACATAGAAAAAGAACATTAAAAATTCAAGAAGTATGATATTAGTCCTACCAAGACACCTGTAGATGTAAATTTACATCTAGCAAGAAATAATGGTGAAAGCATATCTCAACTAGAATACTCTTGTATTATCAGAAGTTTAATGTATATCACGAACTGTACATGAACGGACATAACATACTCGATAAGTAAGCTAAGCCGGTTTACGAGTAATCCAGGGAGAGATCACTAGAAGGCGATATTAAGAGTTTTGGGTTATTTAAAATACACTCAAAACTATGGACTTCACTATTCAAGATATCCAGTTGTTCTTGAAGGTCATTGTGATGCAAATTGGGCATCCGATACAAAGGACTCTTAAGTCTACGAGTGGGTATATGTTTACCCTTGGAGGTGCAGTCGTATCTTGGAAATCCTCAAAACAAACGTGCACTGCTAGATCAATAAAGGAATCTGAATTATTTGCACTAGACAAAGCTGGAGAATAAGCTGAATGGATTTGAAACTTCTTAGAGGATGTTCCAAATTGGTCGAAACATGTGCCCGCAATATGTATACATTGTGAGAGTTAATTGGCGATTGGAAGGGCATAGAATCACATGTATAACGGAAAGTCACGACATATTCATCGTAGACATAATACTGTTAGACAACTTCTCTCAAATGGAATTATCTCAATTGACTATGTAAATGTGACACCCCGCCTAATAAAATACTGGGTGATCAATCATATACTAAATTAAAACATGAGTCTCATATGGTTCATTCTCAACATCATTGTCGAAAACTAATTTAATTACTAATAACCTATTAGGGTGGCTCAAAATTTTAATTAACTAATATTTTTAACCAAACCATTCAAATAAATCAATCCCAACAGTTTATATACAACAAATGAAATGAAATAAAATAATCGAACACTCGGTATAATATAATACAGCCAAATCGAATGTCGCACTAAAAGGCGATAAAAGAATAATTGAGTACAGTTGGGCCATCAGCCCGAATGTTTCTACAATACCTCCTATCTAGATCTCAATAATAGTAGCGTTTACAATAAACATGCTTGCATCCACAACTGCTGTAGCAAACGTATGACTCAAAGGAATCATCATCCAGGCGTCCCTGTGTCTAGACACCAAATATATATACATATATAGTAGAGAGGAAAAAAGAAAAACGGGTCAGAGCCCAAGTTTTGAAAATGTTTTAGCAAGTGCTTAAAATCCATATTTTAAAATATGATATCTCTCATATTTAAAATAGGTATCGCACTCTCATGAGATACCCCTCACCCCTCTTCTAATAGTGCACAACTATCGCATACCTTTTAAACAACCTAGTTAAGCTACTCTCCCTAACTAATTCATTTCACCCATCTTCTAAAAGTCCTCATAAACCCAAGTACTAAGGACTAAACTTCTCTCCATTCCCAACATTGTGCTACATTCATGTGCGGTGTGTCTCGCGAAGCGAAATCCAAATAAGGAACCCCACAATACACTACTACATAACAATGTTGATCGTCGAGATCTATTGGGCTCTCGGTACATAACACATATTATAAAATCCCGTTGGTATATATAGTTCTCACTAGAACCTGTGATTCATACTCATATAAATCCGAATATAAATCTACCGGAAGGAGAATATCACTTTATTCATTCTTTATAAATTATTCTAATCTATCGCCTAAGTTTATACATTATAATCTCTCACTTATGGTTCATCCTTACATCATGAATAACTTTCACTAGTTATTTACACTATGCACGTTTTAGTGTTATTAACCTCGAATATAATATTCTCATCTTTATATACGTATATCCCTATTTTATTCCGGATTTTATACTCCCAAAAGATTTAGAACTTAACTCACATTCCATTCTTTATTATGTCCGTATATATATGTTTCACATCTCAAATATATATATATATATATATATATATATAGTATACTATACACATCAAGTATATCCATACTTATATACCACACACTATATAAGTATAATAACCATCCCTCAGAGCTATAACTCAATGGATGCAGTCTCTCAATGCTATCATCTTCAAGGGAATTACTCACACATCATCTTGGGTACCAGCGATCGGACTCTCACATCGACTTGGTAAAAACCAAATCACAACGTATGGGAAGCAATCATAGTTCCTCCCCAGAAATGAGAAGGAAACATACCCACCACGTCTCACTCCTAATAAAAATCACACAATATAAAATGGACGCTATGACCTGAGGACTATACGTTCCCTGCTCCTCCAGTTAGGGGTCTCACCCACATCGCGCAACTTCCCATGATAGCATTAGAGGGGGTATACTTCACATAAATATACTATTCACACACAGATATATTCATAATTATTTATATATATACTGTAACAATTCCCGTATATATAGTATATATCTCTTCTCAATATATATGGCTATAATTGCAAACTCTTATAGCGATAGCCAAAACCTCGAATGTTCCCATTAGTAATAGTATATAAGTATTTATACACTTAAAATACTAAACCCACAAGTATTCTCTTACTTAAAATATAACTCGTACCTTACTCACTTTTAAGGATTATAATATAAACCCGAATATGCCAATTCGTAATAATTAAATAAGTATACTAACTACTTATTTTAATCTCCATAGGTACCGCATCATCCATAATAATAATTGTCAATAAAGACATGTCGGATAGTAGCTTGACCCTCTTTAGCCCATATATTAAATTCCATCCTACTCACATTCTAGAATTCACTCAAATGTACTAGGCACATAGTTATTCTCTACGCATAACTATATAAACACACTTGGAGAAAATTTTTCTCGAATGTTACCCATCCTAAACAATCATTTAAAATTATAGCCCGAATTTATTTCTACGAACCCAAGGTTTTTATTTTTTTACTCAAGTAATTTATAAGTCCAAAAACTTTATTTAGGAACACCTAATATTTATCTCCAAACAATTCTAGCCTTAATTTTTCTAATTTCCGGTTTGATTTTCGAGCTAACGATTTCAACCTCGGAACTGCTTCCTTAGAAAAATCATTAAAAATAAAAAAAAATCAGAAAAGTACGCGGTCGGTGCCCACGCGACCGTATCGAAAAGATCTAGAACTTTTATGTTTTGACCAAGAGCTTAACCAATTCGCTTCCTGGACTAATCGACCCTGCAAGCTGCTGCATTACTGTCTGGTACCCATGATGATGTGTGAGTAATTCCCTGGAAGATGATAGCATTGAGAGACTGCATCCATTGAGTTATAGCTCTGAGGGATGGTTATTATACTTATATAGTGTGTAATATATAAGTATGAATATACTTGATGTGTATAGTATATTGTATATACACATATATGTATGTGAAATGTGAAACATATATATATATATATATATATATACGGACATAATAAAGAATGGAATGTGCTTTAAGTTCTAAATCTTTTGGGAGTATAAAATCCGAAATAAAATAGGGATATATGTATATAAAGATGAGAATATTATATACGAGGTTAATAACACTAAAATGTGCATAGTGTAAATAACTAGTGAAAGTTTGTCATGATGTAAGGATGAATTATAAGTGAGAGATTATAATGTATAAGCTCAGGCGATAGCTTAGAATCTTTTATAAAGAATGAATAAAGTGATATTCTCCTTCCGGTAGATTTATATCCGAATTTTTATGAGTATGAATCATAGGTTCTAGTGAGAACTATTTATACCTACGGGATTTTATAATATGTGCTATGTACTTAGGGCCTAATAGATCTCGACGATCAACATTATCATGTAGTAGTGTATCAGAGGGGGGGGGGTCCTTATTTGGATTTCGCTTCGCGTGACACCCCACGCATGAATGTAGCACAATGTTGGGAATGGAGAGAAGTTTAGTCCTTAGTAATTGGGTTTATGAGGACTTTAGAAGATGGGTGAAATGAATTAGTTAGGCAGAGTAGCTTAACTAGGTTGTTTAAAAGGTATGCGATAGTTGTGCACTATCAGAAGAGGGGTATCTCATGAGAGTGCGATACCAATTTAAATATGCGAGATATCATATTTTAAAATATGGATTTTAAGCACTTGATAAAATATTTTCAAAACTTAGGCTCTGTCCCATTTTTCTATTTTCCTCTCTTGCTATATATGTATATATATTAGGTGTCCAGACACAGGGATGCCTGGATGATGATTCCTTCGAGTCAGACGTTTGCTGCAGCAGCTGTGGATGCAAGTAGGTTTATTGTAAACGCTTATATCATTGAGATCTAGATAGGAGGTATTGTAGAAACATTTGAGCTGATGGCCAAACTGTACTCAATTATTCTTTTACCGCCTTTTAGTGCGACATTCGATTTGGTTGTATTATATTGTACCGAGTGTCCTGTTAATTTATTTCATTTCAGTTGTTGCATATAAACTGTTGGGATTGATTTATTTGAATGGTTTGGTTAAAAATATTAGTTAATTAAAATTTTGATGCCAACCTAATATGTTATTAGTAATTAAAATAGTTTTCGACAGTGATGCTGAGAATGAACCATATGAGACTCTTGTTTTAATTTGGTATAGGATTGATCACCCAGTATTTATTAGGAGGGGTGTCACAATAAAGTCAAAGGATAATATATTGAATCTACTAACGAAAGGTTTAAACCGAGAGCAAGTTGAAAGATCATCGAGAGGAATGAGTCTAAGAAATATAAATAAATATGAATCAATATAGTGGCAACCCAACCTAGATTACTGAAGATCCCAATATCTAGATTCAATGGGCAAACCTAACTACATTGTATTGAGTAAGCACTGGAGGATATTTAATCCTATCCATTCCAAAGATGAGACAGTTCACATCTGTCGCGAAATTAGGATAAGTTATGCTTTTAATGACATCCATATCTTATTATGTCTAAGTGGGGTATTGTAGGATAATCTTTATGGATGTCACCTACGTAAGTAAGAAGGGTTCCACTTCTATGAGAATAATGAAAGGAAAATTCTCTAAAATACTCACGAAACCAAGTGGTGTTCATGGCCACAATGAACACAAACGTGAGAACCAACTGTGTTGAAGAATTATTGTGTGAATATTATTATCTAGGTTTCAAAAAATGGTTGATGGTTCAAAGACGTGAAGTCTACTGATTAACCAAGTAAATTCGATGGTATATCACTAAGGAAAGTTCAAGGCCATTAGTCTAATTCTCCCGATACAATAAATCTTCAATTTTACTCAACATGTGTTTGCATCTCCATCTGCTATGTTGCTATTTATAGAAATATATCATTCATGTGGGGGATTGTTGAAAAAATTGGACATAACATTGTCCAGATTTTTTGGACAGAATTTTGAGAAACTTTGAACTCAAATTTAGGTGGGACCCACACCACGATAATTATGGGACCATATATGAACGTGTTCTCCTTCGCGGGGAGATTAATGTAGTATATTCACATGTCCAATTCCATTAAGTTATGAATGATAAATATGTCCCCAAAGTGACTCATAAAGCAATGAAAGTTAATGAATTCGGTATATTTAACTCTTGTCCCACATTGGAAGACTAGTGGAAAGATTATGAGTTAATAAAACCCCAATGATGGACTAAGGCTTGGATGCCTTGGAGTATCCCAACTCTTTGAAGGGGAACGATTTAACAGTTTTAACTGTTCCCAATAGTAAAAACCAATGCTATAAATAAACATAATTCCCTCCTGTTTTAATTGCTGGAAAAAAAATTCCCTCCAGAAAATTTCGAAAATGCTACTGCATTATTTCCTTCATCCAAAAAATTATTTTCTTGATTTCTGCATATCATATTATTGTTCTGGTTGAGTATAAAAACACAGACTTCTGTTCGTTGGAATTAATTACTGTTGTTCTACATAATTAAATTGGAAAATCCGTTCTACTTTGGAAGGTAATTATTCTACAACCTTGAAGGACATTGGTGGGAATAAACTTTCCTTAAGGAGACTGTTTTACCAGGCTCGGATTTATCTTTTCTATTTCTAGTATTTATTTCTGCAAAACCAAGTAAGTCTCATTTTTCTGTAATTATGTTTTATTTCTTTAATTATTATTCGTAATTCTGTACTATTGTATTAATTAAATAGTAGGCATAACAATGAACACCACGTCAACGGAGGAACCTCAAATGAGGGTGGAAAGGTGACTCCAATTGAGTGATGAAAACCTATTACCCCTAGTGATTTTCTTTCCATCAATGATTTTAGTCATTTGGAAATGTCGGGGTGTCAACAAATTTCTTTTTAAGCCAATTATGAGAGAAATCTCCATTGCCTATGCATTTGATGGTCTTGTTCTATTGGAAACACAAACCCACATAGTGAGTTTGGACTGTCTAAAGCTGTATTTTCTGATCCAATTGGTAAATCTAGGGGAATATGGGCTCTTTGGAACCCCCACTGAGTGTCTCTTAAGTCACCGACCAAACTATTCATCTCCTAATATCTAAACCAAACAATGAGGACTGTCTTTTCAGTGCTATCTATGCTACTCAAAATTTCATTATCCGTGAGAATCTTTAGGATAACCTTAAAGACCCCATGATCCTATAGCTAATTGCTATAATTTCAATGATTACCTAGATGAGTATGAAGAAAAGATCTTGGCTAAATAAGAATTGGCCAGTGCCACAGGTTTGTCAAGAATGTAGATGACTACAACCTCACTGACCCTAGGAACATGGGACTTGGACGAATAACATGGGGGGTTTTGCTAACAATTTGTTGAAACTCGATAGAGACCTAGCGAATCTATATTGGAGAATTTTTCCTAATGCAATCGTTGACAATATCCCATGTACCGCCTCAAATCGCTGCCCTGTGATTATCAACACCTAAGGTAGACTTTATAACAATGCTTACGGTAACCCCTCTTGCCTCATTTCTAGTTTGTTTGATCGTTCTGATTTTTACAAACTTATGCTAAATAATTGGAATAATGATAAGGACTTGAATCATAACTTAAATAATTTTTTAACTAAAGCTAAAATTTGGAACAAATAATTTTTTGGCAACATTTAAAAAAAACACTAGGATCTTGGCTAGACTAAAAGGTATTCAAATTGCTAAGTTCGCGCATGACATGGATATTTAAAAAAAAGTTATGATATGATTAAAACACTATCCTTAAATAAGAGGAGATGTTATGGTTACAAAAATATCGCATTCAATGGTTAGTCGATGGTGATAGAAACACTAAATTTTATCACCTTTCTTCCATTGTAAAAAGGAGACGTAATAAGATAGATAGACTCAAGATTGAAGGATCGTGGTAGGAAAATCCTTCAATGATTACTAATCATGTAAATGATTACTTCGATCTCTCTTTAATCTCGATATTGATGTCAACACCTAGACAATTTTAATGAGAGAAATGTAATACCTCGTATTTTTATGGATATTTAAATTGGATTAATTATGGATATTTAAATTGGGTTAATTGAATTTAAATTGGAAAATTTATTTGTAATAAATTAAATATTAATTAGCGTGACTTGAGTTAATGTTTAATATTATAAATTAAAATGTATATTATTAAGAGAATAAGTAATATAAATTATGGAATATGTTATAGTGTGTCATAACTGAGAAAAATGACAATTATTAATTACTTGGTCGGGAGGCACATTTGAGATATATCGAGACTTAATATGAGCATTATGAAGTAAGTATAATATGTTGAACTCATATAGTCATTTTGACTGCGTAGAAGTGTTCGAAAGGGTCAAAATATTCAGAAAACTATATTCGGGCATATGTTTAGGGTCTCGGGTCATTTCTGGGTCGACTCGGTAAGTGAAAAGTCAATTTTGACCTTTGGATTTCCAACCCATGAAGAGATACAAAATTAGCTACTTTAAAACCAACTATTTGGCTAATCAAATGGGGAATTGAAAATTTAAACTAAGAGGAAACCAAAGGACAAAAAGTGTGAGAGGTTTTACAAGAAAGTGTAGAGTTTCTCAAAGAGGTGAAGGGTCTTAGAGGAGGAGTAACACCTAGAGCTACCTTGAACCACCACCATACACCGCTAGAATTTAGGAAGAACGGGGAGGAGGAACTCACGTCATCTTCATCAAAGGAAATTCATAATCATCCTAAGAGGCAAGTTGTTTAAACTTTCTTAATTATGAGTTTGTATAAACACATGTTAGATTATATGATTTTTGGATAAAACCCATGTTTAGAAAGTTTTGATTTGAGATAATATGAATTGGGATTATAGAACTCATGATTAGGATTATATATTTTATTGCTGATTTAAAAATTTGAGAAAAATATGTGATTCAAATGGAGATTAAACTATTTAACAAGAAACGATGTGAAATCATATGAATCTGAAAGTCAAATGCATGTGAAATTGTTTTAAAAAATGATGAACATTGTATGTTGATTTTAGTTCTATTTTAAGGGAAAATTGGTAGTTTGCACATGAGTTCCTGTATAAAATTATGTTTTGAACGACTTTTGTAAGGACATAATTTTATAATTGTCCGGGATAGAATCTAGGAATTGTGTATTTGTCCTATATCACAGTATGTATGTTTGATACCGCTACATTCGGCACGTCAACATGATAATCCACGACGGCCTTGATCCGAATCCATGCATCCATCATCTTCACACGTGCATCATGCTACATGCGACGTGCTGCTCAACTCATTCCCGCTACTCCACTAAGCAATATTGGTAAAATGATTTATTGGAGTTGTTTATTTTTGCATAAATATTTGGGAATTTTTTAGAAAATATTTTTTCGAAGTCTGAATTGTTTTTATCAAAAGCAGAAATTTTTTCTAAGTGTAGAAACGAAGTGCCTCGGTCGACGATCTCGTCCAAACGAGTTGTCACTGTCATTCGAGCGAGATAAGCATCTCGCGCGATGTCGTTCGAACGATACATGTCCTTCATTCGAGCGAGATGTCTATCTCATTCTAGCGCTATCGCTGCCTCAATTTTTGTATAAATATCTGGTCACCTTCTACACATTTTTTAAGTCTTTTTCGTACACAAGATTCTGCGTTTTCACAACCCAGAAAATAGACTTCACTTTTAAGGTTTTACACCTTCTTTATTCACATAAACACTCCCATCTATGTATGTGAATCATTAAACCTTCAAGAGGATCGTTTTACTCATCTGGAGTAATTTGTGGAGAAGCCGTTCTCTTCTTCATTGTTGCCCACCTGGAGTTCCTGCGGGAGATTTCAGCCTGCGACATCAAAACGGACGCCTGAGGGTATTTCCTATGTAATTCTTATTTTCATTGTAATCCGTGAAACCGTTACTTACAAATTATAGTGAAAATAAAAAGGTTTTGCCCCTTTGGGGGATTTTTCCTCACGTGTGTGTTTTGTCTGTGATTGAATATTCATGCATGTTCATATTAATTTCAATCACACCTAGATGCATGTTTTAGGACTTAATTGAAAAACCTGAGTTTAATTAAATAATTTATTTATTTGAACAAACGCGCACTCTTGAAATTGGTATCAGAGCGGGTTACGCTATTTTATCGCGTATTCCTATTTTTCGTAATTTTTTTCTAAAGATATCAATTTTCTGAAAATTGATTTTTGAAAAAAAAAGGATGTGTTCAATGGAGAAGTTATATAATAAAATGCCAGTTTTTGACGGGACAAATTATGCGTACTGTAAAGCCCGCATGAAATCGGCTTTAAAATCCAATGATGAAAGAGTCTGGATTTTAGTTGAAAGAAGGTGGAAACCTCCCTTGATCACTATTGATAACATGACTAAATTAAAATATGTGACTGAATGGACTGAAGAAGAATTTAAATGGTCATCTTTTAATTCTAAGGGGTTAAGTGCTATTTTCGGATCCGTCACACCAGACGAGTTCCGACGGATAATGACATGCACCACGTAAAAAGAGGCATGGGATGTTTTACAACTTACCCATGAAGGAACTAATGCTGTGAAAGAGTCTAAACTGCAAAATTTAACAACTCAATTTGAGACTATCACCATGCTTGAGAGTGAATGTTTTGATGAATTTTATGCTAGGTTATCTGATATTGTTAATACTAGCTTTAATATTTGTGAACACATTCCTAATGATAGAGTTGTTAAAAAGATTCTAAGATCACTTCCTAAGTGTTTTATCCCTAAAGTCAACGTACTAAATTCAATGGGTAATTTAAACACGCTTAAATTAGAGGAACTTGTAGGAGACTTACAAATATATGAAATTGATATGTTTCCTAATCTGTCAAGGCTAAAGATAAGGGAATTGCACTTAATGCCCAGGATAGGAAGAGTGAAGGGTCAGCAAGAAAGAGGGTTGAGCCATCTAGAAAAAGGGAGATAGAAATGTGTGATTCTAAGTGTGACCTTGATTTAGATGATTTGGCTTTGTTTACTAAAAATTTTGAGAAAATTCTCAATTTCAAGAAAAATGGAAATTTCAAAGATAAAAGGAATTTTGAGAAAAACTAGTTTGATAAGAAAAATGAAAAATATTTTAAAGATCCTCCTAAGAAAGAAAGTGAGAGATGCTATGAGTGCGACGGTAAGGGGCATAGAGCTTTTGAGAGTGCTACTAGGCTGAACAGACTTGCCAAAGAAAAGGGAAAAGCTATCCTTAATGCTACCCTTAGTGACGACAGTGAGGTCGAGTCGGTGGAATCTGGAGACTAGTCACTGCATGAGTGTAACTTCACTGCATTCATGGCTAGTCATGTGAGTACCTCTAGTGCTCCTCACGACGATGACGATGCTGCTTCACAGGGACACCTCAACAGTGAGAGCGATATGAGTGAAGGGGAGGATTATGCAAGTGAGAGCGAGAGTGACCTTCAACGAGCCTATGCTGAGTTGTATTCTGAGTCATTTAAAACTAAAAATTGTAACAAAGCGTTAGTTCTTAGGATCACCTCTTTAGAGAAAGAAGCAAGAGAGAGAGAATCCTCCACTTGCACTACCTTGAGAGATAGAGAGTCTACCTGTGTTGAGAGAGAAAGTTTGTTTAGAGAGAGAGAGAGACTGTTTGGAGAGAAAGAGAGAGAGTTGTTTTGAGAAAGAGAAAGGGGACTTGACTAAACAAGTGGCTAGTCTTACAAGTGAGATCCATTCCTACGTGGAGACTTGAAAGAAACTTGAATCCCTTGTAGCCCAACTTACTCATGATCTTGAGAGAGGACGGGAAGTCAAGGTACAAATCGAGGACAGATCTGGAAAGATGCTCCTCGGTCCCGCTTTGGGTTTTGGTGATAGGCAAGGAATAGGTTTTGATGGTGCCTCCACGTCCCAAATTGCACCTGGACCAGTTCCTGAGTTTACTACAACTCCTTATGGCCATCGTCAAAAACCACAAAGGAGAGTTCTACCAAGAAAAACAAACCAAGGTCCGCTTAAGACTGTGTTCTTTTGTATGTATTGCAAAGAAAAGGCCACCTTAGGGAGTTTTGCTATAGTTTGGGTCGGACACGATGTACTACTTCCCCATCACATCATACTGATGATTTTGCCAGTCTGAGAGAGCGTGTTGAGTTTTTAGTTGCCACATCACAGAGTTTGATGGAGGAATTCCGACGGATGTCTTTGCCGTCAGTGAATGCTTCTTGCATCCCGGCTAAAACCAAAAACAACAAGGGTAAACAAAAGGTTACCACTACTTGGGTACCTAAGAAAGATAAAATGTCCCTTGTTGTTCATGTCTCTCTCAAAGCACATAATACCTCACAGTGGTATTTTGATAGTGGGTGCTCCAGACATATGACAGGTGATGTCTCATTTTTTACCTATCTAGAGGATTATAAGGAAGGTAGAGTCACCTTTTGAGATGGGAGAAAGTCTAGCATCGTAGGATGAGGTACAGTAGAGTTACCAGGATTTCCTAAGCTAGAGAATGTTTTGTACATCAAAGGTTTGAAAACAAACCTTCTCAGCATTAGCCAACTGTGCGACGCTGACTTTGTCGTAAAGTTTGAACGGGATGCGTGTAATGTCTATAATCAAGTCGGTAAACTTTTAGTGCAAGGGGTGAGGATTTAAGATAATTTATATGGGACTGTGCCCACATCCTCATTAATCTGCAACAGTGCCATGATCACTCCTATGGATCTGTGGAACCAACATCTAGGTCATGTGAACTTTAGAGATTTGACTCGTTTAGCTAAAAAGGACCTAGTACGTGGCTTACCATCACTTGGAAAGCCAACTTCCATGGTTTGTGGACCCTGTCAGTTGGGAAAGAAAATTCGTAGCCTCCATCAGAAGTTGCATTCCATTACCACCTCCCGTGTACTCGAGCTGATTCATAAGGATCTTATGGGTCCTACTCATACTGAGAGTCTGGGTGGTAAGAGGTATATCCTCATGATGGTTGATGATTTCTCCAGATATTCGATTGTAGGTTTTATGAAATAGAAATCCGATGCTATAGAGTTTTTAACGACAAAGTGTCGTGTCCTGCAAAATCAACACAGAGTAACTATTAATAGGATACGTAGTGACAACGGTATGAAATTTAAGGAAGCAAAGGTAGATCTTTACTGTGATAGCCTTAGGATCAAACATGAATTTTCTTCTATGAAGACTCCTCAGCAAAATGGGATTGTTGAGAGAAAGAACAGAACGATCTAGGAAATGGATAGATCTATGATTCTAGGTCATAAAGTTGCCAGGAGAATTTGGGCAGAGGCAGTGTCTTCTTCATGCCACACGGTGAATACGGTTTATCTGCATCCACACACACTTAAGACGCCTTATGAATTTTCGACTGGAAAGAAGCCCAACCTTGCATATTTCCATGTTTTTTGGAGTAAATGCTACATCCTACGTGATAGAGAGCAATTGGGAAAGTTTAACGACCGGAGCAATGAGGGAATATTTCTAGGATATTCATCAAATAGTAGAGTGTACCGAGTTTTTAACCTGAAGAGCTCTAAGGTTATGGAGTCAATAAACGTCATCGTGCAAGACGACAAACCTCCGACGTTTGTTGATCCTATCCTTCAGTGTGAGGATGAGGACTGTTCTGGCAGTGATTTACTTGTCCCTCATCCACACCCTGTGAACCCTACTCCTTTGTTAGGGGACAGACCTGCTTGGGTTCGCAAGAGTCATGACCCTGCCTCCATTATAGGCGATCCCACCTTAGGGGTTAAGACTCGTGCTTAGATAGAGAATGTCGTTAGCTATTTTTGCTACACGTCCAAAGTCGAGACCAAGAATCACAAAGAAACACTCAAGGATGAACACTGGATATTTGCTATGCAGTATGAGTTGCTTAAGTTTAGAAAGAACAATGTCTGGGATCTTATCCCCCGACCGAGTGAGAAGAATGTGATAGGTACCAGGTGGATTTTCAATAATAAAATGGATGAAAATGGTACCATAATCAGAAACAAGGCTAGGTTGGTCACTCAAGGCTACACACAGATAGATGGTGTAGACTTTGGGGAGACATTTTATCCTGTTGCGGAGCTTGAGTCCATCCGCTTACTACATGCCATCGCATGTCATCTACGCTTCAAGTTATATCAGATGGATGTTAAGAGTGCCTTTCTAAATGGCATTCTACAAGAGGGGGTTTACGTGGAACAACCAAAAGGGTTTGAAGACCCTAAACACTCGGAGCACGTTTACTATCTGAAAAAAGCCTTATATGGTTTGAATCAAGCACCCCGTGCTTAGTACAAGATGCTTACTTCCTATCTCTTAGCCCGTGGCTTCAAGAGAGGGGGAGTTTATATGATGTTGTTCGTCAGGAGAGATGACGGTGCTATTTTGGTTACCCAGGTCTATGTGGATGACATAGTCTTTGGATCGATGTGCTCCCAGCATGCTCACCACTTTAATGAGGAGATGAAAAGTGAGTTTGAGATGAGCATGGTAGGAGAGTTTACTTTCTTCCTTGGTCTCCAGGTTCGTTAGCTAGAGGATGGGATGTTCATCTCCCAATCCAAGTATGCTCGATACATAGTGAAGAAATTTGGTTTAGACTCTGCTAAGCATGCACGTACACCTATGAGTACCACTACCAAGCTTAGTAAGGACACTTCAGGCAAGGACGTAGAGAAAACCTTGCATCGGAGTATGATAGGTAGTCTTCTCTACTTGACTGCCAGTCATCCTGATATAGCCTTTAGTGTTGGAGTCTGTGCGTGATATCAGGCATCCCCAAAAGAGTCACACTTACTCTCTCTTAAATGTATTATCAAATACATAAGTGGGACCCTCTCCCATGGCATTTGTTATTCCTTTGATACCACTGACCATTTGTCCGCATACTCGGATGCTGACTGGGCTGGGGATGCAGATGGATGTAAGAGTACTTCTGGTGGGTGTTTCTTCTTTGAATCTGCTCTTATCTCTTGGTTGAGTAATAAGCAAAACTCCATCTCTTTGTCCACTGCGGAGGCTGAGTACATAGCCGCTGGAAGTTGTTGCACACAACTTCTGTGGGATATCACAGGACACCATGACCATCTCCTGTGATAATATGAGCGCGATACACATATCCCGCAATCCAGTCCAACATTCGCACATAAAGCACAATAAGATACGCGAGCATTTTATATGTCAGTTAGTTGAGGAGAAAGTCGTATCCCTGAGTTTCGTAGCCATCGACCGTCAGTTAACCGAGATTTTTACAAAACCTTTAGATGCCCTTAGATTCGAGAGTCTTAGGAAGTCTTTAGGGATTTGCACAGTTGACTGAGGGGTTGGTCCATGTCTAGGATAGGATGCTTTGCCATGTTCATGTCATATGATTCCTATTGCTAGTTTGTATCATGTGTAGTATTATTTTTTATTTTTATTTTATTTTTTGGAAAAAATCTAAAAAGATTTTCTTTTCATAAAATTTTTAGAAAAGCACAAAAATATTTTTGTATTTTATTTGCACCTTTTATGGATGAGCAGTTAAGATAGTCGAGTCACAATTTCATTCCATTTATCCATGTGACTGTTTGATAGAGATTTGAGACGCTACATCATTTCATCCATGTGCTTTACATTGTTTTGAGTCTTTGATATGTGATTAGTAATATCTTTATATATGTTTGCCTCCTTATCTCCTTTATTGCACACATGCACGACTTTATTTGATTATTGTACTTGTCTATCACATATTGGCTTGAGTCTTTCCATCTCAATTATGTCTATACAACGAACGATATGCGATAAAACTTGACAAGATTGAAATGCATGTAAAAAAAATGTTTGGTGAGACTGTGTGGTATTTTAAAACGAGGAAGGGTTGCAAAAGGTTCATTTTTGTCCTTTGCGAATACTAAGCCACCGTTAAATCGGACCTAAAAAATTGAGGAATTTTATTATCCAGAGTCCAAAGAGGTTAAAAGAGCCCCAAAAATTTAAAGGCAATAAAAAGCAATATATGCCAAATATGGGTCATTAGGTCTTACCATCAATTCTCCAAAGTTTGAGAATTTAGATCACCTATATTCAAAATATAAATCTGAGGGAGTTTGGTTGGAGAATTTAAACGGGTTTGCACTTCCTTGAAAGTCCTGAAAAAGCATGAAATCGTTTTGGACGTTATTGGTGTGTAAATCACTTTGAGTTTTGATTTGCTGATTTGATTGAGTCAATGTCTCATATTTCCATCTTTTTACACCTAAGGAAGATGTTGATTTCATTCGATAAGAGTATCCGATATTCATCGTGCACATATGTCATGTTTATATGCATTTATTTTCCTATTGAGTTTGATCACACCCCTTCATTTACGCTATCATCGACTTGGTTGTTTTTGTGTTCTTTCATGGTGTGATTCTTTATTGTATATTATGTGTGAATTTTTTTTATAAAAAAATAGGAGTTTATTACCTTGTGACATTCTTCATTTGCCTTTATTTATGCTTCTCATATTTATCTATTTGAGAACATCATAAAAAGGGGGAGAAGAATTATGGGGGAGAATAGTTTTGGTGTTTGGCTGATTTATCAATGATTTCCTTAAGCTTAATTGATCTTTAATTTTTGCATATCATTATATTTCAAACTGTTGCTTGTCACGGGTATTTTCTTGTTCTCATGTGTGTAGGTACACAATTAATTATTATTGGATTGCACACCCTGATGAGAAAAGCTTTGAGAGGTTTTAAAAAGTTAAAGCTTTGAAGATGTTGAAGATTGATTGTCAACATGTCATCTAGCATTCTCAGTTTGAAGGTTTTATGGGGATATTATCTTGTATGTCATTTATGTTTTGGAGATTCCATAATTCGAATTTTTTATGTATGTACTTGTATAGACATATGGGGGATTTGTAAGGACATAATTTTATAAATGTCCGGGACAGAATCTAGGAATTGTGTATTTGTCCTAGATCACAGTATGTATGTTTGATACCGCTACATTCGGCATGTCAACACAATCATCCACGACAGCCTTGATTCGAATCCATGTATCCATCACCTTCACACGTGCATCATGCTACATGCGACGTGCTGCTCAACTCATTCATACTACCCCACTACGCAATATTGGTAAAATGATTTATTGGAGTTGTTTATTTTTGTATAAATATTTGGGAATTTTTTAGAAAATATTTTTTCGAAGTCTGAATTATTTTTATCAAAAGCAGAAATTTTTTCTAAGTGTAGAAGCGGAGTGCCTCGGTCAACGATCTCATTCAAATGAGTTATCACTGTCGTTCGAGCTAGATAAGCATCTTATGCGATGTCGTTCTAACGACACGTTTCCTTCATTCGAGCGAGATGTCTATCTCGTTCGAGCGCCGTCGCCGCCTCAATTTTTGTATAAATATCTGGTCACCTTCTACACGTTTTTTAAGTCTTTTTCGCACACAAGATTCTGCGTTTTCATAACCCAAAAAACAGACTTCACTTTTAAGGTTTTACATCTTCTTTATTCACATAAACACTCCCATCTATGTATGTGAATCATTAAACCTTCAAGAGGATCGTTTCACTCATCTGGAGTAATTTGTGGAGAAGCCATTCTCTTCTTCATTGTTACCCACTTGCAGTTTCAATGGGAGATTTCAGCCGACGACATCGAAACTGACGCCTGAGGGTATTTCGTATGTCATTCTTATTTTCATTGTAATCCATGTAATCGCTACTTACAAATTTTAGTGGTAATAAAAAGGTTTTGCCCCTTTGGGGGATTTTTCCTCACGTGTGTGTTTTGTCTGTGATTGAATATTCATCCATGTTCATATTAATTTCAATCACACCTAGATGCATATTTTAGGACTTAATTGAAAAACCTGAGTTTAATTAAATAATTTCCTTATTTGAACAAATGCGTACTCTTCAACTTTGTAGTTTTAAGTTTCTTCAAAATCGGATCAGAAAAGCCTCAAATCTACATTTTATTTTTCTGGGCAGAATGTAACTTTATCGAGAAAAAATGATTATTGAGAATTAAATAATAATTCAGGCTTATTATAATGATTTCGGGTTTTGGACCATTAGGTACGGGTTGAGGGTGGCTACTGAAATAATTAATTAAATTATTTAAATCCCTTCGGCTAACAAGAGATGTTAGGAATAATGGGAAATGAGAATAAAATGTGAATTATTAGTTTACGTGATAAACTTGAAATAGGATGAGTGCATGCATATATTATATTGATGGAGATATTATGTACAATGTCATACCTATCTACTTTCTATCATGGGAGGTTACTTGTAGTGGGTAATCATATCTTTGTGTGCCCATTAGGGAGGATTTTGATTCGTGCCCCAGAACATAACACTTACGTTGTCATTACCTTGAGAGATGGTAGTGTATTAACGATAATTTGGATACGTTAGGTATGGACGTCATCCTTCTGGTGTTAAGGATTATGTTCGCCTCCATTATGTGTTATCGTTTTATAGGTTGAAGTGTCACACCTAGCCTTAGTCCTTAATTTGGTAGATGATGTACGTAGGGACTATAACGCAAAGTATGCATGCATCGCAAGTTTGATCGTTTAGATGCCGTATTCGTATATGTATATCTTAGAAAGTGTAATATATACATATACATACACTTGTGATAGTCTACCCTGTTGTGTGTTGTAAAAGTGATTATTGTGAATGTTTAAAATGTACTTTAAGTATGTAGGCCTAAGCGGTTAAAATAATGATAATAAAATGATTAACAAAGTAAGATAATATTAACGTATAACAAGGGAGATATGGGTGGGTTAAGATATTATTATAAATTAATAAGGATTAATCGAGTGGTTTATAGATGGTTAGGCGGGTAGCTTAACTATGAAGGAATACTGGAGTACGTTAGGTGTGCACATCAAGTAAGAGGTGAGAACTCATGTGAGAGTACGCACATCTAACATGGATATTTACATTACTCATAATACAACATTTTAAACGCTGTTAAATATTTTTAAAACGTTTTTGGGGCTGTGACCTGAATCAAATATATTTTTGCAAAACTTTTTAGGTGTCCAGCCACAGGTATACTAGGGTTAGGAGATTCATTCCAGAGTTGACGTGCAACAGTGCTGTGGATGTTGCAGGACCTCGGATGTATCTATCATTCTTGTCATCTAGCTTATAATTCAGTATTTCTATTCGAGCATGTTTGCTCATTGTCTAGACTTTACATTTAGTTTTTAGTATTACCTTTATACCAACCGATTTGTCTCTGTATTGTACTTGGCTTGTCTGATGATTTGGATTTGGATGTGTTATTTGATTATTATTATTATATTCAGTTTACTGTGATCATTATTATTATGGTGGTTGTGTTATTCATTACTCAATTGTATAATTATTATTATTTTCTATTAATTCAAATTGACATTCGGCTTATTAGGATATTTAGTGATTAAAAAAATATTTTTCGACGGTGATGCTGAGAGAGGATCATTTATGAATCATGTTTAATTGAATAGTAAACTGATCACCTAATATTTTAATTAGTGAGGTGTCACAAGGAATTTTGTGAAGTTTACTAATGCTTGTAATAACATCCATTTGTCGTGGTGATATTAGAAAAGTGGTGTTTAGCATGAAACCAGTGAAGGCCCCCAAATCGGATGGGGTGCAACCTATGTTTTATCAAAAGTTTTTGTGTGTAGTGAATCTGGCTTTAGCTCATTTTATTAAATATTGCTTTATTAGTGACACTTTCCCAATCGAGTTGAATGTGAGTCATATAACTCTCATTCCCAAAATAGATAACTCATAAACTATAACACAATTTAGGTCTATAACTCTTTGTAATGTGCCTTACATAATTCTTGCTAAAGTGATGATGAACATGTTACGTCCTATCTTAAATAAGGTCAACAGTCCTTATCAGTATAGTTTCCTCTCGAGGAGGCAAACCACAGATAATATCATTGTAACCCAATAAATCATTCATACTCTTGAGAAGATAAACGAAAAATGGGTGGTATGATTTTTAAAAAGCCTATGACAAAATTAATTGGAAATTTATGGAAAAGGTCTTTTATGCTTTCAATTTAAATCATAATTGGACTAAACTTATCATGTCATGCATGACTAATACTACTACTTCTATTCTTTGGAATAGGAATCGTATTCCCTATTTTAACCCATCTAGAGGGTTGAGATAAGGAGATCCCCTTTCCCCATATCTTTTTGTCATGTTCGTGGAGTATCTCTCAATTACTATAAGTGAAAAAGTTCGAAGTAATAAGTGGAGAGGTCTTAAGGCCTCTTAAAATGGTCCAATTATTTCACACATTTTCTTTTCACATGACTTAATCCTTTTTGTGGAGGCAAATAAAAAAAAGGTGATATTATTATGGAAACCTTGAATGATTTTTCTGAGGCCTCCGGACAAAGGATTAGCTTTCCCAAGTCTAAGTTATATGTCTCCCCTAATGTTCCTAAAAGGGGAGCGTTAGCCCTTAGTTTCTCTAGTGGGGTGAGTCTTGCCACAGACGTGGGAACCTACCTTGGTTTCCCCCTAATCCATGGCAAATTTTACAAGGGGCATCTTAAAATAGTGGTGTATAAAGTCTAGAAAAGGTTTGTTTGTTGGAAGAGAAAAATATTTTCCTTAGTTGGTAAAATGACCATTGTCCAAGCCATTACCTCTACGATACCGTCATATCCTATGCAAACCATTTTCTTCCCTAAGGGTATACATTACGCCCTTGATAACTTAAATTGAGATTTTATTTGGGGTGATGAGGAGGGAGATATGAAGGTCCATCTTGTTAATTGGGAGACCGTTTATAAGCATAAATCTCTGAGCGGGTAGGGCTTAAGGAGGAGTGGAAATAACAACTTGGCTATGGTAGCTAAACTAGGGTAGGGACTCATGAATGAGTTGGATACTCTTTGGATACAACTCATGAAAAATAAATATACTAATGATGCAACCTAGAGTAGGCATCTGATCAGGAGCAATGATTCTCCGATTTGGAGGAATATCCATAAAGTCGTCGACGTCCTTTCAAAGAATACTAAATGGACAGTTGGTAAAGGGGGTAAAATCCATGCTTTTGAGGATTGGTGGTGCGGTGAGGGATTTATCACTTCCTCTAACAAACCGACCCCAGAATAAGGTAAGGTAGTCAAGGATATGATATCGAAAAATGGGGAGTGGGATAAAACGAGAGTTAACCAATTGTGTGATAGAGAGATGTCTACAAATAATTTAAAATTCAAGTGCGCCGACGTTTTGGCCAAAATGGGCAACTTGTAAAACGCGAGCCATGTGGATTTGATTAGACCACCTAAGGAGATCAAAATTCAACTTGTTACGGACCAACATGGACAAAGTTATGATCCTTTCTCTTGTCTTTTGTTTTCTGTTTAATTTTCAAAGCACACACAAAAAAATGTTTTTTAGGTTGATGTAGATAGAGGGGTATATAGTGGGTAATTTGGTTCGGCACCTAAATATTAATAACAATAAAATTTTTTGGTATATATGTAGAGTCGTTCTATGCCGACATTCAAAATCGACACATTTTGGGGAGACACCCTAACCTGTCGTACCCACATTTTCCAGTGTCCGAACTCACCAATAATGGCACCCAAACATGAGCTAGTATGAATGCGACACGTGAGGGTGTCGCACCCAAAGTGTCACATTTGAGTCTCGGTATAGAATTATATATATATATATATATATATATGTGTGTGTGTGTGTGTGTGTGTGTGTGTGTGTGTGTGTGTTGCTCTTTTGATTTGATTGGTGATTCTTATCAAAGTAATGTGTTGCAATCACTTGATTTAAACGTTTACTGTTTTTTGAAATACATAACTTGCCATTGAGAATAAGCTCTCAAAAGTCTATTGTATATGGTGGATTATAACAATCAAAAGTAATTATTTTAGTTTTAAAAAAAATGTTAATTAATTAGTGATGATAAGTGTTTGTCATCTTACATCAACGTACACACAACTTTATTCAAATAAGTCTTAGTTCAATGTTTATGGAGAATTATATTTTATTAATATTTTCAATAACGTACGAATTCAATTTGTTAATACATATAGTTGTTTGTTGTATAAAATTATAGTGGATATATCAATTTGACTAATATTTAAAATACACACACACACACACACACACACACATATATATATATATATTGGTCAAATTTATTTTATACTTACACGGTTTGTCACATATTTATATTTAAAATTTTGATTTGAAATGTAAAATTCTGATATGTGTAGGTACTTTTCTTTTAACTATTAAATAAAATAAAAGATCCATTTTGTATAATAGTTATCTCTTTTATGATTATTTCAAAAAATATTGTATATTGTTTAATAATGTCGATCTTCTAAACAACTTAGTTTTTTCTTTCATTTAATATTTATGTCCATCTATCAATTTATTTTATATTTTATTTGTAAAAATTATATCATATATAAATATCTTTAGGTTTGTAAGAGGCCGCACAGGGTAACACCTAGTTTTAAAAATATTTTTTAGTATTAACACACGAATAATGACTTTAATTATGTGTGTCCAACACAATTTAATTGCAATTCTATTTAAAATGCGAAGCCATAAGACAAGGCACATACACAAAAACTTATTTTTTCCCTAATGCGAAGAGGACCGAAACTACACACAACACTACATGAAATCTATTTTCTTACATGACATGAACACAACCCAGTTAAACATGACACGACACGACACGACACATAATATTATTTATACTAACACGACACGAATAAGGACTAGAAGACCACCCAAATACAAAAAAAGATTGGACTAAAAAGATTATATATCTATTACTACAAGTAAATACTTAATAAAAATAAAAATCTTAAGTCAAATATTTTGTGGGGACCATCTTCTCAGTTAATATAAATGTGACAACCCGTGATCCGAAATAAGGGGTGGCCAGCCCGGTACTCCAATAAAACGGAATCATGGATGGAATCATTCTCAGCATCACAACAATAAAATAAGTATACGGGAAAACTACCCAATAATTCAGAAAACGGGTTGCCAAAATTTTTAGTTTTATTACAAGTTAAGAAAATAATTTAAACAACCCAATCTGAAGAGAAAGGGGAATTCCAAAAGAGCTTATATTACATTCATAACAAATATACAATAAGAGGATCGAATATGTTGTAGGTCAACAGTTACATACAACATATTACAACAGTTTAATAATTTACATAATACATTCATTAAACAGTTACAAACGTTTGGGCCACACGCCCGAGTGAAAGACCCGATCATATCAAGAATACAAAAAAATGAAGGCGTCTAACAACACATCCTGCAATCCGTAAAATCTTACAGCTCCTCAAAAGCATTGGAGTAGGAATATCAAAATGGGCACCCTTGCGGCGGAGCACTTGAGTGGATACAATATCATGCACAATAAGGAAAATGAACGGGTCAGGGCCCAATTTTATATGATTACCAGATGAATAAGAAGCAGGACAGGTATGAACAATTAATCATGAATGATGAAGATGAGAATCTAAGAACATAATTTTAAGCATAAGAATACAATTTAAATGATTATAACTTTCATTCAATTAAGTGAGAAATTATAATTAAACCTCATTAATTAAAAGTCTCCATCATTATTCATCATTTCATTTCAATTTTCATTCCTTAACAGGAATATAACTACCATCATATGTTCTTATGACATTTCACATATTTCAAGTCCCACTTGATTCAGAATGGTTATATTCTTATACATATAATGATTCTAAGACCGCCCCTCCGAGTTTCCCCACTGGGCGCGCCCCTAAATGACTATCATCTTTCAGGGCCTATCAAACAAGACAACCTGGGCACCTAACGCACGTCGGAAAGTGCCCATATGCCTGCGAGTGAGTCATAACCACACCCGAAATTACCTCACTAGCGCAGAATAAAACATATAACAATCCCGCATATGGTCGAGGACTATAGTCTCCCTGCGTTCACTAGTCAGGGGACATCACCTCATGCGCGAGCTTCCCTTATGATAGCATTCAGAGAGGTGAGTTTAAGTAAACTAGCATTTACCATTTAAATCTCATTTTCATTTCCATTATCCATGTGTATGTTTCATTTTATCCGAAGCCATAATCATTGAATATTCTCATTAATATTCATCATATTTTAAGTCCCGAATTATTATCCAAGTGATCACAATAATTCTATAAGTCCCAAGGTTTTATATATACCTCCAGTGACAACATAAAGTCTCCAAGTATGGGCTTATAACTCTTAAACTCCTAATAATGTACTAAAGGAAAGAAATGCCCTAACCTCAATTTGTACCCCTCAGGAATAAGCCCCGGTTAACCCATTCCTAACGTAGGTAAATGACTCAACTCAACTAAAACTCTAGGACTCTAAGTTTACTTCATACAAGAAGGTTCCTAGGTCCTAAACCTAAAGAAAAGTGGTAAAAAGTGAGTTAGAAAAACAACTCAAAAACAGCCTGATTCCGAATCGATTCGCCCTAGGGCCGAATCGATTCGACCCAGGCAGTGAATCGATTCGCCCAAAAGAGAATCGATTCGGATGACAAAAGCAACTTTCTGCTTCAGCCGAATCGATTCGGCCTTAACCCGAATCGATTCGGCCTTAACCCGAATCGATTCGGGTTTGCAGACCTGTAAACTGCCCCTTGGACGAATCGATTCGGACATGGACGAATCGATTCGGACATGGCCGAATCGATTCGGCCCTGCGAATTTTGCCAAGTTTGGCTATGGAGTCTTGGACTCCCAAATTCCCCCAACTCTAATCTACCCAAATCAAGATCATTTATTGCCACCAACTGATTTTTAATGCATCCATGATTTACACCAATACACATCCAAATCAACCTCCAAGGATTCAAACCCCATAAATCCATAAAAACCCTAACTTTGATAAACCATAACTAATACACAACTATCAATACTAATTATTCATCTTAAATCACATATTAGCAAGTAGAAAACTTGCCTTGGTGTAGGAATCTCAGATTTTCTTGTAGTAGCAACAATCTCCAAGCTTGAATCTCTCTCTTTTCTTCTTTCTCTCCAAAGTTCTCTTCCTCTCTCTTTCTCTCTAGGTCACTAAATGCACTTAAGAGAAATAAATGAAATTAAAGACTTAAAATCGTGGATTAAGTCTAAACTCCAACTTAAATGATTAATACCACGATAAAATGACTCGCAATACGCATTCAAGCTATATTCAGTCAAAAGTTCCCGAAACATCAAAATACAATATGGCACTTATTTCGACTATCTTGCACATTTCGGGACTAACTACGCCCTCCAAATTATCATTTGGAAATTTTATAACTCATTTAAAGTTCCGGCTTCATTTTAAACCATAATGTCATTTTAAATCTTATGACACAATAAAACACAATATTTACCTACACATAATGTAAGTATGCAATATTTTAGGAAATATTAACTTTTATCTCATTCAATTAATATTTACTCCACATTCCAACATTTTATATGTAATTACTTCACATAGTAAATAAATATAAAATAGGTTCTTAAAAGCGAGGGTTGTTACATACTCCCCCCCCCCCCCCTTATGAGGGAATTTTGCCCCCAAAATTCAGGCGTACCTTGAATAAAGAGATGCAGATACTTTTCCATCATATCATCCTCGAGTTCCCATGTTGATTCCTTAACATTGTGATGACTCCATTGGACTCGTACCAAGCGCACCACTCGAGACCTCAACCTACGTTCCCCATGCTCTAAAATAGCCACCGGTTGTTCTTCATTTGAAATGTCAGGTTACAAGTCAATATCCTCAAAAGGGATATGCCAAAGGGCACCTTCACACCTCTTATACTTCTTCAGAGAGGAAACATGGAATACATCATGAATTTGTTGCAAAGGTTTCGTTAAGGCAAGTTGATACGCCACTGGACCCACCTTAGCAATAACTGGAAAAGGTCCAACAAAATGCGGCGCAAGCTTTCCTTTCTTCCCGAAACGCTTTATACCTTTTATTGGTGACACTCGAACCAAAACTTGGTCCCTAATCTCCAACTCCATGTGCCTTCTATTTGCATCGGCATAACTCTTTTGGCGGTCTTGAGCTATCCGAATGCGATTTCGAATGCGTTCAATCTTAGAAGAAGTATCTTGGATCATTTCAGGTCCAAAGAATTTATTATCCCCCACTTCCAACCAACAAGTGGGTGATCCACAAGGCCGGCCATAAAGTGCTTCATAGGGTGCCATTCCAATAGTAAATTGGTACAAATTGTTATAAGAAAATTTGACCAAAGGGAGATATTGTTCCTAACCACCTTTGAAATCAAGCATACACATACGGAGCATGTCCTCTAACATTTGGTTGACTCTTTCAGTCCGCCCATCTGTTTGAGGATGATAAGAAGTGATTAACTTCAATTCGGTCCCCATGGCCTCTTGGAAACTTCACCAAAAGTGGGAAACAAAAATCTTATCTCAGTCGGAAACTATATTTAAGGGCACCCCATGGAGTCTGACAACCTCCGCGATGAATAATCGAGCATAGCGAGCGGTGTCATAATCAGTACGCACGGGTAGGAAGTGTGCCGACTTAGTCAAGAGGTTGATAATCACCCAAATAGAATCACAACCACTCTGTGACCTTGGCAAACCCGTAATAAAGTCCTTAGATATGCTCTCCCACTTCCACACCGGAATCTCCAACGGTTGCAACAAACATGTCGGGCATTGATGATCTATCTTGACCAATTGACAAGTAGTGCATTGGGATACGAACTCAGAAATATCCCGCTTCATGCCTGTCCATCAGTACTGACGGCGCATGTCTTGATACATTTTATCCCCACCAGGATGTATCGTAAATTTAGACCCGTGAGATTCTTCCATCACCGCCCGTCTCAAATCCCCCTCCTCCGGGACAATGAGTCTTTCATGGAAGCGTAATCCACCCTCGGAACTTATCGAGTAGGATTTCACTCCCTCGGACAGTAATCGGCGTATATGGTCCTGACAACCTTTATCCCTTCCTTGGGCATTTACAACCCTTGCCAAAATTGTTGGCGTAACAGTCATTACTGACATGAATGCCCTAGCAACCGCATCCTCCTGACTGAGCTCTTTCCATTTAGCTTTCCATACATCAACTAACTCTCCCTCGGGCTTTCTACTCAAAGCATCCGCTACTACATTCACCTTTCCCGAATGATAGTGGATGTCAAATTGATAGTCTTTCACAAACTCCAGCCGTCGGCGCTGTCACATATTTAAATCTTTTTGTGAAAATAAATATTGCAGTGATTTATGGTCCGTGGAAAGACTGAATTTCTCCCCTAAGAGATAATGCCTCAAAATCTTCAAGGCAAAGACAACTGCGGCAAGTTCTAAGTCATGCAACGGATAATTTCTTTCATGGGGTTTAAGCTTGCGAGAAGCATGAGCAATAGCCCGTCGCTCCTATTGAAGTACACCTCCCAATCCTTGAAGAGATGCATCGGTGAAGACTAGATATTCCAACCTCGGCTTTGGTAATGCAAGGACTCGAGCCGAAGTCAACCTATCTTTGAGTTCGTCAAACGCAGCCTGACAAGAGTTATCTCATTAGAACCTCACTCCTTTTCGGGTTAAGTTTATCAAAGGGCTAGCGATTTTAGATAAACCCTTGATAAACCGACGGTAATAACCCGCTAAACCCAGAAAACTACGAATCTCGGTAGGTGTCGGGGGCTGACCCCACTCCCTCACCGCAACCACCTTGCTCGGATCCACCTATATACCCTGGGATGTCACAATATGACCCAGAAACTGTACCTCCTGTAACCAAAAGCCACACCTCTCGAACTTAGCATACAGTTGGTGATCCCTCAACCTTTGTAGGACCAACCTCAAATGAATAGCATGATCAGATTCCGTTCGAGAATAAACTAAGATGTCATCGATAAATACAATAACAAATTGGTCTAGGAAGTCCCAAAATACCCTATCATGAGATCCATAAATAGGGCGGGGGCATTGGTTAGTCCAAAGGGCATAACAAAAATTCATAGGATCCATATCTCATCAAAAAAGAGGTTTTGGATACATCCTACTCCCGTATCCTCAACTGGTGATACCTCATCCTCAAATCGATTTTAGAGAAGTATGACGCTCCCCTAAGTTGATCATACCAGTCATCGATACAAGGCAAAGGGTATTTGTTCCGGATGGTGACTTTATTCAACTCTCTATAGTCAACACATAATCGGAGAGAACCATCCCTTTTCTTTACAAACAACACTGGGGCACCCCATGGCGACGTACTAAGCCTAATGAATCCGTGCTCCAACAACTACTGAATTTGATCTCTTAACTCCCTCATTTCCACAGGAGCCATGCGATATGGAGCTCTCATAATCGATCTCGTTCCTGGCGCTAAATCGATCACAAACTCGATCTCCTGACTCGTAGGCAAACCCTGTATTTCTTGAAAAACATCCTCAAAATCTCTAACAACCGGAATATAATCCAAGGGAACAACTACATCCCGAGAAGTCTCCTATGCAATACAATATAAATAATTACTAGTACCTCCTTCTGAAAGAGGCATAACTACCAAGAACATTTCTTGTCCCGGAACGGCAAAGACTATACTCTTCCCATAATAATTAACTATCGAATGATACTTCACTAGCCAATCCATACTCAATATCACATCATACCCGACCATGTCTAGGACGAGCAAATAGGCCTCAAAGCACAAATTACCAAGAGTAATTCCTATTTGTTTACAAACAAAGAAAATGAGTGAACCATCACCCATAGAGGACTCAACGCTAGTAAAGTACTCTCAGCAGATCCAATCAACTTTGTGGTCTGAGCAAAACTTCTAGAAATGAATGAATGTTTCGCACCCATATCAAACAAAACGCGACCCATGTGCCCCTGAATAAGGAACTCACCCTCGATAGCTGGCGGCGCCGGCAGAGCCGGAGGAAGCATAGCATCCTGGATATGATAAACTCTCCCATACTGTAGCTGACCTTGCTGTGGAGGGGAAACTAGATTAGGTACCTGTGGTGGTACCTGAACCTGTGGCTGCCGAGGAACTCTAGGAAGCTGACACCCAATCAACTGAGGACACTCCTTCTTGTAATGACCCGCCTCTCCGCATTGGAAACACGGTCCTGCCATATTCTCCACATTTTGGCCTTGATTATTTCTAAACTGGTTAACACCTTCGCCCGGATGGCCCTTACTCCCTTGGCCACCCCGACCTGTTTGTTGTTGCGGGGCACCCTGACCATGCCGATTATTATTTCCACCCAAATTAAACCCACCAGAACATTGTCTTTTTAACATGTCCCCTTGCTGGGGATTCCTTTCTTTCTGCTTATTACCCGAAGATTGGGACGAGGGAAAAGCTCCTCCTCCAGTCCCACTACCTCAAGGCTTTCCCGCTTGCCCCACTATGGTAGCTTTCTTGCCACTCTGCATGTACAACCGATGTTCTTGGCAATGGATCAATGCTGCATTCATTACCTCACAAAAAGTTTGCAAGGCTGGATTACCAAGCAAATGTTACCGGATTCTCCAGTTCAAACCTCCCATAAACTTCGAAACCTTCCTCTCTTCCTAAGTCACCTCATCTGGTACAAAACTTACTAACCGGGTGAACTCCTCTTCATATTCCGTCATGGATCTCTCACCTTGCACCACATCCTGAAGCCTCCTTCTCATCTCCCTTTGAACTACGGGAGGAAAGTACTTTTGGTCAAACAAGACCCAAAAATCAGTGATCGTCATGGTATCTCTCTGTTTGGGTGTAGTCATCGACTCCCACCAATGCAATGCGGCCGCAACAAGTTTAAAAGTAGCAAGGACTTATTTGTTCCCCTCACTACATTCCACCATTCGTATATGGCGTTGCATATCCTTCTTCCACTGATTTGCTCTAATAACATCAGAACCTCCATCAAATTTCGGGGTATGGCCCTTTAAAAAGGACTCTCTAACTCTCTCCCACGGAGAAGGTCCCGTAGGAGCTTGTACATCCTGCGCTCGTTGTTGAGCTTGTGGCATTTGCTGAGCCACTACGATCATAGCCGCATTAACCGCTTGGGCCACGATATTTGCTACATCAGCAGCATTAATTGTTCCTTGTGGCGGCGGAGCAGGACCAACATCCTCTTCTACAACCCTATTACGTCTCGCTGGGCGACCTCTCTTAGGCGGCATCTGAGATGAAGAAACAATAGAGTTAGAATACTATTCAAAACAATCTATCTTACAAAAGATCGCAAACATAAGAAACAAACCAGTCCTAACATTAGGCTCTATATCAAAGAACACTACGGTAGAACGTGACAAGTCCGCATAGATCCTAAAGACTCTAGAACCTGATGCTCTGATACCATCTGTGACAACCCGTGATCCGAAATAAGGGGTGGCCAGCCCGATACTCCAATAAAACGAAATCATGGATGGAATCATTCTCAGCATCACAACAATAAAATAAGTATACGGGAAAACCACCCAATAATTGAAAAAATGGGTTGCCAAAATTTTTAGTTTTATTACAAGTTAAGAAAATAATTTAAACAACCCAATCTGAAGAGAAAGTGGAATTCCAAAAGAGCTTATATTACATCCATAACAAATATACAATAAGAGGACCGAATATGCTTTCAGTCAACAGTTACATACAACATATTACAACAGTTTTATAATGTACATAATACATTCATTAAACAGTTGTAATATGTTGTACATAATACATTTTTTTGCAGTTATTACAGGATGTGCTTCTTAATGAATGTATTATGTACATTATAAAACTTTCATCATTTATAAGGAAAATGAGTGGATACAATATCATGCACAATAAGGAAAATGAACGGGTCAGGGCCCAATTTTATATGATTACCAGATGAATAAGAAGCAGGACAAGTATGAACAATTAATCATGAATGATGAAGATGAGAATCTAAGAACATAATTTTAAGCATAAGAATACAATTTAAATGATTATAACTTTCATTCAATTAAGTGAGAAATTATAATGAAACCTCATTAATTAAAAGTCTCCATCATTATTCATCATTTCATTTCAATTTTCATTCCTTCACAGGAATATAACTACCATCATATGTTCTTATGGCATTTCACATATTTCAAGTCCCACTTGATTCAGAATGGTTATATTCTTATACATATAACGATTCTAATATCGCCCCTCCGAGTTTCCCCACTGGGCGCGCCCCTAAATGACTATCATCTTCCAGGGCCTATCAAACAAGACAACCTGGGCACCTAATGCAGGTCGGGAAGTGGCCATATGCCTGCGAGTGAGTCATAACCACACCCGGAATTACCTCACTAGCGCAGAATAAAGCATATAACAATCCCACATATGGCCGAGGACTATAGTCTCCCTGCGTTCACTAGTCAGGGGACATCACCTCATGCGCGAGCTTCCCTTATGATAGCATTCAGAGAGGTGTGTTTAAGTAAATTAGCATTTACCATTTAAATCTCATTTTCATTTACATTATCCATGTGTATCTTTCATTTTATCCGAAACCATAACCATTGAATATTCTCATTAATATTCATCCTATTTTAAGTCCCGAATTATTCTCCAAGTGATCATAATAATTCTATAAGTCCCAAGGTTTTATATATGCCTCCAGTGAGCCCCTAAAGTCTCCAAGTATGAGCTTACAACTCCTAAACTCCTAATAATGTACTAAAGGAAAGAAATGCCCTAACCTCAATTTGTACACCTCAGGAATAAGCCCCGGTTAACCCATTCCTAACGTAGGGAAATGACTCAACTCAACTAAAACACTAGGACTCTAAATTTACTTCATACAAGCAGGTTCCTAGGTCCTAAACCTAAAGAAAAGAGTGAGTTAGAAAAATAACTCAAAAAAAGCCTGATTCCGAATCGATTCTCCCTAGGGCCGAATCGATTCGCCCCATGCAGTGAATCGATTCGCCCAAAAGCGAATCGATTCGGATGACAAAACCAACTTCTGCTTCAGCTGAATCGATTCGGCCTTAACCCGAATCGATTCGGGTTTGCAGACCTGTAAACTGCCCCTTGGGCGAATCGATTCGGACATGGACGAATCGATTCGGCCCTGCAAATTTGCCAAGTTTGGCTATGGAGTCTTGGACTCCCAAATTCCCCCAACTCCAATCTACCCAAATCAAGATCATTTATTGTCACCAACTGATTTTTAATGCATCCAGGATTTACACCAATACACATCCAAATCAACCTCCAAGGATTCAAAACCCATAAATCCATAAAAACCCTAACTTTGATAAACCATAACTAATACACAACTATCAATACTAATTATTCATCTTAAATCACTTATTATCAAGTAGAAAACTTGCCTTGGTGTAGGAATCTCAGATTTTCTTGTAGTAGTAACAATCTCCAAGCTTGAATCTCTCTCTATTCTTCTTTCTCTCCAAAGTTATCTTCATCTCTCTTTCTCTCTAGGTCACTAAATGCACTGAAGAGAAATAAGTGGAATGCAAGACTTAAAAATCGTGGCTTATGTCTAAACTCCAACTTAAATGATTAATACCGCGATAAAATGACTCGCAATACGCATTCAAGCTATATCCAGTCAAAAGTGCCCGAAACATCAAAATAAAATATGGCACTTATTTTGACTATCTTGCACATTTCGGGACTAACTACGCCCTCCAAATTATCATTTGGAAATTATATAACTCATGTCAAGTTTTGGTTTCATTTTAAACCATAATGTCATTTTAAATCTTATGACACAATAAAACACAACATGGTGATGTTTACCTACACATAAGGTAAGTATGCAACATTTTAGTAAATATTAACTTTTATCTCATTCAATTAATATTTACTCCACATTCCAACATTTTATATGTAATTACTTCACATAGTAAATAAATATAAAATAGGTTCTCAAAAGCGAGGGTTGTTACAATTAATTTAATATAAATTTTACTCCACTTTTAAATAAATCATGAAATATCAATCTAAAATAAATTAATATTTTTAAGACATTATCATTGACCAAAATCATGAGTTTTTTTTTTGCCATTACCAAAACCATCATTTTAAACTTCATGTTTTAAACTTTGAGAATGTAAAAAGAAGGCATAGCTTTGTACAAAGACATTAACGGTCTAGATCGATTTTCGGTATTGGCTCGGTTACCATGTTTCGGTAAGCATATCATTACTATTTTATTCCTCAGTTCCGCTCATCTTTCTTCCTTCACAAAGCTAAAAAACACAATGCTTGTAATATAACTGAAAATATTTCATTTGATATTATACTCAAACATAAAATAAAAACTAACAACAAAAATTTGACTTTGTGTAAACTAATTGTGACAGCCCGCTTTAAATAATAACGGGTGGCCAGCCCTATACTAAAATAATCAGGAATCGCAAGTGGATCATAATAATAATAATAATAATAATAATAATAATAATAATAATAATAATAATAATAATAATAATAATAATAATAACATTAATAATAATAATAATAATAATAATAATAATAATAATAATAATAATAATAATAATAATAATAATCAGGAATCGCAGTGATATTGGGTATTGGAATCTAATTGGGTTAATAATAATAATATTGGGTTTAAATTATTATTATTATTATTAATAATAATAATAATAATATACTCAAATATAGAAGTTTCACTACATATTTCAAAATATAAATTTTCATGCCGTTTTGTGTTCGTTTATTTTGGTCGTGTTCCTATTAAGTAAAAAATATAATTTCATGCCATGTTGCGTTCTAATTGGGTCATGTTTGTGTGTGGTAAAAATATAATATTCTTTCGCACTGCATTTTAATTGGATCGTATTAATGTTTTGTTAAGAAAAATTGGCTTATGTCGTATTTTAATTGCATCGTATGAGTGTTTGGGTAACAAATATGATTTCAGGCCATGTCGAATTTTATTTATAATGATATATAAATGCACTAAGATTAGTGTATTCAAGGGAAAAATATCATTTTAATTGTGAACGGATTAATTGACGATTTTTGTGAAAATTGTACTCGAGCCAAGTAATATGAAACCCAATGAGTCACAATGCACAAAATATATACGTTAAAACACAACATAATACAGTGTTTTTTCTAAGACGGACATGACTCAAATAAATCATGACACATAATGAAACCATAATTTTATCCTAACATGGACACAACCTAATTAAAACATGACATAACACGACACAAAACTTATTTTTTTTTACCAAACACGAAAAGGACCCAATTAAAATGCGACATGATTCGTATTTTTTATCTAATGTAAAGACAAAATGACATGAAATCGGCAACTTCTTTCCTTTCCTTTTTTGTTATTTTTCTTTTTTGTTTACTACATGTAAAAAAAATCGCCAGCTTCTTTCTTTTACCTTTTTGTTTTTTCTAATCAATGTTGACTGTGTTGTGAAAAGAATGTATGTAGTGGGTACCACCTTAAAATGGGGAAATATGTGAACCACATGCGGTTACCATTTGGTTCATTCAGATGGTATGAATAGAATTACTTAAAAAACAATTACACTTTTGGGTGTAATGAGTGAGGAGAGAGAATTAATGGATTTATTTGTCACCAAAGTGCAACCTAAAAAGAGTCCCCCACATCAGTTGGCTGAGTATTTAGTTTGGTGTAACGCCATGTCCAGTGCAACCCTAATTTCTATTGTAATAAGAATAATAATGTAAAATACAAAAGTCTTTGTCCAATGAGTATTTAATACCCATTCCTAGGTTAAGGTATATAAATTTTCACTACGAGTTTTTTATTTAATATGATAAAGATAATTTGACTATGTTTAGACAGTAGTTACTATTGGCATGTGTGATAAGAGTAATATTAAATATAATAGCAAAAATATTGGATCAAAGAACATAGTTTGTCTTTTATGTAAATATTGAAAAAAATAGGTGTTTATAGTCTAGCCCTTTGACTAGATATTTTGGACGTTTTAAACGGGTCAAACAAATGTTAAAAGATTTGGTCCGTATAAATATCTTTTTTAGTCATTTCATCCATTTTGTTATCATTGACCTAATCAACGATTGACAGCTCCCCCAATAACCTACGATCATCTTTCCACTTCTCTTCAACCAACTTCACCTTCTCCAAGAAAGAACAAATCAATTCTTTCGAAGACTCAAATACATAAATTTTGACCTACATTTACATGTGTCATAATTCGATCATTTGTAAGTTTGCACTTGTTATCAACAATTATTTTGCATGTCGATAAATTACAATAGGTGTATGTATTTGGTTTCGATTCTATCAAATCATTGTAATTATGTAATGCATGTGATGGAATAACTTCAATATTAAATTATTTGATTGTTTTTAACCTACATTTACCTCTGTCATAATATAGTCGTTTGTAAGTTTATACTCGTTATCCACAATTCTTTTAAATGATTTGATTGTTTTTTTTTATAATGAGTTTTATAAATTTATATGAATATGTTTTGACTGTGTGTTGTATGTATTTGGTTTCGATTCAATGAGATCATTATAATTGTGTAATGCATGTGCTGCATTAACTTTAATATTGACTATAATTGGTTTCGATTCAATCAAATCATTGTAGTTGTGTAATGCATGTGATAGAATAACTTTAATATTGAATGAATTATTTGATTGTTTGTATTGATAATGTGTTTTTGTAATACCCCGTATTTTTATGAATTTTAAATTTAGGGATTTATTAAATTTAAATTGAGATATTAATTTAATATTAATCGAGAAATTATTTTAAATATTTACGAGAGTGATGAGAGTTAGTAATTATTGGGAATTTAGTGATTATTACGTAATGGATAAGTAATATGTATAATCAAATTTATTAAAATTATCATGAGTGTGTAATTTGATAATTGTGGAAATTAAATCGGAACGCGCTGGTGTCGTGTCGGGATGAAATTATTATTATTAAGAGTGAATAAATTATAAGTCACCCGTGTGGTCATTTCGAGTGCACCAATGTGTCCGGAAGGGTCGAGATAGTCAAAATAATGTACTCGGGGGTTTAGTTTGGTCTCGGGGCTTTTTTAAGCCCAGTTGGCATTCCGGGAGGGTATTATAGACATTATACATTTTTGGGTAATTAAACCCACGAATTTCCTAAAGATAAATAAACCTTTAGGAGTTTCCTTCTAGGGTTAGCAATCAAAAAATCAAGGAACGACTATTAGAGAAGGAGTTGGAGAGCTTTCCAAGCAACTAAAGGCCAAGGACTCAACCGTTGACACCACCACCACCACCAAAGAGTAGATCGCACGATGAGGAACGCAACCATATCTATTTCGTCCACAAATCAGAAACCCAAATTCCAGTCAAGTATCTAACCTGCTTCTCTTTTAGTTAATTATCACACTATGTTAGATTAGGATTTTTGAACCTATGTTTTATGGAAGAACTCAAGGATTTAGAGGACCCAATCACATCTTGTAGGGAAAATAAATAGACTCTGGACATCCCAATCATATGTAGAGGATTACACATGAAATTTGATTAATTTAGAAGTGATAAATCTGGAAAAAGACACAGAATAATGGAAGTTTAGAGGAGAGTTAGGGTTCTTGATAATTAAAATAAATTGGCTCATTAATTCAATTCCATTGTTAAATTTATACATGTTTCACGTAGGAAATCTTGCATATATGTATATGGAACTTGTGGTAATGTTACTTGAGAATTTGGGAGTTATTAATGACGTTTTTGGAGAAATTGGAAGATGAAACTCGTAGGTTGGCAGTTTCTGGGAAAGAACTGCTTGATCGATCGATCAACCAAGAACATCGATCGATCGACGATCAATCGATTGACCCCATTCCCTCGATTGATCAACCCCTCTTGGAAAACTGCATAGTTCTCGTCTGTTGCTTTAATCCGGTTAAAATGCATAGGAACCCTTGATTGTTATTGTTGGAGTATAATGGGATATAGAGAAGACCAGTAGGGCCTAGGTAGACCCCGTTGAGTGGAATTTAGTGTAGGATGAGATTTTGGGTTAACGAGGAATTATTCATGTGTATAAGAAATCATGCGTACATTTAATATAAATATCGAGACTCGTAAGGGAGTTAGACCAGAAGGTAAGTGAGTGTATGCCTACTGAAATTATACTTAGAATACTTCGAGAGAGTAGAAGTGAGTATGAAGTGAATTATAAATGAGAATATATTAAATGAGTATGAAGTGAATTATAAATGAGAGTCCGTTATGCGTAAAAATCGAGTAAAATGTGTTAATAACAGATAATTATAATTATGGGTCGTTAGCGCACCTAATTTAGGAATGTGGATATTTTTATATATATGACTGTGTGATTGTGGATATATTATAAATATGTATAAAAATAATACTCGAGCTACTTGCTATCAAGGGGGTTTCCGCACTGGGACGATCTTATCCCGATTGGGCCTTTATGGGGGAAATTGACTCGTACCCTAGAACATAGGATTCCTTGGTACAGACTATCTGATAGTCAGACGGTCTTAATAGACGTGAGGGCATGTGCTGACCTCTTAGTGACTTAGAACTATGCTTCGCCTCCATTTGTATGTGTTTTATGTTAATACAGTTCGAAAGTCATTCTGAACTAGTATTTCCCTTAATATGTGTGATACGGGGACTTGATAGCAGAGTATGCCAGCACCATAGATTTTATGCGGGGTGCCGATAGTATATATATTATATGAGTGGCTAATATATATATTTATACTTAAGTATGGGAACTTTCTACTGTGCATGAAAGTAGTTGAGTAATGAATAAATACTCCGACTTTATTATAAGTGTTTGAGAATTTTGTGACAATAGTGGGCTATATTTTTGTATAAAATAAGATATATGTGAGAGCTTAAATTTAAGAAATTAATTATCTTAGCCATCGTAGTTAGCGGTACGAAACTTTATGGAAAATTTAAGTTAAAATAATTTTTTTAGGTTAATAGTACGGTAGGCGTGCACACTAGATGAGAGGTGAGAATTTCGTAAGAGAGTGACGCATACTAACATGGTTGTTACATTATCCGGTAAGAATTTTAAATACTTGCTAAACTAAAATTTTAAACTATTTTACACTCGGGCTCTGACCCATTTCCTGTTATTTCCTTTCTCTTGTTTATATATGTATATATTACAGGTGCCCAGCCACAGGGGCGCCATGCTTAGATTTCTTGGATCGGATGCGCTGTAGCTTATGTGGGAGTTGCAGGACATTACTTAGATGTCCTCATTATTGACTCCACCCTTATTTTTAGTTCTTATTAGTTAGGTCATGTGTCGACCGCTTCTCTATTCAGTTTGGATTTTTATCAGAGATTTATGTTCCTTTATATTTCCAGTATTTGGTACTCTTTGGGATTTAATTATTGTCAGGATGGTTTTATTTATAGTTTTACACTGGTTTGGTTTATCTGGATGATTCAAAATTCTTGTGTGCTATTATTCATCCTTAGTATATCGGAATTCTTAAACTGTGAGTTATTAAAAAGGTTTTCAAGTTTGGATTTAATAAATTGGAAATAAGGTTTTAAATTGTTTTGACACTTAGCTTAATTATTTAGGGTGTTTAAATTGAAAATTTTATTTTGCGACAATGATGATGAGAATGAACCAACCATTCACCTTGATTTTTAATTTAATAAAGGACTGATCACCCGGTATTTAATTAGGCGGGGTGTCACAGTTTTGTAATTTTATATGAATATGTTTTGACTGTATGTTGTATGTATTTGGTCTCAATTCAACGAAATCATTGTAATTGTTTAATATATGTGCTGGAATAACTTCAATATTGACTGAATGATTTGATTGTGTTTTGATAATTTGTTTTGTAATTTTATATGAATATGTTTTGGCTATGTGCTTTGACGTTTAAACATAAATAATCAAAACATTGTGTTTTGATTATCTAACAGGTTTTATATATAAATGTTTTAATTGTGTGTTCATGTGTGTGTGTACTTTATGTTATAATGATGTGTCATAAAATATAAAATACACGAATATATATATAACTCATAACAAAATTGCAGCAAAGTACACGCATAAAGATATAAAGTACACATAAAATTGTACTGCTTTATTCCCTATTGTTTGTGTTTTTAATGTATTTTGGCCATATGTTAATGTGCATTAACTTTGTTATTTAGTTTCACGACTTAATAAACTTATCATGTTATAATTGGACATGTGTTTGTGCGTCCGCGCCAGTGGAATTAACCAATCTCGACCTTTAACAAAAGCTGTTTTGTTTTTTTCATTTAACACAGACCATAATGGAAAGTTATAGGATTGCGAGGCGTTGTTATTTGGATAATATGGCTTGTATTAAAATATTTGAAGGGAGATTATTAGATTTCACATGCAATGAGTTGTGTAGCAGGTTTATGGATTTGAAAAATGGATCATTTTCATTGAAGTACTCCTTTAGAGATAAAAGTCGGTTCATGTTGGTTTGTGACAAAGATGTTCGCTATATGTTGTGGTGTCAAGTGATTGCCAAAGCTGATTTTATTTGGATATATGTATTTGATTCATTAGATTTTCCCACTAATACAATTCACGAACGGGTTGAATACACTTATAGAATTCGTGAACGGGTTGACAAGACTTAGAAGTTGTAAGAGGGTTGAATGCAGTGGTAGAAGTAGAGAAAGGGTAGACTACATATCATCAACCATTGCAATTTATATTAATAACGCTATTGAAAATGATGTTTATATTGGAGGTGTGGATGAGAGTACATCAAAAGTTTCTCTCTCCAAAGATTGGAATACATATATTAGTCATGAAGAGGAGTGTTTTGAATGAGGTGTGGTTGAGTTTCGAGATAAATTCTAAAAGTATGTTGTTGAGGTTGGTTTTAAGTATATATATTTGAAGAATGATAAAACTTGGGTGATAGTAGAGTTCTCTGAAAGGAATACTGAGAATTGCATGTGGCGAGTTCATGCTGCATTATCGTTAATAAATGGTTACTTTTATATAATAAGTTTGAACAATGAGCATACATGGCGAGGTGTCTATCATAGTCTGTCAAGCAAAAGGATGGACTCCAAGTTGGTTTCGACATTACTTACTAATGAGATTAGGGATAAACCATTGCTGAGACAAATTGATGTAGTTAGATATATAAAGAAGAACTACGATCTTGATATAGGTTATCATCATGCACGTCGTGGGAAAGAGATGGCTGCTTCTGAGTTGCATGGTGACGAAAAGGTTTCATATGCGTTAATCAATGATTATAGGGAACATCTCCTACAGTATAATTTGAGATCGCATTTCATTCTTGACATGGAACCAGAGAGTAAACTTTTCAAGAGAATTTTTGTAATGTTTGCAGGATCCATTGATGGATTTCAGTACTGCAGACTTGCTTTGTTTCTTAATGGTGCCTTTTTGAGGAGCCACTATCGTAGAATGATTTTATCGACAAATGCAAGGAATGGGAACAATGGTAAAATGTGAATTATTCAAGTTTACTTTTATGTCTTTAATTTGGCATTCTTTGTTTGTTCTTTGGACATAATAGAAAGTACACGCATAATATTACAAAGTACAAGTGAACATGTACGTGTATTTTGTAGTGATATGCAAGTACTTTAAGTTTTTGTGTTTATTAATTACAAATAACCCAAAGTACACACATAACATTACAAAGTACAGCTGAACTTTTGTTTTGTTTTGCGTGTACTTATAAAGTACACGTGAACTTCTATTTACATTTTACTTGCACTTTGTAATGTTATGCGTGTACTTTGGGATTCTTTGTTTGTTATGTGCAAACAATGCAAAGTACACACAAAACATTACAAAGTACACGCGAACTTTTATTCACATTTTACGTGTACTTTGTAATGTTATGCGAGTACTTTGGGATTCTTTGTTTGTTATGGGCAAACAAAGCAAAGTACACGTATAACATTACAAAGTACACGCATAATATGCTTTTACTTTACATGGTTTAATCCATAAACATACAAACAATCTCCATATACAAATTTTAAAATATATTTATTTTTTGTATATTCTATGTGTTGAATGGTCCGCGCCAGCAGCACGATTATTAGAATACGTAGTTTATTTGTTCCTAGGATAATTCATTATGTTTACAAGACTTTATCCTCTTGATATGTTGTTGTTGATTCATGGACGGAGGATAATTGGATGTGGTTTCTCATTAATTTGCATAATGATCTAGCTCATCAAGATCGAAACATCATATTCATATCCAATCCGAACAATGGTCTTATTGAAACTGTTTCTAAGGTCTTCCCAATGTCTGCACATTCCTACTGTATACATCATTCACAAGGAAATATAAAGAAGAGAATACGACATAATTGTGGGAACTTGCGAAAGAAGATTGTGAAAGATTGCATGCATTGTGCATATGCTGTAATAGTAGATGAATTTCAGAAGAACATTAACACCTTGAAAAAGGAAGGTGGAGATGATATTGCTGATTTGCTTGATAATTTGCCTCCATAGAATTGGTCATGTGCATATTTCACCAGCAAATATTATGGTGACATGGCATCAAGTGTTGCAAAATCATTCAACTCTTGGATATTAGAGGAGAGACATTTAGTGATAATGAATATGCTGGACAAAATGAGGATCAAGATTATGAATTTCAATGCAAACAAACATGTTGAATCTGAGACATGGTCAAAGAAGTTGTGCCTTGTTTTAATAAATTACTGACTGATAATTGGAATAAAAGTATACACTGGAATATTAGTCGCTCAAGCCAATATGTATTCGAAGTTCATTCGGATGTGCGGGCCACTATTGACTTAGAACAAGGAATTTCCTCTTGTAAGAGTTGGCAGCTACGGTGCTTTCCATGTTCTCATGCTATTTCCATTATACAGAGGATATATGGAAATATTTATGATCATTGTTGATGTCTAAAAATAGAGTGGGTCCAATTTTACAATCACAGATAAAATAACGAAAGCAATCTTAAACAAGCACACAAGAGACAAAGGTTTTTAAAGTGGTTCAGCTATAAAAAGCCTACATCCACTGTTGGTATTATTTTGGGTGGTCACAATAGCTCAGTTGGATGTGCTTCTGAGTGACTGAAAAATTGTCCCCATAAGCTAAGGGAGATTATAAATTTATAATGGTTCGGAACCTAAGAGACGTAATGCCTTTATATCTCTAGGAATTTACATCTATATACAATAAATGAGGCTATTGATATTCAGTGCTCGTCGCCATTCCATCCGAGTAACCTTTGCCATTCCTGATTGTTCATATTCTGGGTGTTGGTAGGCCTTCCAGCCGCCTAGGTACCTCTAATGCTGACCAAGATGGTTAAATGGCCACATAGGAGTACAAGTGTCTATTATTCATTAGTCCACGTGGGAGAGCGGTTTTTACATACAACAAAATCCCCCAATGATCCATGCTTTATGATTCATCAAAAGAATCAAGTGTTTGTTCCAGTTATTGCTCGGTATAATGTCTAAGTGTTGGTCGACATCCGACCTCCCAGACTTGTAAAAAAATTTCACTGGCACTATTGATGATGGCATTTTTGTAAATAATTCAAACCTTTTCCAACCGCCAAAGGGCATACTAGTCCTTTTACGCATTGGGAAGCGTGAAGTCAACGGTAGTTCAATAATTCGTACAGTTTAATCATTCCCTCCCTATTCTCGAGGAAACCTATAAATAAACGGAGCTTTCCCTCAATTTCTATTACCTCAAATCTTCTGTATTTTGTTTCCAAGTTTTCCTTCGTGTTCAAGCTTTTATTCTCCGATATCTTGTTGCTTTCTAGCCACCATTGTTTTTTGATTCCTGGTGTTACCTTTAGATCTCTGTAAGCTATCCTTTACCTCTTTTCTCTATTTTTCCTTTGTTTCAATCATGGTTTATATAGTTGATTGTAAATGCGTAAATGCGGTGTGTGATACCGATTTAAATTAATTCGCAAATTCCCAATATAGACTTATTTAATTATAGTCTATTTTTAAACCAAGTTAAATCAGCCCCTAAACATGCAACTACGCTTCAAAATAAATCAAGTAAGCATGCGACACAAATATTCTGGAAAAATCCCCGAAGGAAAAAACCTTTTATTTATAGATCTTTTACAAGTTTACAAGACCATTGACTTACATACCATCTTGATTTCGACCACAAGAGTAATGAACGGTGCCTTCATCAAACCTTTAAAGTATCGATTAGAAATCATCAATGGTTCACACGCAGCTATACCACAAGGACGCGCAGTCCTAGACGCGCAATCTTTAGCAAAGAATCAACACGAAGGAGATCCTCAATGACACGCAGTCAAAACACCTTGTACAAACTCCCTCCACAATAGCACGCAGCTCTCGGTTATAGAGATCTCCCCATAAAGATTAACAAAAGTAAAGTGTGTTCTTGAACACCAAAATAATTCACCAAAGCATATGGGATTTTTGTGAATTAAAAATAAAAGGTTTAAAACCTAAAAGAAGAAGACAAAAATCATTTATGCACTAGCTGATGATGCTTAGATTCAACACCACCAGATAAGTGATGATGAACTCAAACAGTAGTAACCATGGCAGCACTGGAGATGTGTATGTATAAGTATATAGAAGGAGGTGAGTAGAAGAGGAATAAGATAATGATGTATAGTGGTTCAGCCAATTAGGCCTACATCCACTGTGAGTGTGTGATCCACTAAGTACGGGCACTAATGGCCTTGGATACAATGCACATAAGCTCACTTTCTCTCTCTACTGTGTGTACAAGCAGAGTTTTTTCTAGGGTTACAATTATTCATCTATCCATAGGGTTGTAGGTGACAAGTATATATAGGTCTTGGGGGTGTAGTGTACCCCCCAAGTATGCATGGTGCATGTGAATGATGATCTAGCCAATCTCCTGTTGACACCTATAGATGGAAAATAATGACATAATATTCCCTCACGTGAGGGGGTGATATTGTTATAACGGTCTTCCACGTGCCATGTGAGCCTCACGCGCACTGTTCCACGCGTCTCCCAAACCACGCGCTGTGATGATGTCACCCTCGGCCTATCATATCATAGGCCGAGGGCAAAGTTCCTTCTGGTAGTGAGTCTGGCCTAATTTAGGCCTCGTACTGTCGTACCCTCGGAGGGTCGTCTGGACCATGATGAGGGGTCGTACCCTCGGAGGGTTTTCTGGACCATGATGAGGGATCGGTCCCTTGAACGGTCGTCTGGACCATGATGAGGGGTCGACCCCTTGAAGGGTCGTCTGGACCATAATGCATGGTCGGCCCCTTGATGGTTCGTCTGGGCCTGACGAAGGGTTGGCCCCTTGAAGGGTCGTCTGGACCATGATGAGGTGTCAGCCCCTTGAAGGCTCATCTAGGACTTATGAACGGTCGGCCCCTTAAAGGGTCATGAGACCATCTTGGGCTCGTCTTGGTAGAGGGTGCCCTCGGCCTGGCTGAGGGTATATATGGGTATATCAATCACCCCCAACCCTTAGCCATAGATGATGCTGAGATGGCTGAGGGATAGTGCAGCTTTTGAGACAAGTGTACGGTCTGTGTGATGAGTGACACCTGTCAAGCTGATGTGACACTTAAGCAGATACTCATTGTTGTTCCAATTTTCAACGCGTGGCGGCTGCACACCTGGCCTGGGACTTTGTGCCCTAATGATGCCCTCCTTGTGGGTCGTGCTTTGCCTTGGTTAGTGGGCCCATTCATCAACAAGGTATTTAAGCAATTTTTGAAGTTTTATTCCCCTTCTTCTTCGCGCCTGAACTCTCTCTCTCTAGCTTCTCACCAGCTTTCTAGCCATTTCTGCAACTTCGACGTTTCGAGTTTGGCAGTCTCACTATTCCTTCTCAGGTAATCCCTCTGCCCTAGTGCCCTCTTTATCTTCATTTCTGTTTGCTTTCTTATTTTAGGCTCGTGGGGTTGGATTTTCCTTAGGCTATTTCATAACTTTTTTGGCATCTGGTTCTTGAGTGTCCTTGATTTCTTTTGTTTCAATCCAAAAGTTTAGTTTAGTCAATTGCCAACTTGTTTGTAGTTAGGTTAGCCAAATTCTTCTAAGTGTAGGGTCTCCCTCTTAATGCTTAGGAGGCTTTACAATTTAGCTGAGGAATTCCCTTCCCTGAGAGAGAAATTATTTGTTGAGATCAGACGAGTAGAGGAAGAGGAGGAGAGAAGACGAGGGGTCGACCCTAATTGGGTACGACCCATTTTTCCCATTCCTCTAGCCATAATAAAACCATTTGAGTCTCATAGAGTCTTTGAAGGGGAGATGTATGAGAGAGCTTCGTCACCAACTGGCGCTGGGACTTCTGGGAGGAGAGAGACGTCTGATCAAAGCCCAAGCCAACAGGATGAGGGATTGTTCCCTTCCGAAGCTATATCTGTGACAACTTTATCCCCTCATGCCTTCCAGATGTCCTTTCCTCATGGACCTCTGACAGGTGATGAGGCCGAGGGAGAGGGGACTGAGGATGATGGTGAAGACTCATATGCCGACCCAGTTGACAGCTCCCATGCCTCAACCTATATTTCCTCATTCAGGGATCGTGACCTCCTGTTGTGGAGGCATACATTTGGTGTGCTTCCCAACATAAGTATGAGTGTCCCCTCTGAGTCTGATAGAGTCTTTAAAGGGGACGAGGGGGAGATAGAAGTGTATGAACAGATGTTTAAGGTCGGCGTTAGATTCCCTCTGCACCCTGCCATAGTCAACATACTGTCGGCCCTCGACGTTGCCCCCACCCCCCCCCAACTGCTGGAGGACTATCCTCGGCTATGTCTCCTTATGGAAGAATACCTTTACTGACGAGCCTTCAGCCGATCTATTCTTAGCTTGTTATAATATCACATCCTCGTCCAAGCAGCCTGGGTACTATCATCTGGGGGCGAGGAAGTCTGATAAAAAACTCCTTCATGTGGCACAAACCTCTAACCACGACTGGAAGAAGAGATTTTTCTTCATTTCTGGAGAGTGGGAGTTTACTGTCGAGACTCAACCTTTGGACGATGGTCCGAGAGTTCCAATGAGATGGTCTAACCCCTCTATAAAGGCTAGGTCGGACCCTGGACTTAGTCTAGATGGAAAGGACATAGTCGAGTATCTGAGAGAATGAGGGAAAGAGGGTGGACTTGTAAAGTTTGAAGATCTGATGACCCCTCGGTTCCTCAAAGTAGCTGGTCTGAGGGTCGGCCCCTTGACAGAGCTATGTGAGTTATTATTATTTTTTCCTCAACCTTTGTTTTTTCAAGGTGTTTCATCTTTGCTCTGTGTTTTTCTGATGTGTCTTCTCCTTTTCAGGTCGTTCTGCAGGTATCTCTGACCATCTTTGGGAAATGACTGCCCCGAGCTTACTGTCTAGTCTGGGCAAGAAGAAAGGCAAGGAGCCTCAGCAGGCTCCGTGGAAGTCAAAGGCCATGGGGCCGACGCATGTTGAGCCGACCACTGATAGGAAAAAGAGGAAAGAGCCAGAAGTCCTTGTTGACCCTCGGACAGATTCTAGGACGAGGGTAAGGGTGGAGGCGTCTAAGGGGACCGCCTCCTCTTCCAGTATGGGGGCCTTATGGCCCCAAAACTTAGCATTTTTGACGGCCGAGACATCTTCTTTGATTGCCAACCTGAGGGCGGCAAAAGCGTCTATGTTTTTTTCCCCCTCGGCTGCCGACTATGAATTCTTATCCAAGATGCCCCCGACGAAGGTGTATGACTATGGTCTGCACACTCTGGCTCAGGTACTTGTTCTTACTTCATTTCACTGAGTGTTAATTTTTCACTAACTGTTTCTTCGACCTCTTAATGAGTTTCATTTTCTATGTAGTCATTTTGTGCCTTTACGTTTGCTACTAAGTGGATGGCTGAGAACCAACAGAAGTTCCATGAAGCCGAGAGGTCCATTCAGCACGAGGCTGACCTGTACATCGAACTTGAGACTGCCAGGACCAAGTTGGAGAGTACGAGGACTGAGCATGCAAGGGTACTGGACGAGCTGACGAAGCAGTATGATGCAGACCTGAAGGCTAAGGACTTGCTTATTAAAGAGAAAGATGAGGCCTTGATCAACCTGGGGGCTCAATTCAAGACTGAGCTATCTGAGGTCGTGAAGAAGGCAGAGGCTGATGATGTGGAGGCCTACAAACTCTCAGATGAGTTTCAAGGCTTCTGTCTTGAATACTTGGAGAAGGGGGTCAGGATGGCCTGTCGGTGGGTCATCCTCAAGTTTGGTGATGCCATATCTTCAACCCGTCCCTCTCTTGAGGTAGTTCAATTAGATGACCCATTGATTGCTGAGGCCTTAGCCCACGTGGAGTCCCAAGTGCACGTCGAGGGGGTTGGCACGTCTGAGGATCAACATGTCTTGGTCGTTGAGGAGACTCCTCTTATCGATGTTGAGGCCCTTCCCTCTGATGTTTCTCAATAGGGTGGCTGTTTGTAGCCAATACCCTCTTTATGTACCCCATTTTTGTACCTTATTTTTGTAGAACAAACATCATTTTATAATATAATGCTTCTTTCTGTCTTCCATACTTGTCTTTTGTATGATTTTCATTGTGATGTTTTAAATTAATAATCTCGCCAACTCCTCCCTCATCTTTCTTGAGGGTAAAGGAGGGGTCGTCCCCACCATTGAGCCTCATTATAGTCGAGGGTGGTTTTTACCAATTTAATGGTTTTTCAATCAATTCCCCCCTCGTCTTTCTTGAGGGCAAAGGAGGGGTTGTCCCCACCATTGACCCTCATTATAGCCGAGGGTGGTTTTTACCACTAATGGTTTTTCAATCAAGTCCCCCCTCGTTTTTCTTGAGGGCAAAGGAGGGGTCGTCCCCACCATTGACCCTCATTATAGGAGATGGTGGTTTTTACCAATTTAATGGTTTTTCAACAACGTCCCCCCTCGTCTTTCTTGAGGGTGAATGAGGGGTCATCCCCACCATTAACCCTCATTATAGCCGAGGGTGGTTTTACCAATTTACTGGTTTTTCAACCAAGCCCCCCCTCGTCTTTCTTGAGGGTGAATGAGGGGTCATCCCCACCATTGACCCTCATTATAGCCGAGGGGGGTTTCTCGAAGATGAGCCCAGTCGTACTAGAACTGACAAATGCAAGATGAGGGAAAACACTGATACTTCTCATTATCATTCCAAGTGTTCTGTTGGAGCAACACCCCTTACAATTGTGGTCCGATAGGACATTACAACACTATTGATAGTATTTTTTCAAATGATCTACATTCTAGGGGTTGGTAAATGGTTCCCCTTCTAGGTTTTCTAGTCTATAGGTTCCAGGGACAACTTCATCGATGACCCTGTATGGGCCATGCCAGTTTGGATGGAGCTTGTTGGGCTTCTGCCAAGTCTTTTTGAGGACCAAGTCCCCCAATGCAATTGGCCTATGCTTCACCCTCTGGTTGTAAAACCTTGCAGTCCTCTGCTGGTAGGCAGCCTGCCTTATCTCGGCGTCTTCCCGCCTTTCCTCAATCAGGTCTAAGTCAAGTCTCCTCTCTTCCATATTTCTTCGGGGGTCATACATTTGGAACCTGTGAGTAGGAAACCCAATCTCGGTGGGGATGACAACTTTTGAGCCATAAGCCAGCATGAACGGGGTCTCTCCGGTAGGGGTCTTCGTCGTTGTCCTGTAGGCCCACAGTATAGCATATAACTCCTTAACCCATCTTCCTTTTGCCTCCTCAAGTCTCTTCTTGATCCCATCTAGGATTATCCTATTTGTAACTTCCATTTGCCCATTAGCCTGAGGTCGACCTTGGGTAGAGAAGAATTGTTTGATACTCACCCTTTCACAGTACTTCTCAAGAGATGTATTTTTTAATTGAGTCCCGTTATCTGATATTAGGGTGTTGGGGAGACCATATCTGCATATAATATTTTTCCAGATGAACTGGAAGGTCTTCTGTTTAGTAATCGTGACCATCGGCTCTGCCTCCACCCATTTTGAAAAATAGTCAATTGCCACGATGAGGAACCGATAGTTATTGATGGCCCTAGGCAAGGGGCCTACTAAGTCGATCCCCCACACTGCAAACGGCCATGGGGATGTAATGGAGGTAAGAGGCTGATGGGGCTGGTAAGGGATAGTGGCAAATCTTTGACATTTATCACACTTTTTTACATATTTCGTGGCATCTTTCCCCAAGGTCGGCCACCAGTACCCCTGGGTGACCACCCTCTTCGCCAAAGACCTGCCCCCAATGTGGCTTGAACATGACCCGTCGTGCACATCTTGCAAGATGTGTGGGACTTCAGACGGGTGCACACACCTAAGTAATGGGAGCAAGAACCCCTTTTTGTACAAGGTGTCTCCGATGACAATGAATTTCGCAGCTCTATATCTTAAATTTTTCCTTTCTTGCCTTGCTTCTGGCATCTCACCCTCTTTAATGTATCTGATCAGAGGGTCCATCCATGAAGCTTCCTTAGAATTTTTTTAGCAAGTTCCAAGTGTTACCTCAGCATCCTCAATAGTTGGTCGAAGTAAATTTTCCACTGGGACCGTCCTCCTGATACCTGCCCTAGTTGCTGAGACCAGCCTGGTAAGTGCATCGGCACGGCCATTGTCATGCCTAGGCATCCTCTTCAATTTCACTTCTTTGAAGCTCTTCAGTAACGACCTTACTTGCTCAAGGTACTTGGCCATCCTCTCATCCTTGGCCTCGTAGGCTCCTAGTATCTGATTCACTACTAGCCTCGAATCACTATGGACCAAAATCTGGTCGACACTAAGAGACTTGGATAAGGAGAGGCCTGCTATCAAGGCCTCATATTCGGACTCGTTGTTGGAGGATTTGAAGTTGAACCTTAGGGCGTACTCAATGTCTGTGCCATCGGGTGCTAATACTATCAGTCCAGCTCCACTTCCACTGTCGCAGGAGGACCCATCAACGAAGAGGCCCCACACAGTCTTTTCCTCTGAGAAATTTCCCTCGGTGAGGGATCCTTGTCTAAAGAGGTATCTTCCCTCTTCATTTTCGGCCACTTTCCTTCTAGCGGTGCTTGCCTCAGCCTTATCTGTAGGTGTGCCGGTGAGCCTGTCTTGTTGGGTATCTATCTTCCCGAGGCTCTCATCCTCGACTTCATCGTCTTCCCAAGTAAACTCGACCACGAAATCTTCCAATGCTTGCCCCTTAATGGCCGTCCTAGGTTGATACACAATTTCAAACTCCCCCAGATCTGTAGCCCAGGCCATTAACCTACCTGATTTTTTTGGCTTGTGTAAGACCTACCTAAGAGGAGAGTCAGTGAGGATGACCATTGTATGGGACTGGAAGTACGGCTTCACCTTTCTTGATGCATACCTTAATGTTGAAATACACAGGCTTCTGTACCCCATCTTCGTCTCTCATAATGGTTACGCTGATGGCTGATTCAGAGACAGCTAAGTATACATGTAGTTGTTCGCCATGTATCGGTCGTGACAACAGTAAGGGAGACCCTAGGTATGACTTCAGCTCCTTGAAAGCCTCATCGCACTCTTTGCTCTATTCAAAAGACTTTCTGAGAATTTTAAAGAATGGTAAACACCTGTCTGTGGCTCTGGACACGAACCTATTCAAAGCAGCCACTCGCCCCATGAGCCTCTGAACATCTTTAATGGTATTGGGGGTCTTCATCTCCATAAGGGACTTTATCTTTTCAGGGCTGGCCTCGATGCCTCTTTGGTTGACAATGAACCGCAAGAACTTCCTTGCTCCGACCCCGAAGACACACTTAGCCGGGTTGAGCTTCATCTGGTACTTGTCCATCGTATTAAAGGTCCTCTCCAGGTCAGCCACTTGATCCTCTGCCTTCAAGCTCTTGATCAACATGTCATCTACATAGACCTCCATAGATTTCCCAATTTGGTCTTCAAACATTTTATTTACAAGGCGCTGATAACTTGCCCCTGCATTCTTCAGGCCAAAGGACATGACCCTATAACAGTATGTCCCCTTGTCAGAAATGAAGGTTGTCTTCTCCGAGTCTTCAGGGTCCATGAAGATCTGGTTGTACCCTGAATAGGCATCCATGAAGCTCATGAGCTCATGGCCCGCGGTAGTGTCTACCATCTTATCAATGCAGGGGAGAGGGAAGCTATCTTTAGGACAATGCTTGTTGAGGTCTGTGAAGTCTACACACATCCTCCACTTTGCGTTGGCTTTTGGGACAATGACGGCATTGGATAGCCATTCAGGGTAGATGACCTCTCTGATAAACTCAACATCTTCCAGCTTCTTGACCTCATCCCTAATGACCTCATATTTTTCTCAAGAGTAAATTCTCCTCTTCTGCTTCACTGGCTTTGCATCCTCTACCACGTTGAGCTTGTTGCTCATAATTTCGGGGTCAATCCCCAGCATATCTGTGTGACTCCATGCAAAGACACTCTGTCTTCTCCTCAATAGCTTGATGAGGTCTTCTTTTATGTCTAGCTTCAGAGCTTTGCCGACTTGGATGGTTTTTTTTTGTTCATCCTCATTTAGGATGATGGATTCTACCTCTTTCGCGGCTTCTCCCTTCTTGAGTTTTTTCTCATCACTGGGGTCAAGGGTGTCAATATTGTAAGTGGTTGTTGCCTTCTTATGCGTCTCTCTTTCTTCGGCGGAGTTGTAGTAACATTCCCGTGCTATCATCTGGTCTCCCTGAACTTCCCCTACCCCGTAAGGGGTTGGAATTTAATCATCTGATGGACCATAGATGGCACAGCTTTAAATCCCTTGAGGGATACCCTCCCTAGTATAATGTTGTAGGCCGAGAAGACATGTTCATCCATCACGAAGAAGCTGACCTTTTTGGCAAGCCATCTCGGCCACTCGTTCCCTATCCTGACATCGGCCTCATACATTCCAAGGGGATGAACCTTTTCCCCACCGAACCCAATCAATGGGTGATGGTATGGGACGAGTCTAGCACGGCTGAGGCCTAAGGCTTTGAAGCATGGAAAAAACATCACATCTGCAGAGCTACCCCCATCTACCAAGATCCTCGGCACCTCACACCCGTGCACCCTAGTAGTGATGACGAAAGGGTCATCATGTGGGGCTAAGAGGCCTTTGAAGTCCATTCTTGATAACCCCACTATCAGAGTATCCATGTCGACCTTCTTCCTCTTTTCTAACTTTGCCTCTAGGGAGGTCGAGTGTACAGCTTTTGTCACTGCTTTGGCTTCAACTACATGGGACTTCCTGACGGCGACCTCTGGCCCTCCTCCTGCTAGACCCCCAAAGATCATTCCCACACTGAGCGAGATCATATTAAGTCTCTTGACAGGGCTGTGGTCATCTCTTGGAGGGAGGCCATGGTCGTCCTCATCATCCGAAGGGTCGTCTCCCCTTTTTGGAGGACCTTCTCTACAAGCATCTCCCCGCTTCTTTCTGGGGTCGTCCCCTCGGCCCCTCTTGAAGGCACCTTTGTCCATGTACTTCCTAAGCTTCCCTTCTTTTAGAATCTTCTCGATTTCATCTTTCAGGGCAAAACACTTATCGGTGATATGGCCGTGGTCCTGGTGAAATTCACACCACAAGTTTTTGTTCCTCTTGTTGGGGGCTGCCCTCAACTTTTCAATCCATTTCAGGGACCGGTCACTCTTTATCTCGTTGAGAATATGTTCACAACTGACCGTTAGAGGGGTGTAACCAGCGAACTTGTCGTTCGTAGACCTCTTCTTCGCCTCTTTGCTCTTCTTATGGTACTTACCCCCACTGGTGCCTCCTTTTTCATCTTCATATTTTGCAGCCATCGCCTCTTCGGCATTCATCACCTTTCCTGCTGTTGACAACAGTTCATCCATCGTCCTCTGAGGGTCTTCAGCAAGCTTCCACAACATCTTCCCCTTTTGGAGTCCTCCAATCAGGGCTGTCATAGCTATGCTCTCGTCATAGTCTTCAACCTCTAACTTTTCTTTATTGAATCTGGCTATGTAGTCTCTTAGACTCTCATTCTTCCCCTGCTTAACATAGATCAGGTATGTGGTCTTCTTCTGTGGCCTCACCCCAAAGCAAAAGTTATGGATAAACCAATATGTCAACTGTTTAAAGCTTTTAATGGAGTTTTTTAGAAGAGACATATACCAGACATGTGCAGCCCCAGTAAGAGTACCAGAGAAGGCACGACACCTCATCTCATCTGAGATAGAGTATATGTCTTCCGCTGATTGATACATCTCAATATGGTGGATAGGTTTGGTACTCCCGTCATATCTTGAGGTGACCGCAGGTGGCTTGAACTTTGATGGCGTAGGGAAGTTGACTATCTTTGCCACAAAGGGTGAGCCTATGGAGTATCCTCTCTGAAGAGGGTCTCGGCTTTTCAGTATATCACCGATCTTATCTTCCAGTCACTGGATCGAGTCATTCCAGGGCCTCGCAGGGTCGGCTTGGCCGATGTTATCCCCTGCCGCCTCTTTGAGGTGGACGGATGGTTCTACTGCGGTAGGCCTGTGTCGGCTGTTTACTTCCCCCTGGTCGTCGTCTCGTCGTAGGGTTCGGCCCCCATGGGGTCAGCCATCTACTGCCTCCTTTCTGGACCTCGCAGCACTCCTTGATCTGGAAAATTTTTCTCGCAGGTCATTTACTGGGCCCTTCCTCTCAAAGGCCGACCCCCTGCTCAAGTGATCAAAAGCAGAGCCTCTCGGGCGATCGTCAGGATATTGCCTTCCACACTTCTCTCTGCTCTCCTGGAGAGGTCGTACAGTATTATTGGAGACCTTATACGGCTCCCAGCATTCTATGGGGGCCTCTTCCCCCTCCAGATCATCATAACTGTCCTCTGGGGAAGGGTTTCCTTGCCTCCCCAGGCATAGATGTTGGGGTCAGCAACATCCCTCTGCCGCTGAGGGGGTGGCAAGTCTTTGCGTGGTGCCTTGGGTGGTCCCCTGGCCTCATGCTGCCCTAGAGTCGCTACTGGCGTAATCATCTCAGGTGAGACCCCTGGTGGTCTTAGTATGTTCTGGCTTAGAGCTGTGAACTGCTCCTGCATGATCCGTTGGCTTGTTGCCAGAGACTTTAAGGCTGCCGCCACATCAGCCATCTCAGACTGAGGTGGTGGCTGACTGGAACTGGGTCCTACTCCACTATCTGGTGAAGGAAGTGGTGGTGGTGGCATCTCTTGTGCCATGTGTTTGAGCTATGAAAAGTTCAACTGAAGAAAAGACTGATGAGCTTGAGAACCTTAATGGGTCTATTTCAATGGTGAAACATCTCCACACAGGGGGAGAACTGGCTCACCACCAGAGTGCCCAGTGAGGTCAAGCTGTATAATGTAATAAATGTCTTCTCATTCCCACAGACGGCGCCAAACTGATGATGCTTAGATTCAGCACCACCAAATAAGTGATGATGAACTCAAACAATAGTAACCATGGCAGCCCTAGAGATGTGTATGTATGAGTATATAGAAGGAGGTGAGTAGAAGAGGAATAAGACAATGATGTATAGTGGTTCAGCCAATTAGGCCTACATCCACTATGAGTGTGTGATCCACTAAGTACGGGCACTAATGGCCTTGGATACAATGCACATAAGCTCACTTTCTCTCTCTACTGTGTGTAAAAGTAGAGTTTTTTCTAGGGTTACAATTATCCATCTATCCATAGGGTTGTAGGTGACAAGTATATATAGGTCTTGGGGGTGTAGTGTACCCCCTAAGTATGCATGGTGCATGTGAATGATGATCTAGCCAATCTCCCATTGACACCTGTAGATGCCAAATGATGACATAATATTCCCTCACGTGAGGGGGTGATATTGTTAGAATGGTCTTCCACATGCCATATGAGCCTCAAGCGCACTGTTCCACGCGTCTCCCAAATCACGCGTTGCGATGATGTCACCCTCGGCCTATCATATCATAGGACGAGGGAAAAGTTCCTTCTGGTAGTGAGTCTGGCCTAATTTAGGCCTCGTACTGTCATACCCTCGGGAGTCACCTGGACCATGATGAGGGGTCGTACCCTCAGAGGGTCTTCTGGACCATGATGAGGGGTCGGCCCCTTGAAGGGTCATCTGGACCATGATGAGGGGTCTGAAGCGCCTTATACCTTTGACTTACTTAAGTCTATACTGTATAAGTGTTCAACTAGTTTGGAAATAGTGACAAAATTGGTTGTCTAACCTAGAATCCAAAGAACCTCAGAATTATTCCTCTCTAATCCTCTTCAATGATCCAAGAAGGTATAAATTGAATCACACTACACACATTAGAAGTGCATACATGTGTATATTTTTCTTAAAATTGATTGTGTGTTAAATTCCCCTTAAAAGGTTGTTTTAATAATTTTTTGGGAATTTTTTAAACATTTTAAAACATTTTTAAAATAATGTTTTCATTAATTGAAAGTGTGTTTATAAACTTTGTGGGGTTAATATGCTATTTTATAAAATTCATTTTTCATTGGAATGTTTGATTGGGTAGAATGTAAATGCGCTAGAGACTTCAGGGTGCTGCCTGTAAATATTTTTGACGCGCGTTTGCAAGCCAATTATATGCCAACACTTGTCACGTTCCTGATGTATCATTTTGTGTTTGTTATGTGAGAGGGTTGCCTGGTGGTTTGCTGATCGTTGGATCAAAACTTATCGATGGACTGCATGTGCTTTAAACCTATCCATGTGCTATCACTGTGGACCAATCAACTTCGACTTAACCACCGCTTTATTATCACCCTTGGATCTAGTCAATATTAGGAAGACCTAATCTCAGCCCTTGATTGCCTTCGACAATCCAGAACCTTCCTCCACTCCTATATAAGCCCTCTAATTCTCAACCTTTCAAGACTTTTGGCAGTCGTCATTTCTGAGAAAAAAAAATAGAGAGAAGAGAGAAGTGAGAGAGAAGAGAGAAGAGAGAGAAAGGGAAACTGTGTTAGCCAAACCCTAACCCTAACCCTAAACACTTCAAATCTGATTCAAACCTTCGTATATACAAAACCCCAAACACAACCTTGAGTGTTTGAGAGAGAGTGGTATTACTGGTTTGTTCATACTGATGCTGTAACCTCTTTATCTGTGATCTTATTACCAACTTAAACATTTTTGTGAAGATCTGCATTTCTTCTTCATAGAAATTGTAGATCTACACTTTGCATGTTATATTTCACTAGATCTGCATATTTCTTTCTCGATTTAAGAAAATCTCTACTGATTTAATTTTGTAAATGTTTTATGGTTTCTATTCTTACGAAACTTAACCTTGACCTAGTTGGATTCACACTTGGAGGTTTTCAATCTCAAAAATATTTTTAAAACAGAGATTGATTAAGATCTTGACCGATTTTAAAGCAAGATGTCCGTGGAATCTGGGATAAATTAAAGGTCAAAAAGGTTTTAAGTTCTGTAAGAAAGAAAGAAAAGAAAATCACATCATATAGTCTTTATATGTAATTTTCTAGGACTGTCTGTAAAAACTAAGTGTGTGTGAGTTCATGCATGTTGATAGGAATCACATCACAAAAACTTAACACACTACCACACTGGAAGTGTTGTGAATAAGATCAAAGATTATTGAGTCAATGCAAGGAAGCTAAAGCAAAGGAGAAGTTATCAAACTGGAAAAACATCATCAACAATCATATCTATGAGAAGTTAGAAGGACACCAAGTGGGGTATATTCCTAAACTTAGAATAGGTTGATTTGTTTGCATGTATGTTGTATTGTTTGTAACTGATATTTGTTGTTAGTGGATTTTTACTTTTGTGACTTAGAAGTCACCGTGGATGTTTCCTCTATTAGGAGAGGTTTTGCCACGTTAAAAACTGTGTGTTTTGATTATCTTCATCTCCTCATCTCATTCTATTAGTGTGCTGAATTTTTGAAACTGTCTTAGTTTTAAAACTGATTACAAAGTCTTGGTTATTCGAGTACATAAGTTTTGTAAACACACCTTGTTGTTTATCATTTTTATTTTCAAAAGAAAAGGGTTTCTTCAACAAACATCTCGGAGTTGCTTATACAGTTTAATCTTGTATTAAACGGCATTAGAAACGTTTTTCAATTGGTATCAGAGCCCTGTAAACTTTTATTTCAAAAAGATCTTGTGTTTCTGAAATCGTTTTCTGAAAAATCCTAACTATGGACGAGAAGAATGAAAGGTTTGGTAATCTGTCCAGACCTCCACTCTTTGATGGAAACAACTTTGCTTACTGGAAAGTAAGAATGGTTGCCTTCATCCAAGGGACTTTAGGAGATGATGTCTGGGACATTATTGAAAATAGATATACTTATCCTACTATACCAGCCACTGAAGGAAGTGATGAGAGGGTAAAGAAAATCTTAAGTGAGTTTACCCAAGAAGAGAAAACTATTTCTCGAAATAACAATAAAGGCAAGAATGCCATCTTTATGTCTATTAATGAGTATGAGTTCAAAAGAATCTCATCTTATGCCACTTCTAAGGAAGCTTGGGACACATTAATCACTGCCCATGAAGGAGACTAAAGAGTTAAAGCTGCTAAAACTCAAATGCTTACCCAGCAGTACAACTCTTTGATTATGTCTGACTCTGAGTCTTTTGATGACTTTTACATGAACTTAACTGATATAGTTACTAAGTTGCATGCTAATGGTATAACATATGATAGGAATGAGATTGTTTCTAAAATTCTAAGATCATTACCACAAAAGTTTGACAGCAAGAGGTATGCTATTCAGGAAATGAGTGATCAAAACCTTACCCCTGAGTTACTCAGTAGCAAACTTAGGACTGTGGAAATGGAATTAGACTTCAAGAAACAATTAAATCATTCTCAAAGAAAACAGCCCAACTCTAATTTGAGTTTTGCCTCTAAGATATCTAAACTTGAGACTAATTTGATCAACTCTGACTCTGATGAGGAGTGTGATATAGACAAACTAGATAATCAGATTCCCTTAATGTCCAAACAATTTAAGAAAATTGTTAAATTTAGAAACAAACAAGCATCTAAATAAGGCAAGCCTAATTATTCAAATCTGTCTAATCCCAAACCTCATGAGAGAGGTCTTGACAAACATCCTAAGGACAACAACTTCAGATCTAACAGAGACCTTAAAAAGATTTAATGTTTTAGATGTGGGAAACTAGGTCACATTACTCACGATTGCAGAGTTAATCTGAATAAAGCCAACACACACAATAGAGCCAATGCCTGTAAAACTTGGGATGATTCAAGTGACTCTGATGAAGAGGAACTTGAGTCATCAAATGTACTTGACCCTTGCATGTCCTTTTATGCTAAGATCATTTACAATGATGATATGCCTGTGTGTGATAATGATGCTCCTACTCCTGCTTGTGTGAATACTGCTTTGACTGGCCTAGATGCTTTATTATCTGAAAATGTTGCTAGCTCTAGTTCCGTGTGTGTGAGTCAAAGTGATCTCGTTAACGACGATGTAAATGGGTGCGTGAGTACTAAAACTGAATCGTTAGGGGCCACTACACACACTTCACTTAGCGACTCAGACACAGATGACCTCCCAGATATTCATACTTTGTATGCTAAAACTCTTAAAAAAGGCACTAGACTGGAGAAGACTGTTAGAGACCTGACTAAGAAATTAGATGATTTAAGTCTTATTGTGAAGCTGAATGCCGAAGAGTACACTAACCAGTGTCTGTCTCATCAATCTGAAATTGAAGCTTTTGATCAAAAATTGAAAGAGTTGACTAAAACTAATGAAACCCTGGAAATGAAATACAAGGGAACATTATTAGAACTGGAGGAAGCAAAAACAAAGATAGCTACTGTCTTCAAAAAATTTTCTAAGTTTGAAAACAATTCAAATTGTTTCACTGACTTTGTTGTTGACTCCAAGAGTAATTCTGATGATAGAACCGGTATTGGATTTTGCCCTAAGAATAAACCACAAACTACAAATCTTGAACCCATTAAGTTTGTGTTTGGGGGCAAAAGACCAATTGAAACATGTCCAGATTTTCATTTTATTAAAAAGGAATTTGATCAAAAGCAACAACAGAAAGACATTGGAGAGTCTAGTAATTCTAAGGCTGACACTACACTTAAGACTAAATACGTCTGTCCTTTGATCAGAAAGGCTGAATCTACCTTTAAAACCATCCCTCCTAGGAATAGGACTTCTGAACAGAATCCTGTTAAACCCATCTTTAGAAGTTTTCCTAAGGAAGTTCATCCCTCAAGCAATCAATATTGCTCCTATTGTGACATTTATGGTCATTCCTTTGAAGGTTGTTATGCTAGGCGTCTAAACACCCCTGTGTACAACACTTCTGTCTACAAGAACTTTAACTATTCTAGGCAAAATCGTAACCATTATGTCCTTCCAAGACAACCTGACAAGAACTCTAACTACAGGAATAGAAAGACCAAAACTAAGAGTTCGTTTAAAAGAAAGGCTCCCAGAAACTTTCCTAAACCAAAAGCTTAAATTTTCCACAATAATCAGTTTGTTGCTCCAAATGTTTTTCGACAAAAAGTTATTTCTCGAAAATTTTATCAAATGAGGGCAAACTTGCGCAAAAGTAAAACTAGAGCTATTTGGGTTAGAAAAGATGATCTTTTACCCCAAATGAAGTGTAACATTGTTATCACTGCCTTAAAAGCTGAACACACTTCATCTGGTTGGTACTTAGATTCAGGATGCTCCAAACATATGACAGGAGATGAAACCAAACTTTTAAACAAAACCAGATTTGCTGGAGGCAAAGTAGTTTTTGGTGACGGAGTTTCATCCCAGATCATAGGTAAAGGAACCCTAAAAGAAGAAGGAATGCCTGTTCTGGAAAATGTACTATTAGTTAAAGGCCTTAAAGCCAACCTCCTAAGTATATCACAAGTTTGTGACTCTGACCATACAGTTACCTTTTCAAAGAACAATTGTAAAATTCTAAATGATAAAGGTGAATGCATTATTACCGGATTTAGAACACCTAATAATTGTTATACTGTCAAGACTAGTTCTGAAACCTGTAACATTGTCAGAATGGATGACAATGAAATCTGGCATAATCGTATGGGTCACTTAAGTTATGATATCCTTGGTAGATTGTCTAGTCAAGAGATAGTTAGAGGAATTCCTAAAATTAAACCTATTTCAAGTGTTGTCTGTGGTCATTGCCAGGAAGGAAAAATAGTTAAGACTTCGCATAAAAAGGTTAAAGACATTCTCACCTCTAGACCTCTAGATCTCACCCATATGGACCTTATTGGTCCCTCTAGAACTGTTAGTCTTTGTGGACACAGTTATATCCTTGTCATGGTTGATGATTTCACACGATTCACTTGGGTTGCCTTCTTGAAACATAAATCTGACACGTTTCAGAATTTTTTGAAAATTTTAATAAGAATTGAAAATGAGAAGGACACACAAGTCAATCGCATTCGTAGCGATAAAGGGAGAGAGTTCATAGACACGGGAATAGTTGAATATTGTGACTACAATGGTTACAAACACGAATTCAGTGCCCCTAAGACTCCTCAGCAGAACGGTGTTGCCGAAAGGAAAAACCGAACTCTTCAAGAGATGGCACGTGTCATACTGCATGCCAAATCTATACCTAAATACTTCTGGGTAGAATCTATTAGAACTGCATGTCATATCATTAATAGAGTTTATCTTAGGAAAAACTCTAAACAAACCCCTTATGAGTTGTGGTACGGTAAAAAGCCTAATCTGAAATATCTAAGAACCTTTGGAAGTCAGTGTTATGTCTGTAAAGACAGAGAACATTTGTCTAAATTCGAGACGCGTGGTGATAAAGCCATCTTTTTAGGTTACTCTCCAAACAGTCGTGCATATCGTATATACAATCTGCGTACTAAGATCCTTATGGAGTCGATAAATGTAATTGTAAGCAACACTATTGTTGAAAATAAGATATCTGAATCACCTATTGTGGTTGAAACTGAAAATGATTTCAAAAATGATTCACCAGAAATAGATGACTCATTACCTATTGAGAGTCCAGAAGTACCTGGCTGGGTCTCTAAAGATCATCCCATTGACAACGTGGTCGGTAATCCTAATGAGCCAGTTCGTACTAGATCCCAGTTAAGAAATTATGCTAATTATGCATGTTTCGTCTCCCTTGTGGAACCGAAAAATGTTAATGAAGCATTGAATGACACACACTGGATTTCTGCAATGCAGGAAGAACTTTTATAATTTGTCATTCACGATGTATGGTATCTTGTACCGCGGCCTCAGAACAAAAATGTTATTGGCACACGTTGGATCTTTAAGAACAAATCTGATGAAAATGGGGTAATCCTTAGAAACAAAGCTAGACTAGTTGCTCAAGGTTACTCACAAATAGAAGGGATAGATTTTAGCGAGACATTTGCCCCTGTCACTCGTCTTGAATCTGTTCGACTTCTTTTCGCCATAGCGTGTCACTTAAAATTTACACTTTATCAAATGGATGTCAAGTCTGCCTTCCTCAATGGAATTTTGTCCGAAGAAACGTATGTAGAACAACCCAAAGGGTTTATTGACCCTAAATATCCTGACCATGTCTTTCGTCTAAAAAAGGCTTTGTATGGCTTAAAACAAGCTCCTCGAGCTTGGTATGAACGCCTTTCCAACTTTTTATTGGATAAGGGTTTTAAGAGAGGAGGAAATGACCAGACTCTCTTTGTCAAACATTTTGACAATAAGATTATTGTAGCCCAAGTCTATGTAGACGACATCATTTTTGGGTCTACTTCAAATTCTGAAGTTAAATCTTTTTCTGCTATTATGCATAAGGAGTTTCACATGTCCCTTATGGGGGAGCTACAACTTTTCTTAGGATTTCAAGTGAAACAGAATTCTGATGGATTATTTGTCTCTCAAACTAAGTATGCCTTAGATCTTGTTAGGAAATTTGGTTTAGATAATGCTAAAGTTGCCAAAACACCTATGAGTACTACTGTTAAATTATGTAAAGATGAAAATGGAAAGTCAGTTGATTCCACACTTTATCGTAGTATGATTGGTAGCCTACTCTATCTAACTGCCTCATGACCAGATATAATGTATGCTGTATGTCTGTGTGCTCGTTACCAGAATAACCCTAAAGAGAGCCATTTATCTTGCATAAAACGTATTATAAAGTACATAAAGGGCACTCTTAATCTTGGACTTAGGTATACTAATGATACCTGCAGCACCATCATAGGGTATACTGATGCTGATTGGGCCGGTTGTACTGATGACAGTAAAAGTACATCAGGTGCCTGTTATTATGTCGGCAATAATTTAGTAGGTTGGAGTAGAAAAAAATAGAATTGCACATCTTTATCCACGGCTGAGTCCGAATATATAGCAGCAGAAAGTTGCTGTGCTCAATTGTTATGGATAAAACAAATGTTAAGTGATTATGGGATTAAAGAAGATCAGTTACAATTGTATTGTGACAATCAAAGCGCTATTAACATATCTAAAAACCCGGTTCAACACTCGCGAACTAAACATATTAAAATAAGACATCACTTTATACGCGAACTTGTTGAGACTAAGGAGTTAGAAATCCATTACCTGCCTACTGATCTGCAACTTGTAGACATGTTCACTAAACCTCTAGACTACAACAGATTTCTATATTTACATAATTCTATAGGTATGGTATGTGCTGATTAAACTCTTAAGACCTTAATTTTTACCCTTTGTCCATTTGAGACAAAATGGTGGAGAAATTTGAGTCTTACGGGTTCAATGTTTTGTTCACATTTCATCTAAACTGCTTGATCTTAGTGTGCATATTTGCAGGAATCTCTTCTACTGATTGTCTACCATTTCTAGTGTACAAATTTTGTAAATAGTTGAGTTATGTAATTTTTGACTTTCTAGGAAATGGGTAGATAGTGTCTTTTGCATAGGACTAGGTTTTATCTTTTTGGTTCCCTAAGAGTTTAAGCTAACTCAAAGGAGATTTTGTCTCATATTTCCAAAGGGGGAGATTGAAGCGCCTTATACCTTTGACTTACTTAAGTCTATACTGTATAAGTGTTCAATTAGTTTGGAAATAGTGACAAAATTGGTTGTCTAACCTAGAATCCAAAGAACCTCAGAATTATTCCTCTCTAATCCTCTTCAATGATCCAAGAAGGTATAAATTGAATCACACTACACACATTAGAAGTGCATACATGTGTATATTTTGCTTAAAATTGATTGTGTTAAATTCCCCTTAAAAGGTTGTTCTAATAATTTTTTGGGAATTTTTTAAACATTTTTAAAATAATGTTTTCATTAATTGAAAGTGTGTTTATAAACTTTTTGGGGTTAATATGCTATTTTGAAAAATTCATTTTTCATTGGAATGTTTGATTGGGTAGAATGTAAATGCGCTAGAGACTTCAGGGTGCTGCCTGTAATTATTTTTGACGCCCGTTTGCAAGCCAATTATATGCCAACACTTGTCACGTTCCTGATGTATCATTTTTTGTTTGTTATGTGAGAGGGTTGCCTGGTGGTTTGTTGATCGTTGGATCAAAACTTATCGATGGACTGCATGTGTTTTAAACCTATCCATGTGCTATCACTGTGGACCAATCAACTTCGACTTAACCACTGCTTTATTATCACCCTTGGATCCAGTCAATATTAGGAAGACCTAATCTCAGCCCTTGATTGCCTTCGACAATCCAGAACCTTCCTCCACTCCTATATAAGCCCTCTAATTCTCAACCTTTCAAGACTTTTGGCAGTCGTCATTTCTGAGAAAAAAAATAGAGAGAAGAGAGAAGTGAGAGAGAAGAGATAAAAGAAAAGAGAGAAGAGAGAGAAAGGGAAACTGTGTTAGCCAAACCCTAACCCTAACCCTAAACACTTCAAATCTGATTCAAACCTTCGTATATACAAAACCCCAAACACAACCTTGAGTGTTTGAGAGAGAGTGGTATTACTAGTTTGTTCATATTGATGCTGTAACCTCTTGATCTGTGATCTTATTACCAACTTAAACATTTTTGTGAAGATCTGCGTTTCTTCTTCATAGAAATTGTAGATCTACACTTTGCATGTTATATTTCACTAGATCTGCATATTTCTTTCTCGATTTAAGAAAATCTCTACTGATTTAGTTTTGTAAATGTTTTATGGTTTCTATTCTTACGAAACTTAACCTTGACCTAGTTGGATTCACACTTGGAGGTTTTCAATCTCAAAAATATTTTTAAAACAGAGATTGATTAAGATCTTGACCGATTTTAAAGCAAGATGTCCGTGGAATCTGGGATAAATTAAAGGTCAAAAAGGTTTTAAGTTCTGTAAGAAAGAAAGAAAAGAAAATCACAGCATATAGTCTTTATATGTAATTTTCTAGGACTGTCTGTAAAAACTAAGTGTGTGTGAGTTCATGCATGTTGATAGGAATCACATCACAAACACTTAACACACTACCACACTGGAAGTGTTGTGAATAAGATCAAAGATTATTGAGTCGACGCAAGGAAGCTAAAGCGAAGGAGAAGTTATCAAACTGGAAAAACATCATCAACAATCAGATCTATGAGAAGTTAGAAGGACACCAAGTGGGGTATATTCCTAAACTTAGAATAGGTTGATTTGTGTGCATGTATGTTGTATTGTTTGTAACTGCTATTTGTTGTTAGTGGATTTTTACTTTTGTGACTTAGAAGTCACCATGGATGTTTCCTCTATTGGGAGAGGTTTTACCACGTTAAAAACTGTGTGTTTTGATTATCTTCATCTCCTCATCTCATTCTATTAGTGTGCTGAATTTTTGAAACTGTCTTAGTTTTAAAACTGATTACAAAGTCTTGGTTATTCTCGTACATAAGTTTTGTAAACACACCTTATTGTTTATCATTTTTATTTTCAAAAGAAAAGGGTTTCTTCAACAAACATCTCGGAGTTGCTTATACAGTTTAATCTTGTATTAAACGGCATTAGCAACGTTTTTCAGGGTCGACCCCTTGAAGGGTCATCTAGACCATAATGAGGGGTCGACCCCTTGAAGGGTCATCTGGGCCTGATGAAGAGTCGGCCCCTTGAAGGGTCGTCTGGGCCTGATGAAGGGTCAGTCCCTTGAAGGGTCATCTAGGCCTGATGAAGGGTCGGCCCCTTGAAGGGTCATCTGGACCATGATGCGTGGTTGTCCCCTTGATGGGCCGTCTGGGCCTGATGAAGGGTTGGCCCCTTGAAGGGGATTTTGGACCATGATGATGGGTCCGCCCCTTTAAGGGTCATCTGGACCATGATGAGGGGTCATCCCCTTTAAGGGTCGTATGGGCCTGATGAAGGGTCGGCCCCTTGAAGGGTCACAAGACCATCTTGCGCTCATCCTGGTAGAAGGCGCCCTTGACCTGGCCGAGGGTATATATGGGTATATCAGTAACAATCCCGTATATTGAAAATATGCAGGTCTTCTTATGAAAAACGGAGTTGGAGACTCCTAGTTATAAAAAATTTAAGGCGGAACATCGCTCGAACGAAAGGAGGGGTCGTTCGAACGAGAACGAAAAGTCGTTTGAACCACTTCGCGTGATATGCACTTCTCGCGAGATACTTCGCGCGGCATAGAGATGTCGTTCGAACGAGAATTCAAAAATTCGCCTTCAGTTATGGAAAATATATTTTGACGAAAAAACTTAAAAACTCCGCTCCAACACTTAGAAAATATTTTGTAAATAATATCCCAAAGCTCTAAGAGCAAAGTTAAGGTACTTAAAAAATAATCTTACCAAAGGAAACCTTGCGGAGTCTGTTTGTTAAAGAACCTTGATTATTCGGATCCGTCTTGATGTGAATGCAAAATTGAACTTCTTCGATGGTGTAGTGGTATATGACATATAAATTGACAATGGACAAAAATATCCTTACATTGATGATAATTCCTTAGAGGAATTTATTGATAAGTGGAAAATTCATGGTTGGGTAGGTTTAGAGATTGCTCATGGTCCTATAGATGTGTATTCTTTAGCTGAGGGTCATTGGCTTACCACTCTTTTATTGTTGAGTGTGGTATTACCTTTCCCCCAAACCCACTGTTGATGTTAAAAAATAGACTAGATCCAATTTTCTAATCATAGATAAAGTATATGTTCGTAATGAAAAAAGTAAAGGAAAAATAAAAAGATTTTAAAGTGGTTTGGCTATGTAAGAAAGCCTACGTCCATTGTTATGGTCTTGATTTGAGTGATTACAGAAAGTTATGTACTCTTGTTAATTGGAATATCCTAGGATCCGTTCTATCCTGCCTTTGATGAAAGGGATACAATGTATTTATATTGACCCGGAGATCAAGGGTTGGAATGCTTTTATATATTCAAGAATTTACACCCGTACATAATGAATGTGATGATTGGTTGTCTGTTCCACATAAAAAAATACCCTTGGTTGTACTTCCTGTGTGATGGATTTTCATTCATATTAATGGTCTGCATTCTACATGTTGGTCGGCATGCCTACCGACTAACTATCTGCTAACTAGGATTTTCTGCCATGTAAGGAGACAATTGTCCACTTCTGATTGGTCCACTTAGGTGGATAATTCTTGGTATCAACATAATCCCCCAATACTTCATTCTTGATGATTTTGTTGAAAGGATGGAGTATATTTTCTTCAGAATTGGTTGGCTTATGCCGATGTGTGGGACTTGTGAAAATTTTCCATGTTTTGATTTTGTAGTGGCATTTTTGTAAATAATTTAAAAATTAACGAACCACTAAAGGGTATTCTGGTATTTTTGGGCATTCAAAACTCTGAAGCCGTCAGAACGTCAATCGTCGATGCAAGTAATCATTTCATGCATGATTTTCCAGGCAAGCTATAAGAGGCGAGATTTTGTCTGATTTTTATACTAAAACTTTTCCAAGATTTCGAACTCTCCTTCTTCTCCAAGTTCTCTGTCTTTGAGCTTCCCTTTGCGTTCTTCCTTCGCTTCAGTCATCATTTTCTCTGTAAGCTTTCTTCCCTCTTTCATTTTTCTTTTTTTTTCTTTACTGTAACCATGGTTTATATCGTACATGGAGATTCTTTAGATGAGTTTAGGCGGGAAATAAATATTCTTGATTGGGTAGACTTAGAAATGCCAATTCCATGTGTTGATTTATTGTCCCTACCCAAGGGTCATTGGATTCCATCTCTATTTATCGCTTAATTTGGTTTCACCTTTCCCCCTAATCGCTTTTGTTTAGAATTTTGCCAATACTTTGATGTCGTACCAGCTAGGGTAGCCCCCAACACTTGGAGAGTGGTAAACGGGATTCATAGGCTGAATCAAATACATGGAACCCACATTAGCATTCCTGAGCTAATGTTTTGTTACAAATGGATTACCAGTGATAGTACTTACGATATTAATACTAGGTTTCCCAATAGATCTCTAGAGTTCAATTTTCTAGACTCCAACAAAGATTATTTTGATTATGGGGTCATTGCGAAAAATTGGCAACATGCTCCTTTACAAACAGGAGGGGTGTATGATGGGCCAAGTTTCCCCCAATTGGATCCTGGCATAGGTTGTGGAATTTAATTACTTTATTCTTCTATTTTTTTCTAAGCAACTGCTTGATGATATGCTAAATCATACTTTCTTGTCTTGTTTCTTGTTTTGTGCAGTTGAGAGTAAGAAAAAGTGTTACAACCCGAATATAACTATGATCAATTATATTTGAACCATGCTTAACTTATATGATATGGATAATGTGTAATATATATATATATATATATATATATATATATATATATATATAATGTTAGGATATTATATTTGGTCCAATAATACCTTCAAAAATCATGAAATATCAAATTTGCTACAAACGAATTTTTTTGAAGTTTTCGGTAGGAAGGTGTATGTTTGAGACTAGTTTTGACCCTTATAATATAAAAATATACTCAAGGTGAAAACTAGATAGTTGTAGATATATGAGTTATCTTTGTAATACAATAAACGGTGTGTAAAACAGAGGTCCGAGTAAGGAGTTATACTAAAATTACGATACAATGGCACATTTGTACATTTGTTAAATGGTATTTTGTCTTATTAGTATAACAAATGGTTTGTTTTAATTGGTTGGAAAGGTAGGTGGGTTTGACCGACTTATAACCCTTAAAATCATCCCCTTTCTTCATAAAATTCAGCATTGGTTCAGTTTTGGAGAGTTTTTTCTTGAGGAAAGAGAAAGTAGAAGTTTAAGGAAGAAAGAATTACAAGAAAAGCTAGGAAAAATTCCAAGAAAATCTTTAAGGTGTTTCCAAGGTATAATTATGTGTTAATATTGTTTTAATCTTGGATTATGCTTATTTCAAATTATATAATTCATGAATTATTGATTTAAAATTCCATCCTCCTTTGTGATAATAAGTATTTGCTCATATGTGAGATAAGTGGTGTATGTAGGGCGTATTGCTTTGTATTGAAATCCCATGTATTCAAACTTGCATATATTTTTGTGTGCTTATTGAAATTGAAAATTCCAATTGGATATGAAACTAGACTCATATATTCATATCAAAGCCGAATATTAGAATTTAACTCCTTATGGTTAGGCCTTAGTGATGGTTGCAAGTTAGTATATAGTTGTTGTTTATAAATTTCATTTCGATATGCCGTGAGTTTGGTAAATCTTTTGACATATCAAATGAACTCAAAAAATTATGAAACTTTAATTATGTATTATTAAGTATGTTTATTAAAAATGGATGGAAAATCATGGAAAGTTATATTGTATAAAAATTATGAAAATTGTTGGAAGTTGAAGGAACAATAGAGGATCTTGTAGGGAAGATTTAATATGTTGTAAAGAAATTGTCATATCTTGCTATAGGAATCTTGAAAATTTACATTGTCACCTTATAATGGAAAGTATATTCATATATGTTTTCATATTGATAAGGTTGGACACCTGTATTTATACAGTTTAGGAATATAGGATGGTTAAATATAGAGGACAATAATTCGAGGCCATACGGGATACCCCATGAAAGAATCTTATAATCTCCTCCTTCCAAAGGGTATTTTGGTGGTCGACAGTGGGCCGACTAAGTCAATTCCCCAAATAGCTAATGGCCAAGGAGAGGTAATTGGCATTATAGAAGCATTGGGGGCCTTAGGAATTGCAGAGAACTTGTGGCACTTGTCACACTTTCTAGCAAAGGCCTTACAATCAGCCCTCATGGTCGACCAATAGTATCCTTGAGTGTTGAGTCATTGGAGCAGTGACCGACCAGATGACTGAGCTCCATAAGAACATTTATTCACTTTTTTAATCAAATCTTCCACTTTAATGGATGAACACCGCATAATAAGGAGATAGTTAATCCCCTTCTGTATAAAACTCCTTTGTCCAATACATATGTTGCTGCTTTATACCGAAGCTTTTTGGACTCTTAGGGATCGAGTGGTAGAATTCCATCTTTTATGTATGACCTGATCGAATCCATCCAAGAAGGCACCAAGTCTACAGTAATGAAACTGACTATTAAGTCTTTATCAATGATCCAATTGCCTAATATCTCAATTAGAATGGTTAACCTGAGTTTAATTCTTGTTGCTGAAGCTAGCCGAGCAAGTGCATCACTCAGGTATTAGCTATTCTTGGTATCTTATTCATTTGTACATCTAGAAACTTGGCAATAACTTCCATGGCTTTGGAAAAATATCTTCTCATCAATTCTACCTTAACTCCATATAGATGAAGAACTTGGTTAATAACCATCTATGAATCAATGTGTGCCACTACCTGATCGGCGCCCAACGAATGGGACAAATTCAATCCAACTATCAAAGCTTCATACTTTGCCTCATTATTTGATGCTTTGAATTGAAACCTGAGTGCATATTGAGTATTATACCTGCTCCACTTCCAGTCGCACATGAAGATCTATCTGAGTATAAATTCCATAGTGGGATTTCGATGCTAAGGCTTTCTGTTGATAGAACTCCATGGTGGAATATCTTCTTACTTTCATCTGCATATTTTTGAGTCATTTGTTGCATTCTAGATGATTCAGGTTGCTCGACTGTAACTTTAGCTTGCTTTTGAGATGAGCTCTCTTCGATAGAAGTCTGCTCGGCAGGCAAGTTTTGTTGGTCGGGAACCTCTGGATAGGTGAACTCTGCAATAAAATATGGCAAAGCTTGACCTTTTAATGAGGACCTTGGTTCATAGACGATGTCATATTCTCCCAGTTCTACTACCCAATACATCAATCTTCCTGACTTCTCAGGTTTATAAAGCGCTTACCGAATAGGTAGATTAGTACAACTATAGTGTGTGCTTAGAAGTATGGCTTCATACGCCTGGAAGCTTCAATGAGTGCTAGGGATAGATTTTCCAAACGTGGATATCTGATTTTAGCTCCTTTGAATGCTTTGCTTGTGTAATAAACTATTTTTTGGATCCCATTAGCCAATCGAACCAAGGCCGAGCTCACTGCTGACTCAGAAATAGCTAAGTATAAGTACAACTTTTCTCCCAAAACTAGTCGGGATAGTAAAGGTGGTGATCTAGTGGCGGACCCAGGATTTTGAGTTAATGGGTGCTAAAATGTCCGACGAAGGCCGGGGGTTCGGGGGCGGTAGGCCCTGAGGCAAATTTTTTGGGTTGTTTTTACTTTTTTTTTTCCATGTTTTTAACCCTAATTGTCTAAATCTTCAACATAATTACCTAAATTTAAAACATTATATCAAATTAGATTTTTAGTTACTAATTAAAATTAAAGTTTAATACCAGTTTCAACAATAAAAATAATTTCATACAAATTTCAGGAACAACAAATTTTGGGGACAAATTAAAATTTCGGCAATAACAACCAATTTCAGCAACAAGTAAAGTAATTAAAATTTCAGCAATAACTAACAATTTTTCAGCAAAAACTAACAATAACTAAATTAATTTCAGCATAGTAACAACTAAACTGATTAAAATTAACTAACATATAAAAAAAATTGGGAGAGTTTACTGGAAAAAAAAATAATATACTAAAAAAAATTAACTAACATTGATTGTTGCTGTCGGGTGTGTGTTGTGTGCTGCCGACGGCTGGGTGTGTTGTCCAACCTGTCCTGTTGCCTTGCCGATGGCTGAAAGGAGAAGGAGGGGACTGCCGACACTGGGGTGTGGTTGTGCTACTGTCCTGTTGTTGCCAGCAGCGACAGAAGAGGTGTAGCGGCTTCCGAATGAGACGAATAAGAGAGAGAGGGAGGAGAGCATGAGAAAAACTGAGTTGTTGCCGTTCTGTTGTATAGACTCGATTAAGTTTAGAAGTTATCTTTCTTTTTTTAAGTTTGGTTATTTATAAACTTGCCCCCAAAGTTTTAAAAACTTAAAATAGGTCTAAATTTTTTTTTTACAAACCTCAAGCTAGATTTCTGGAAACCCCGTGGGTGCGGCCGCCCCCATTCGGGATGGGGTAGGTCTTCCCCTGTGGTGATCCCAAATACTTTTTTAATTCTTGGAATGCTTCTTCACATTTTGCATTCCACTCAAAAGTTTTTCTCAATACTTTGAAGAATGGCAAACATCTATATGTTGCCCGAGAAATAAACATGTTCAAAGATGGCACTCTACCAGTAAGCCTTTGCACTTCTTTCTTACTGGTCAGCGATTTCCTTCCTATCAGAGATTTTATCTTGGCAGGATTGGCTTTAATTCCCCTATGATTTAGCTTCATCTGATGTTTTTCTAACTGAACAAAAGTCTAAGTGAGGTCCTTGATATGATCTTATGCCTTCTTACTTTTAGTCAACATATCATCCATATAAACCTCCATATTCTTCCATATTTGATCTTCAAACACCTTGTTGGCCAATCTCTGGTATATTGCTCCAGCATTTTTTAGCCCAAAGGGCATTAAGTTGTAGTAATAAGTACCTTGACTGGTGATGAAAGCAGTACTTTCCCTTTCTTCTGGTTTCATTTTTATATGCTTATATCCAAAATAAGCATCCATGAAGTTTAACAGCTTATGTCCTGATGTAGCATCCACCAATTGATTAATTATAGGTAGAGGGAAATGATCTTTTGGGCAAGCTTTATTCAAATCAGTAAAATCTACACACATTTTCCACTTATCATTTTTTCTTTTTAACCATCACAACGTTGGCCAACCAGTCTGTATATTTAACATCCTCAATGAATTGTGCCTTTTGAAGTTTCTCCACCTCTTCCTGAATAGCTTGATTTTTTTCTGGACTGAAAACCCTACACCTCTGCTTGATCATCTTGGCATCCTTATTAATGTTGAGCTCATGACAAAGGAAGTTGGGATTAATCCCAGGCATATTCTTGTGACTCTAAGCAAACACAGTCTTTCGCTGTCTCAAGAACACAATCAACTCCTGTTTAAGGATTGGTTCCAGTGTTGAGCCGATATGGATGGTCCTCTCTGGTTTATTATCATCCAGGATTATATTTTCAATGGTTTCAACAATATTCCCTTTAACTAACTCTGTTTCATCTCGGGGATCTTGAGTTTCAACTTTTGATTCACAATTGGGCTTAGTGGTATTCACCTGATAAGTGGTAGTTTTCTTCTTCAAATCAATCAAGTCTTATTTCTCGACTGAGGAGTAATAACATTCTCTGGCCACCTTTTGGTCACCTTTCACAACACCTACCCCAAAGTGAGTTGGGAACTTTAAACATTGATGGACTGTAAATGGTACAGCTTCAAACTTCTTCAATCCAATTGTGCCTAGAATCACATTATATGCAGATTGAACATTTTTGCCCATGACAAAGCAACGTATATTTTTAGTGCGACTTGTTGTCCAAGTGCTGAATAACACTTCCAGTTTGACTGTCCTAAGAGGGTAGACTTTTTCACCTGAAAAAACCTATTAGTGGCCTGTGGTAAGGTTCCAGTTGGCTGAGTTTAAAATCTAAACTTTTAAAGCATGGGTAAAACATGATATCATCTAAGCACCCTTTATCAATTAATACCCTGGCTATGATGGCATCCTAGATTCTGAACTTGATGACTAATGGATCATTATGGGGATAAAGTACCCCAGAGAGGTCGTTCTTGGAAAAGCCAATTACCAACTTGTCTTTATTGACCTTCTTAGGCTGATCATCTTCATTTAGATTGATTATATGGATATAAGAATAGGCATGGGCTTCATATAGGTAGGCTTTTTTCTCGATAGTGTGATTTCCTCCTCCTGCATCACCACCTGTAATTACATGAAAGTCAAATAGACCAAAACATATCTTAGCTACCTCGCATTCTGGTTTCTTAGGCTTCTTTGGCATGTCGAGATCATCTTTATAATCATCTTCATGGTTTCTCTGCCTATCATTTATGGGTTTGCAAGGACAATTTGACCTTCCACTTGCTTCTCTTCTTTCTTGTCGATCAATAAATTTTTTCAGTTTTCCTTGGCGAATAAGACATTCCACTTCATTCTTCAAAGCGATGCAGTTATCTGTCGTATGGCCATATTCCTTATGGAACTCATAGTATTTAGATTTGTCCTTCCTATTGGGAGGTGCCCTCAATTTCTCAGTCCATCGCAAATCCTTATTGTGGTGGATTTCCTATAGGATATGGCGAATACTGACACTTAATGGAGTATATGTTCCATACTTTTTGAGCTTATCATCCTTCTTCGGTTTCTGCTCCTTTTGCTCCTTCTAACCAAGCTTGCTGGCTGGACTTTACTTTACAGCCATTGTTTCTTCGGCATTCTTTTGATTTTTCCTGTCGTAGCCATAAGCTCAGTCATGGTTTTAGAAGGATCTTTAGCCAAGGTATAATATAGTTTTTCTAGAAATAGTACACTCATTAAAGAAGTGATGGCTATTTTTTCCCCATAGTCAACGACTTCTAATTTCTCATTATTTAAACGAGTGATGTAATCCCTGGTAGTTTCCCCTACTCGCTGCCTTACACTCAAGAGATGGGCCAATCTCTTCACTGGCTTGGCCCCAAAATAGAAGTTACTGATGAACAGATCGACAAGCTGGTTAAAGTTGGTAATTTATCCTCGGGGAAAATTATTGTACCATATTTGGGTTGAACCTGTAATGGTACTTGAGAATGCTCTACATCTGATCTCATCAGGGATCGAATAAATGTGAGCTGCAGCTTGATATTGTTCGATGTGCAAAATTGAGTCACTTTTACAATCATATTTTGGGGCGACCATGGGGGTTTTGAACTTGGATGGAGTTGGGAAATCAATAATTGCTTAAATGAAGGGAGATCCTTTAACGAAATTCCTCTGCAATGGATTCTTTGCTTTTGTCATTTCTCCCAGTCGATCTTCCATTCATTGGATTGACCCTTTCAATGAAGGATTACCTGCATCAGTTCTGTGTAAAGACGAGAAGTCTACTCGGCGCGTACAGATCATTGGACGATTGATTTGAACCTAACTAAGGATTCACGATGGTCGACTGGGTGTTAATTAGCTCTAGATAATTCTCTACTAGGGTTTTTATTTTCTCGAGGTCCCAAATGGTCAAAAGGTGAAGCTTTGATCAATCTTTCCAAAATGCTCAGTCTTTCAGGAGACAAAGAGTGGTCATCGTAGAACTTTGTGGCTTTAATCGATGAACTGACTCCTGGATGATAAGTCCAATCATGTGAGGATCTGGAATAGCTATGTCGGCTATAACTAGGAGGTGGAGGTGCCATTTCTCTCCTCGGAAATGAACCATTTTTTGCCTGGAAAGGGCTAGAGATCTAGCTTGTAATGACTGACCCAATTTCCTCATTGTTTCCTATATGACATCTTGACCCCCAACAATACTGGCAAAAATTCCATTCAAGTCGGCTACTGTAGGCGAAGCAAATAGGAATGTTGGGTTTCTTTCTTTTCTGGCACTAGACTCAGGATCATTAATTTTCCTTGAATAAGGATATACGAAATAGGGAACGAAAATTAAACACTCGTTCCCACAGACGTCGCTAATCTGTTGATGTAAAAAAAGGACTAGATCTAATTTTCTAATCATAGATAAAATATATATTCGTAATGAAATAAGTAAAAGAAAGACAAAGATTTTTCTAAGTGGTTCAGTTATGTAAAAAAACCTACATCCACTATGACGGTATTGATTTGAGTGATTACAGAAGGCTAGGTACTCTTGTTAATAAGAATATCCTAGGATCCGTTCTATACTGCCTTTGATGAAAGGGATATAATGTATTTATAGTGACCCAGAGATCAAGGGTTGGAATTTTTTTTATATATTCAAGCATTTACACCCGTACACAATGAATGTGATGATTGGTTGCCTATTTCACATGCGAAATGACCCTTGGTTGTACTTCCTGTGTGGTGGCTTTTCATTTATATTGATGATCTGCATTCTTCATGCTGGTCGACATGCCTGCCGAGCAACTATCTACTGACTAGGATTTTTGCCACATAAGGAGATAATTGTCCACTTCTGATTGGTCCATGTAGGTGGATAATTTTTAGTATCAACACCCACTTTTTCTTCAGTTTTGCTAATATTTCGATGTCTTTCCAGCAAAAATAACTCAAAACACATGGAGGGTAGTGAATGGAGTGAGTAGGTTGAATGAGATTTATGGGACTTACATTGGGATTCTCAAATTAATGTTCTGCTACAAATAGGGAACCATTGGTGATAATATATATTATTTGAAGACTACGCATGCCAATAGGGACTTAGTGGTCAACCTGCCAGATTCTAACAAAGACTACGGGGATTATGGTGTTGTAAAAAATTATCAATATGCCCCTCTTCTTGAGGGGGTATCATACACTGGTCCCAGGTACCCTAGGAGGGGCGTGGCATAGGTCATACTTTTAAACTTCTTTTATCATTTTTTTCATCTACTCAAAGATTTATCGACTAACTTTCTTGTTCTATTTTTGTTGCAGAACAAAGTAAGAAGAAGTTCTTAAGGAGGGTGACATTAATCTTGAAGACCTAAAATATTTGTGGGGTCTCAATCAAAGGGTTGGAGAAGAACATCGCAGAGCTTCTATAGTACTGTTAGAGTACAAGAGCTCAATTACTTCTTTTGTTGCTCGACCACCACTTGCATTGCCTCGGCTTACTGTCAACCTAGACGAGGAACCTATATCCATTTTTTCAGTTGCAGAATCAACTGGAGTTGAGTTTATTCAATGGGGAACCTCTTCCTCATTTTAGTCCGTTGATATCACCACCATCCCCACATCTCCTTCTATCGAGATGGTGAAAAGAAAAATTCCAAACTTGTGATTAAGTTCCCTCCCCATGCTGCCAAGAAAACCATTCTTGTCAATAAGAGGTCTGAAACCATTAAGAAAAGACCTCAGGTTCTCAGCACTAAGGAGGACCAAAATGAAGAGCCTCAATTCAAGAGGTTGAATAAAGGTTTGCCTGGCCATCAAGATCAGGCCAAAAACTCCATTGAGTTGGCCAAAGATGCTGAGTTGGCTAAGAAGCCTACCGTCGAGAAATGGAAAATTAAGAATGCTTCGATGGCGATCAACCCTGGGCTGGATAGGGAGTTGATAAAAGCGGGAACTTTATCAGCAGATAGGTCGGCTATAGCCCCCATGACTAGAGCCCAATTAACTGAGAGGGCTACTCACACTCTCTTTCTGTTAGTACACACTAATTTTTAATGCCTTTCTTCTAAACTAATAACATAGTCATTTTCCTGTAGTTCTTGGTTGATTTTAATCAGATAATGGAGAAGGATGACCAAATAAGGTCCTCTTCCTCAGTTGATGTTGAGAAAGTTTTTGAGGTTTTGCAAAAATCCTTACAAGAATCTAGTGAAGCCCTAGAAAGAGAAAAATAAGCCTAGTAGGATAAGATTAAGACTGTCGAGGATCAGGCCAGGGTAGTAGAGGAGGGACGAAAGACTACTGTTAATGACTTAACCCAGGCCAAGTTGATAATTACTGAAGCTGAGCACTGAGCAAAAGCTGCAGAAAATAAGATTCTTGGACTGACTGCTAATAACTCTACTCTGAAGGCCAAGGGTAAGAAAGACAAAGAAGAGGCTTCAAACAAGGGATGTGAAAAAGACTTTGCTGTTGCATCCATCCATATAGAATACACTAGTTAAGGTTGGTCTGAACCTTTGAGGGAGGTCGGTACTCAGGCAGACTCTGAATTATTTTATGGACATGACCTAGGAACTCCTCCCAAATTAAATGAAGACTTTGATTATGATGAGGAGGGTTCGAAGGAATCTTATATAGTTACTACTGATCACACCGACTTGCCTAATGCTAAACAGGCCAAAATCAATGAGCAGGAGAAGGACAAGGTTCAACTCCTTTTAGCGAGTTATTTTCTACTTTTTCCTTTATGTTTTTATATTTCCTCTTCTTTGTCTTTTGCAATGTAACCAACTCTATAACCCTGGAGTAATTAATGGAAAGACATATTTTAGACTAATTGCTTATAAATTCATGTGATGTTAATTGCTTATTGTTTGTTATCCTCAATACTCTTTATGTTGTTTGTTTTTTTCTCTGGTCCATAAACTCATACTTGTAAATTTCAAATGTAATGCTAGGAAGAAAGCGATAGTCTCTACTGAATCTAACCTACTCAGGTGATGTAGAAATATTCTTGAAGATGGCCATGTCCCAATTACTGAGGATGATCTAGTGGGCTTGCTCGGCCCAGATGCCTCCGACCAAGTGAAAGATTATTATGTCCATCTTCATTGCCTTTTGGACAGAGCAATAGTGAATAATGTTGCCTATTATTAGATGATCGAGCAACTTCAAGACGACCATAAAATTTCTCTATCCTTTCTTCATTCTGACTATGAGGCTGAATATAAGGCGTTGAGTGAAGGATGGGGTTTTAATAAAAAGGTACAAGATATTACTTATGCCATGAACAAGAAGGAACTGACATTGAACCAAGAATTTGAGAGTGATCGGTCAGTTGATGCCCTTTTGGAAAAAGAAAACAATTCCTTAAGGATCAAGTTGGAGTGTTTAAAGAAATCCACTAATACTGGGCCGAGTGAAGGAGTGTATTTCTTAGATAAGGAGAATGTCGTGCTGCTGGAGGAGCTTGAGAATTTGAAGAAGAATAAGACTAAATCTGGCAAGTCTTCTAGACAATCCATTGTTGTTCGGCCAACTATTGATGAAGAAAAAACCAAGAAGACTTTGGCCGACCAAGCTGCCTTACTCCAGGAGAAAGATAAAGCGATCAATAAACTCCAAAATAGGGTATAACAACTTACCTTTCACTTTCATAAGCAACCTAAGGCTGTTTGGATTGATGGGTATGATGAGGCCTTGACCTACTTCGATAAGCACATGGAGCAGGCAAGGAATGAAGCATATAAATATGGTTGATTGAACTTTCTTGGTCTACTGAGGATTCCGAAGGATACTAAACTATGTCATTGGCATGATCCTGAAATGTTGGATTATCTTGACCCTCCTTTCAAGATTGATATTAGATGGATTCCTTCGGATGCCATTCCTAAAAGTCTAATTAGAAAGTATATTGGGGACTATGGCTTGGAGGGGGAGGATGAGTACGTTCGCCTTCAACATTTACTAGATCGACCGAGCATGAGAAGACATTCCAGACTAAGGGATTTTAGATCCACCACCCTATCGAGCACCCTTGATAAACCTCCTGCTGGGATGAGAAAAGCCGAAGGAAAGCATCCAGTTGGACATATGTTGTACTTTCTTTCTTTTTGGATTGTAACACCAAGTGTTTGGAATAAAATCGACATATTTCTCCATAAGTATTCTTGTGATTTATTTATGTTTTTATTTAAGCTTTGTGATTGATTTTAATTAGCCTGCCGACTGAGATTACCTGCCTTATGGTTAACTAGTCAATTTGGCGACTAAGTAATCTGCTTAAATGTTAACCGCTTGATTCATGGCCGAATTTATTTGCAATGCCTTAAATTCGACTAATGCTCTTAGATAATATTGTGAATAGTTTTATTCAACTAAGTTGTAGCATTAGTTATCAATGGTGACCAAGTGTATTTGGAATGTATAGTTATTCCTGTGTTTTAACTTAGTCGGGTAAAATCTCATTTGTTTGACTTTGAGTCTTACATGAAGTTTTACTAACTTCTTATTCTTCATTTGTTGAAGAAAAAATCATACATGAAGGTAAAGAATAACTTTTCTAAAGTTGGAAAAGTTTGAATTAGAACTAGAAATATTCCACATTAAGATTTTTTGTAGTTGGAAAAGTTTGAATTAAAATTAAAATTTTGATTTAAATAAGTTTTATGAGGTTGAAAAAGTTTGAACTAAAATACAAAAGAACCTTTTGAGGTAGTATACCATACTCCGAAAAAGAAAACATGAAAATGGAACATAATTGATAGAAAGTGACACTTAATTAACTCGAATAGTTGATTACATCAAAAATGAAATTACTGATAATATTTGTAGAGATGGTCAGTGTTCCAGGGGTTCTTGAATTCTTTGCCTTCCAATGTTTCTAGGCGATAAGGTCCTTGTCAGATAACTGCCAAGATACGATATGGAGCATCCTAGTTGGGCTCTAACTTATTGTTCTTCTGAATCATTTTCTTAGGGATAAGTTCTCCTTATTTCATGTTGGTCGGAATAACCCTCGGGTTATAGAACCTAGCAGTCCTTTGTTGATAAGCAGCCATCTGAATTACAGCATCCTCCATGACTTCTTCAATCATGTCTAGTTCTAGTCTCCTCATGAGGTCAATCTTAGGGGAATAAAAATTTAGTACCCTATGAGTCGGCAGACCTTTTTCAGTTGGTACTACTGCCTTACTGCCGAAAGTTATCATGCATGGAGTCTCTCCTGTTGCCATTCTCGACGTAGTCCTATAAGCTTAAAGGATGCTATGCAACTCATTGATCCAGTTCCCTTTAACATCATCTAACCTTTTCTTCAAACCGTTAAGGAAAGTTTTATTAGTAATCTCTGTCTGATCATTGCATTGTGGATGTCCAGGTATTGAATGTAGTTTCTTAATCTTGGATTGGATGTAATATTCCTCAAACTCCTCATTGTTGAATTGAGTACCATGATCGGTGATAAAAGAATAAGGAATTCCATATTGACATATGATTTTCTTCCATATGAACTGAAAAACACTTTGATAGGGCATATCGATTAAGGGCTTAGCTTTCACCCATTTGGTGAAGTAATCCATTGGGAAAACTAAATACTCAACCCTTCCTTTAGTTATCGCCAATGGCCCGACCAAGTCTATTCCCCAAATAGCAAAGGGCCAGGGAGAAGTAATAGGAGTTAGGTAAGCCCCTAGTGTCCTGTGAATAGTAGTAAACCTTTGGCACTTATCATACCTCTTGGCAAAGGAAACACAATCTTCCTTCATTGTCGATCAATAGTAGCCTTTCATGGCTATCCTTTGTACCAAAGATGTTCCGGCTGAATGAGCACCACATGAGGATTCATGGACCTCTTTGATCAGATCATTTACTTCAGTTAGATATACACAATTAAGTAAAGAGACTATGTAGCCTCTTCTGTACAAAACACCCTTCTATAAGACATAACTAGCTGCTTTGTATCTCATCTTCCTTGCTTCTTTTTGGTCAAATGGTAATAGACCTTTTTCGATGTAATCCTTAATTGTATCCATCCATGAAGGTCCCAATTCTATAAAAAGTATATTGGCAGTTTTCACATCAATGCATATACTAGTGATAATCTCTACTAGAATGGTTCGTCTAAGCTCCATCGAAGTTGTTGAGGCTAGTCGAGCAAGGGCATCTGCTCGGGCATTGTCTACTCTTGGAATCCTAAACATCTTCACTGCAGGGAATGATGAGATAACCTCCATAGACTTATTCAGTTATTTTACCAATGTTTCTCCTTTAACTCCGTATATCTAAAGTAACTGGTGGATAATAAATTGGGAATCACTCTGCACTATTACTTGCCCGGCACCTAGTGATGAGGCTAATTCTAATCCTGTAATTAATGCTTCGTACTCAGCTTCATTATTGGAGGCTTGAAATTGAAATCTCAACGCATATTCCACATATAATTCATCTCGTGTATGGATAATTAGTCCAGTCCCACTATCAGTAGTGCATGAGGATCCATCTACGAACAATTAACAAGCATAGATGTCTTTGTTGAAGTCTTCTTTTGTCAGCACTCCATATTTGAACATCTTCTTGCTTTGTTCAGCCAGTTATCGAGCTTTTTCTTGAACAACTGGTTATTCTGGTTGGTCGGCGACCATCTCAGTTTGCTTTTGAGCTATCTTCCAGAGAAGTCTACTCGTAGGAAAACTTATATTATCGGGCACTTCTGCATAAATGAATTCTTCTATGAAATCCACCACTACTTTCCCTTTCAAGGAGGTTCTTAGCTCATACACAATCTCATATTCTCCAAGCTCAATTGCCCAGGACATTAGTCTTCCTGAATTTTTAGGTTTGTGCAAGCTGATCATAGAGGTATGTCAGTGTATACCATAATAGTATGGGCCTAAAAGTATGGCCTCATTCTTCTAGAAGCTTCAATAAGTGCCAATGACAACTTCTCCAAGCGTGGATATCTGACTTATGGTCCTCGAAATGATTTGCTAGTGTAGTAAACTGTCCTATGAACTTTTTCCTCTTGTCAGATCAAGAATAAGCTAATAGAGTAGTCTGAAACAGCTAAATATAAGTACAATTTCTCATCCAAAACTGGTCGGGAGAGTAGTGGGGGAGATCCAAAGTACTTCTTCAAATCCAAAAAAACTTTCTCGGATTTATCATTCCATTCAAAAGTCTTTTTAATCACTTTAAATAATGGTAGACATTTATCTGTTGCTAAGGAAATAAAGCGATTTAAAGTTGCTACTCATCCTGTCAGCTTTTTCACATCCTTTTTGCTGGTTGAGGACTACATATGTAGTAAAGCCTTTATTTTACCAGGATTGGATTTAATTCCCCTTCTATTTACAATATATCCCAAGAACATTCATTCCTGTACTCTGAATCTAAACTTGGTTGGATTGAGCTTCATTGCGTATTTCTCTATGACACCCCGACTAATTAAATACCGGGTAGCTACTCTTTTATTAAATTAACACAAAATATCAAGTTGGTTCATTCTTAGCATCACTGTCAAAAATATTTTTATTAATTACTAGCCACCTGATATTTAAAAAGAGTGATGTCAAATTTAATCTTCCAATTAAACAACAAGCAATATAAAGAATAACCATCCATCCAACATATAAACAATCTCATGAGAATAACTAACTGAATGAAATAAACTGAGTCTGGAGTACACACTCCAAAAGTGGTCTAAAAAATGAAATGATAAAATCCCAAATACAAGGTCGGAATGAATAAAACCAACAACTAGAAATAAATAAAAGTCTAAAACTGATATCTCTGAATAAGAATGGGCAACTTGCTGTAACTGATATGAATAACTCTAAAGGAAGCAAAGATAGATGTGGACTCATCTAATACCAAGGTCCTGTAACTTCCACAGCAGCTACAACACGTCACCTGAATAGAACTCCTGTGATCAGTGTCCCTGTGGTTGGGAACCTAAAAGGTTTTACAAAAACAAAATAGATTTGGAAGAAGACGGGTCAGAGCCCGAGGTGAAAACAGTTTAAAAATAGCAAGTGTTTAAATGCATTAAACAGTAAATATTATATACATGTTAGTCACGTGCTCTCACATGAGTTTCTCACCTCTCAACTAATGTGCACGCCTAACGTATACCCTTGACCCATCCTAATTATGCCACTACCTAACTAGTTTGTACCAATTCTACCAATACAGTCTACTATAAGATAACCACCCGTATTTCCTAAATAGTCATACTTACCTCCCACATATGCATTAATTAAATTACTTATCTTAGGCATTAGTTAAGTTCTCACATACTTAACCATTTAAATATCTTAGTCATCCTCATTTACTAAGCAACGGTGGAATAATCACAAGTATATATAATTCACTAACACAATATATATACTAATTTGGCACCCCAAAAGGCTGAGACCTGCGATGCACACACACTCTATTATCAAACCTCGATACATCAGGTACATAAGGATTTACAAGTTTTGAACCACTCAGGAACTGTATCAATACAAATCACACATATTGGAGGCAAACATAGTTCACGTACCTATGGGTCACGCACATACCTATGCTACCATAGTTAGTTGACTTATCAACTCACAAATAAGACTTCACAGTCCTATATTCTTGAGGTACTAAATCTAAATCCCCCCTAAGGCACACAAGACAAGATTGTCCTCTTTTAAAAATAAACCTCCTGTGAATTCAAGTATGGTATGTATGTCATGCACAAAATAATCCAGATACTAGGTAATCACACAACCCAAGTATTCATTGATTTAATATAGGTATTCACCCGACCCATACCATAAGTCCATACGTAGTATATTTACCCAAACTATCCTACGTAATATTATTTAACGTGACATCTCTCTTCGTATACACTCGAGTACATAAACTTATCCCAAAAGGTTACTAGGTCTCTCATATATCTCTAAGGTTATTTCAGTAATCTAAAGTCCCTCTGCTACTGGTCCTAACCTTACATCATCATCCACCTAATTTTAGTATCAATTTATGTAAATTTCCAACCATACCTCACTCGGTAAGCACCCTTAATAATTCCATTAAATTCCATAAGGTATAACATAATCCGAGTACTAACTACAAACCTTCTGGCCTCAACCAAGTCCCACAATCTTCTATTAATCACCCTAAGGATTCTTACAAGGTTGGGATTCGTCAAACCTTAAAGGGGAACAATTTACAAAAATCAGGAGGAGTCGATCGATCGAAGGAAAGGGGTCGATCGATCGATCCGTCGATCGATCAACATTCTTGGTTGATCGATCGATCAGTCAGGTATTGGTTTGCGAATCTGGATAATTTTGCCTACAATTTTCTCAATTTCAACCCTCAAATCCTCTGCTATAATGTCCCAAACTCCCAAATATTGATACCCAATGTTATAATAACATAAACACATAATTCCTAACGTCAAAGAGTCTTCAAATCATTAAGGGGGATCAATTTCTTGGATTAAATCATATATTTTTCATAAAACCCTAGTCCTTCTAATTTCTTCAAGAACATCAAATATCTCAGCATTAATTCGTAATTCTCTACACATGGATCATGATTTCATTGTCTCTACATATCATAAGTTCAACTACCTGCAAAACCTACCCATCTTCAAGATTAAATTCTCCCAATTCCATTAATTTATCATTTTTCAAGGTTATTCTCCAATTCTAAACTATCATGGATAATATATGCATTGAATCATTGTAAGTTAAATCACTTGCTTGGAATTAAAAGTTTCTAATCCTTTGATGATGATGTTGGTTGGTTCTCCCTCTCTTTTCGGTCACAAATCCGGCGATGGTGGTGGTGTATGGTAGTTATTTGGCCTGGGAACTCTCTTGAAACCCTTCCTTTCTTCTCATGTTGCTATATCTTGTGTTTAACAGTTAATGGACCTAATAACCCTAAGTGTTTGCTGATATAAAAAGTCTAAATTTCGAGGGTTACTATTCACCAAAAATAGAAATGACTAAAATAACCTTATGGGTTGTCGGTTTGGCCCAAACTACCCTGAAACCCAAACTAAACCCCCGGCTAGTGTTTTCTGACTATCTTGACCCTTTCGAACACATTGGCACACTCAAAATCATCATATGAATTACATAAAAATAAATTACTTTTAAATCCATTAAATTGGGTCTTAAGACAACTCACACGCGCATCCCAACTTAATTACCGAAACTATCGTATTTTCAACTCGCGATAATATAAATAAAACCATAATCATTTATGACTATATTCACTCAGTAATATTCAACATCATTATCATAATTAAACACTAACTCTCGTCTCGCTAGTATTTAAATCCGGATTAATTACTAAATAATTTTCCATTTTGAATTCAATTAATCCCATAATTAAAATCAGTAAAAATGGGGGGTATTACATTCTCCAAATGGTCAAACGTTTGGGACAGAACATTAATATAGTCAGCAGCAACTTTGCTCTTAGTGAACATATCATCTATATATACCTCCATGTTCTTGACAATCTGTTCTTCAAATACTTTATTTACTAACCTCTGATATGTTTCTCCAGCATTTTTTAGCCCAAAGGGCATAATGTTGTAGTAGTATGTTCCTCAGTTGTTGATGAAGGATGTATTCTCCTTATCCTATGGCTTCATTTTAATCTGGTTGTAAGTAGAATGACCATCCATGAAACTAAGTAGCTTATGACCTAAAGTTGCATCTACAATTGATCAATCCTTGGTAAAGGGAAATGATCTTTTAGGCATGCTTTATTGAGGTCAGTGAAGTGTAATACCCCATAATTTTTACTGATTTTAATTATGTGATTAGTTGAATTAAATTAGGAAATTATTTAGTAATTAATTCGAATTTAAATACTAGCGAGACGAGAGTTAGTATTTGATTATGGTAATGATGTTGAATATTACTAAGTGAGTATAGTAATATATGAGTATGAATTTATTAATATTGTCGCGGGTTGAAAATACAGCAGTTTCGGTAATTAAATTGGGACGCGCATGTCAGTCGTGTCAGGATCGAATTTAATGTATTTAAAAGTAATTTAGTTTTATATCATCCGTATGGTCATTTTTAGTGCACCAACGTGTCCTAAAGGGTAGAGATAGTCAGAAAACACTAGCCCGGGTTTTAGTTTGGGTTTCGGGGTAGTTTTAGGCCAAACCGGCAACCCAGGAGGGTATTTTAGTCATTTCTAATTTTGGTGAATAGTAACCTATGAAATTTAGGTATTGTATATCAGCCAATCTTTAGGGCTATTAGGGCCATTATATGTCAAAACAAAAGGAGGGCAATGTGAGAGGAAAGGAGAAGTTCCAAGGTTTTCCAAGGCCAAATAACCACCATACACCACCACCATCGCCGGATTTGTGACCGAAAAGAGAGGGAGAACCAACCAACATCGCCATCAAGGGATCATAAAGCTCTAATCAGAGGCAAGTGATTTATCTTGCGGATATTCAAGGCATATGTTTTACATTATAGTTTAGATTTGAAGAGAAATCATGAATAAGTGAAATATGATAAATTTAGGAGACTTATACATTGAACATGGGTAGGTTTGCATGTAGATTGATCTTCTGTAATCATTAAATAAAAGAAATCACAAATTAAAGGTTAGAAATCGTGAGATTTAATTGAGATTTATTATGTTCTTGAAGAAATTTGGAAGAACTAGGGTTGTAGGAATATTTATGACTTTTGATCCAAGAAATCGATACACCAATGATGATTTGATGATTCCGTACGTTAAAACTTATGTAGTTATGTTGGTTTAATGATTTGTGTACTTGTTTGGGAGTTTGGGACGTTGTAATGGAGTATTTGGGGTGTAAAATTGGAGAACCCATAACTGTAAAAGGAAATTCTTGGCAAATACCTGATCGATCGACTCAAGAATATCAATCGATCGACCCTTTTCCTTCGATCGATTGACCCCTCTTGATTTTTGATAATTGTTTTCCTTTAAGGTTTAATAAAATCTCAAACCTATAATGATTGATAGTGTGATTAAAAGAATATTATGGGACTTAGTTAAGGTCAGTAGGGTCTTCGTTAATGCCCAGAAAATATTATACTTTATGGGATTGAACGTTATACTTACAAGAATTACCGAGTGAGGTACGGTTAGAAATATTATGAATTGGGACTGTAATTGGAATGAATAATGATGTAAGTTTAGGAAAGTATTGGAGGGACTTTAACTTACTAAAATAACCTTGGAAACGAATGGGAGACATAGTAGCCTTTTGGGATAGGTTTAGGTACTCGAGTGTATACGACGAGAGTTATCGCGTTAAATAATATTACGTAGGATAGTTTGGGTAAATGTACTACGTATGGACTTATGATATGGGTTGGGTGGATACCTATATTAAATTGATAACTACTTAGGTTGTGTGATTACCTAGTATAAAGGTAATTTTATGTATGACATACCTACCATACTTGCTAACACGGGAGGTTTATTTTTGGAAGAGGACAATCTTGCCTTATGTGCCTTCGGGGGGTATTTAGATTTGTACCTCAACAACATAGGGCTGTGAAGACTTATTTGTGAGTTGATAAGTTAGCTGACTATGGGATCATAGGTATGTGCGTGACCCATAGGTATGTGAACTATGTTCGCCTCCAATATGTGTGTTTTGTATTGATACTGTTCCTGAGTGATTCGAAACTCGTGATCGTCATGTACGTGATGTACCGAGATTTAATAGCAGAGTATGTATGCACCGCAGCTCAGCCTAGGGTTGCCGTAATTGTAAATATATATATATATATATATATATATATATATATATATATTGAGGGTGATGAATGTATATGCTTGTAATTATTCTACTATGTTGCCAAGTAGATGAGTTAGAATGAGATTCTAAAATAAGGATTAAATGTGGGAACTAAATCTGAGAATTAAGCTAAGTGGAGTTGATTAATAAAATACGAAGTATGTTAGTATGTATTACTTGGGGGTCATTCGAGTAGACACATAAATTAGTCCGTTTGGATAAAGAATTACTATAGACTGGTTAGACTGGGTAGTGTAACTAAAATAGTTGATCAATTAAGTGTTAGATGTGCACAATAGTTGAGGGGGTGAGCATCTCAAGTGAGGGCATGGGACTAACATGTTTACAATATGTGTTTTTTAAATTGTAATTCAAACACTTGCTATTTTCAAAATATTTTATCCTCGGGCTCTGACCCGTTTGCTTCCAAATCTATTTTTTTGTAAAATCTTTTAGGTGCCCAGCCACAGGGACGCCATGCATAGGAGTTCCATTACATTGACGTGCTATAGCTGATGTGAAAGTTACAGGATCTAGATATTAGATGCCTCCACATTCTGCATTTGATTCAATTCAGAGTTATCTTCATTTGTTAGGGCATGTCGCCCATTCTCATTTAGAGACAATAGTTCAATCATTCATTTTATTTCAATTATTGGATTTATTTATTCATTCAGACTCTTCTATTGGGATTGTTATCATTTTTGTTTTGAGACCATTATTTGGAGTGTGTACTCCAGACTCAGTTTATTTCATTTTGTTAGCTATTCCTATGAGATTGTTTATATGTGGGTTGGATGGATATTCTTTATATTACTGGTTGTTTAATTAAAAGATAAAATTTGGCATCACTCTTTTTAAATATTTGGTGGATAGTAATTAATAAAATGTTTTCGACAGTGATGCTAAGAATGAACCAACTTGGCTGTACTAATTTGATAAAGGATTAGCTACCCGGTATTTAATTAATCGGGGTGTCACATGATGTCTACGCACATGTGTCATTTGTTGTTCTTCTTATTGACTATTACTACATTGGACAACCAGTTTAGGTATTTGACATCTTCTATAAATTGTGCTTTTTGCAGCTTTTCTACTTCCTCTTGGATCGCCATATTCTTCCTGGGGCTAAAAACTCTGCGCTGCGAACACGTTCTTCCTATTTTTAAGGAATGTAATTAATTTATGTTTGAGAGATGGTGTTAGTCTGGAACCAGTCTGAGTGGTCCTCTATGGTTACTCATCATTAAGCACAATGGTTTATGTTTCTTCCATAACTTCCCCTTCACCAAATCTTCCTCCTCTTGAGGATCCAATGTATCAATATGGAAAGTATAAGTAGTGCCCCTCTGTACTTCCTGTTGGCCGGTTGAGGTATAATAGCATTCCCTAGCTTCCATCTGATTACCATAAACTATGCCGACCCCATTGTTGGTAGGAAACATCATGCACTGATACACAGTGGATGTCATTGCCTCTGATGGATTCATTCCCACTTTTTCAAAAAAATGTTGTAAGTTGAAGGGATATTTTTGTCTAGTATAAAGAAGCGAATTCTTTCCTTTCTGCTCTCCGACCAAGTGCCTCCAACACATCCATCTTGATGCTTCCTAAGGGATACACCATTTCTCCTAAAAACCCTATGAGATGCCTATGGTAAGGTTCTAGTTTACTATCACATAGTCGTACGCTACTAAAATACTTATAGAACATGACGTCTGCAGAACTCCCATTGTCGACTAAAATTTTTGCCACTCTACCATGGTGAACCCTGCAAGTGATAACTAATATATCATCATGTGAAAAGAGCACTCTATTCAAATCATTTTTGGAAAAGTCGATCACCAATCTGTCCTTGTTGACTTTCCTAGGCCGACCATCATTGGCCTCGGAGCTGTCAATTTGCCTGATAGTAGGACAAGATTTGGCTTCACTTAGGTAGGCTTTCCTCTCGGCAAGTCCGTCTCCTCCACCAGCATCTCCTCATGTGATAAAGTGGAAACCAAAGGAAATCATCCTCAATTCTACTTCTACTTCTACTTCATCAGGTCTTTTTGACAAGTCAGGATCATCCTCATTATTATTATTGCGTACCATTTTCGCGTCATCCTTTCCTCGGCCAAGTGACTCGGATCCTCTTCTGGTATCTCGGCTACCATTTTGATCAATAAATTTAGTTAACTTTCCTCGTTGAATAAGAGTTTCCACTTCATTCTTTAGTGCAATGAGACTATCAGTAGTGTGTCCATGATCTCTGTGAAAATTGCAATACTTGGACTTATCCCTCCTGTTAGGAGGTGACTTTAATTTCCTAGGCCAGTGTGAATCCTTATTGCCCTTGATTTCCCCAGTATGTGATGGATACCTTTAGTGAGTGGAGTATACTTATCATACTTGTTGATTCTGTCACTCTTGTTGTCCTTTTGATCTTTCTTGAATGAATTGTTACTTTGACTTTCGTTTGTCTCCAAAACTTCTTTTGCTGCCATAGCTTCCTCAGCGTTCATAATCTTTCCAGCCTTAGCCATCAACTCTATATAGTTTTGGGTGGATTTTTTGCTAGAGAATAATAAAGATCCTTCGCGAGTAATCCACTCATCAGCGCTGTGATAGTTGTCTTTTCTTCATAATCCACTACCTCCAGTTTCTCATTGTTAAAATGTGTGATATATTCCCTGGTACTTTCTCCAAGTTTTTTACGTATTGTCAAGAGATGAGTAACACTCTTGATCGGCTTAGCCCTAAAGCAGAATTCATCAATAAATAATTGGGCCAATTGATGGAAACTAGAAATTTTACATCTGGGAAGATTATTGTACCGTATTTGGGTTGGACCTATAATGGAACAAGAGAAAGCCCTGCACCTCATTTCGTCGAGGATATAATTGATGTCAACGTCAACTTGATAGTGCTCAATGTGGATAAATGGATCAGTTTTCCCATCATACTTAGGTGTAACAACTGGTGGTTTAAATTTAGAAGGTGTGGGGTAGTCCATAATAACCTAGATTAAAGGTGATCCTTTGACGAAAATTTCTTTGCAAAGGATTTTTTGTTTTTGACATTTCCCCTAGTTGATCTTCCAAGCAATGCATAGAGCTTTTCCAGGAATGTTCCTCCAATTTAGACTTATCTAAAATTGATTTTATGGCTTTGATGTCCACGTGTGCTGAGTTCTCTTCCTGAGAAGTCTATTGGGCACGCACATAGCCTCCCATTCTAGATTTGGATCTCATGGATCCATCTATGTGCTCGCGCTGACGTTCCTACTCCCTGCGATGACCTCTGGTTAGGAGTGGCCATAGGCCTGAGGCCCGCCAAGCCCGCCCAACCCGCCCAATAAAAAAATAGGGCTTAGGTAAGGTGAATAGGCCCGCAAAGCGGTCTTGGTAAAATTTGATAGGCCCGATTTTTTTTTGGGGCGGGCTTGGGCATGAATTCTTAAGCCCGATGAGGCCCGGCCCGGCCCGAGGCCCGAAAATTATATATAAAGTATTAATATATATATGTGTGTGTGTGTGTGTGTGTGTGTGTGTGTGTGTGTATTAATTTATTATTAAAGTTTAAGACTACAAAGTTACAAATAAATATATAAAGTGGGTAACTTTAATAAATATAAAAACATATACTAATCTTTTTATGTAGAGTGGGGAACTTTATATATAGAGTCTGTAATATATAAAGTTTAAAACATGTTTTAAATTAAAATAAAATAGGTCTTTGACTAAGGAAAAATAGATTTTTTTATTTAAAAAAAATAGTAACCGGGATCGGCCAACGGGCATGGATAAAGAGATTTCGAATCTAGACGGGCTTGGGATTACATAATAAGGCCCAATCCAGGCTTGAGCGGACTTGGGATAGCTCATAATTTTATAAGCCCGGCTCGAGCCCGAGCCCGACCGGGCCTGCCCAGGCCCGGCCCATGGCCACCCCTACCTTTGGTTACTCAGGGAACCAAACGATCAAAGGCGTATTCCCTACTCAGCCCTTCCAACACACTTGGTCTCTCATTGGAAAAAGATCTTCCATCATAATAATCAGTTGATCAAAATGATGATGTTTCTCCAGGACAGTATGATCTATCATGAGAAGACCAGGAATGATAACTCCTCTCATTCATAGTTGGTGGGGGTGGCATATCCTTCCTGGAATTGGAGTATTTGTCTTGCATCATACGAGCCAATTGTCTAACTGACTCTTACATGGCTTTTTGTCCTATAGCTAAGTTGAGCAAAATTCTCTGGAGATCTATCTCACTAAGGGTAGCAGATATATCTGGGTTATTACCTGCAGCCACCAGGTTACTCTATATAACATTGGTAATTCTTCGAGATAGAGAATGAACAAAGAAACATAAGAAGTAAAGAATGATGACAAGCAGTCATTTTCACAGACGGTGCTAATCTTTTGATGTCTAAAAATGTAGTGGGTCCAATTTTATAATCACAGATAAAATAACAAAAGAAATCTTAAACAAGAACACAAGAGATAAAGTTTTTTTTAAGTGGTTTAGCTATAAAACGTTTACATCCACTGTTGATATTATTATGGATGGTCACAATAGCTGAGTTGGATCTGCTTAAGAATGATTGAAAAATAGTCCCCATGAGCTAAGGGAGATTATACATTTATAATGGTTTGAAACCTTAGAGATGGAATGCATTTATATCTCCAGACATTTACATTTGTATACAATAAATGAGACTATTGATGTTCAGTATTGGTCGCCATTCCATCTGAGTAACCTTTTCCATTCCTAATGGTTCACATTTTGGGTGTTGGTTGGCCTGCCAGCCGACTAGGTACCTCTGATGCAAATTAAAGATGGCTGAATGACCGTGTAGGAGGACAAGTGTCTATTGTTCATTAGTCCACGTGGGACAGAAATTTTTACATACAACAATCATAGTGAGAATTACTATAAAGTTTCGTTCTAGAAAAAGTCATACTCATCACCTATAGTTCCTCTTCCTAATTTGTTGTCCTTAAACATTTCATTACCTGAAAATCCAAGCATCCTTCCTCCATTAACAAAGAGACCAACAGGTAGGCTAGGAAATAAGAGAATAAAGTATGTTGGTGAGGTCATAGTTAGGGCAGTTACTTGCTCTAGGTGTAGTAAAACGGATCATTACAAGTCCACATGTAAAGAATTAATTTGATTATCATTATTATTGTTCAATTCATTCATTGTAACAATAGTTTTCAATGAAATTATTGAATAATGCATTTGAATAAATGAATGTAATTTTATTGTTGATTGTTCATTTTTGTTGTTTTTGTTTGTGAATGGGATCTATATAAAGTACACGCATGTTTTATAAAGTACATGCATATTGCATTGAACAAAATCATCTTCAATGTGCGTGTACTTTATAAAACATACGTGTACTTTATGAAAGTACACACATCGTACATAAAGTACACGCACATTGAAAATGATTTTGTTCAATTCAATGTGCGTGTACTTTCAAAATACTAACATTGTTTGCATATTAATTGGTTTAAATTGTATAACTTATAATTTTTATTTCAATTTTCATAGTATTAGGTATGTGAGAAGTTTGATGTTATCAATCCTATTATTCACGTGTACTTTATATACTATTGAGTGTACTTTACATTAATGTTTGTCATTTTTGACAGTGTAAATTACAAGGATAATTCAAGAACGAATGGTGTTAAATTCCCAACTTCCCTTCCCTAATCTAAATTTCTCATTTACTCTATTTCTCTCGTTTACCACACACAAACTAGTATTCCTTTTGTTTTGTTGTCTTCATTTTTTAAAGATTTTTCTTCTTATTAATTATCTTCTAATATTTAATGAACAGTCACTCATATTTTTCCCCATCTCACATGTATAATGGTCCGTGCCAGTAGCAATATTATGAGAATATGGTTCGTGCCAATTGCAATATTCTTAACATAGAAAATATTTTTGAGTACTGGGAATATATACGTGCTCTCCATATTTAATAGCTCCTATATTATTGTGGTCACATTGCATTGGACGGAATCATTTTCAATGTGCATGTACCTTATAAAATATGTGCATACTTTCGTAAAGTACACGCATGTTTTATAAATTACATGCACATTGAAAATGCTTAAATCTTAGTTGATTTCTTAGTTGTGTTGATTTCATTTTTTGAGGACTGTGAATATATATGTGCTCTCTAAATTTTCATAGCTTCTATATTAATTGTGGTCTGTGGCAGTAACATTTTGAACTTTATATTATCAGAGAATAGATGTTCATGATGAAAATGAAAAGACGCATGAAAGGAAAAGAGGAATTCATTCATTCATAGCAAAAAAAAATTACAATAGATTTTGAAAAAAAAAAGAGAAACGCCATCAAACATAAAAAAGATGATCTAGAAAAAAATTTAAACTGTTGACGGGGTCTGGCAGAGCGTCGATAAAATTCGAGATGACACAAATTTTATGCTCCAGCGCAGATATGACCCCAGTCATAATATCCTTTTCCTATATCAAACTTTCCAAATTGATTTTATGCTCCATCACAGAAATTCACGAGGCCTTCGTGGGTTTCCAGCGGTGACTCATCCTCTTGAAACAAGTCATAAGGTATGGGTGGGAGTCCGCGGGAGCCTTCTTGAGTGTAGAGGTTATAAGCATTAGTTGCACGCATGGTTGAGGAAATCTCTTCCTCAATCATGCGTAATTTTCTCCTTTCATTATTTTCATCTTCAATTGTGTTTCTCAATAATTCTGCTGGTATAACCATTTTTACGTTTTTGTAGTTTGATTTGGAATGGTAAAGAATAGAACAATGTTATGTTTTTATAAGCCAAGCTAAAGTTTGGGATGACGAGTCTAATAAATATGGTAGTTTGTGGTTATACTAGTTCATATAAATGAACTAAAGAACGTGAAAGCTTCCTAGGTTTCAAAGTAGTTGAGGATGTTGACCTACTAAATATGGTAGGATATGGGTGTGCACGAGTAATTCTTTGGACAAAATATCGTACACGTGTACTTATTTTTACTTTTACGTGTACTTTATAGTGTTATGCGTGTACTTTGAGTTTCTGTGTTTGTTAATTGTAATTAACCCAAACTAAACGAATAATATTACAAAGTACACATGAACTTCTGTTTTATTTTATGTTTACTTTGTAATAGTATTCGTATACTTTGGGTTTCTTTTCTTGTGACGGGAAAATAATGCAAAGTACACGCATAATATTATAAAGTACACGTGAACTTCTATTTACATTTTACGTGTACTTTGTAATGTTATGCATGTACTTTGAGATTCTTTGTTTGTAATTGGTAAATAATGCAGAGTACATGCATAGTATTACAAAGTACACGCATAATATGCTTATACTTTACATGGTTTAATCCATAAACTTTAACATTCAAACAATCTACATGTACAAATGTTAAAATATATTTATTCTTTTGTAAATCGTACGTGTTGAATGGTCTGTGCCAATGGCACCATTATTTGAGTACATTGTATATGGAATTATAATGAATTAAAAAGAAAAATACAATTGATTTTCCTTCTATCAACAATCACCATATAAAAATTCATTAAGTATATACGCTCTATATTACGGAATTTCGTTGCCTTGAAATGATGTTTTGAGTACAATTCCTTTGGAATTTTATTCCATGTAGTACATACAGAACACGCCACAATCAAAAATGAAATTAAAATAAAACAAATATATGAGTTAGTATAATGTGAATAAAATTTGTTGAAATGTTTCACGATGAATTATGCATGTACTTATTCAAGAGTGCTTGTACTTTATACATATGAAGTTTGAGCTTGCCCATTATCTTGTCTCGTGCATTAATGATCTCTGGTTAGTTCATAATTGACATCATGACTAAACAGCTAGTCTATCATTCTTTGTTCCTCTTGGCTTAGGTCATCTTCCAAAATTTCCCTTTCGAAGTATCTTTCCAGTTTACTACTTGCCTTAAATGTGGTGCTTCCTCCTTCAATTTGTACACACTTTCTTTGAAAGCATAAAATAGTTAAGCGGAAAAACCATGAGTGTATATAAAATACAAAAGCACATGTAATGTAAATAATTTTAGGGTGTAACCATCATTTTGGCGTCCTTGAAGTATGGTGTGATTTGATTGTTGTCGTCTAGGCGGAGAGAGAGTCCATATGGACAAATTTATTTTCTTCTTTGTATATAACTAACAATGTAAAATATCTTTCATTATTTGATAATGAATGTCTAATTAGAATGAATAGTATATCAAAAATGCCGAAAATTCCAAAATGAGATTTTCTATATGCACCTTATTCCCGTCATCATTATTTGTTCGGACGGCTTCATGTTAAAAATTATAGATTTTTTAGTAAGAAACATAATGATAGTATTTATATGATGGTGATGGACAACGATTTAAGTTTTATTTTCCTTACCCAAGCATATGGGGTAAAAGTGCGTGTAGTTCGGAGCCCTTCATTCCTCATTTTCTTCTTCGTTAAATGGGAAAAGATTTGAATTATTTATTTCACACATTTAAAAAGGTAAGGATATAAAAATACAAATTTAATGAATGTCCAATGTTTCGATTACATACTTGTTTTGAAATCTCATTGCCTTTTAGCATTTCTTTAATATCATCTGCACAAACGAAGGAGTCTGGTGCTTTATAAAGACAATCCTTTAATTTGAAGACAGGGAATAATGTTAGAATAATAATTAAAGCATGTGTGTACTTTATAAAACTATTGATGATCATCATAATAAAATGTGTATACTTTTTGAAAATATGAAGTACACGCATGTAATTCTGTACAAAAATGCATGTACTTTATAAAGTACACGCATGTAGTTCAATACAAAAAACATGTACTTTATAAAATCAATCATGTACTTGAGTAACAAATGCGTGTTCATTAATAATACGTGTACTTTATTACACTATGAATGTTTTTCATTTAAAAATGTGTGTACTTTATGAAAATATTAGCGTACTTATATATGGAGCTATAATTTACAAAATAAACAGGCATTCTAATATTCGTATATATAAAGAAGTGAATTACACAATAAAAATAAGTGCTTTTCAACATAAACAAATAGTAAACTTTACCCTGACTTCTTCTCCAATGTGAAATATTATTGCAATTTATTTTTAGCATTTTCAGATAGGTGTTTTATACGCAGGTAACTCTGTAGGTCTACTTCCTCGGTTGGTTTTGAAGAAGGCTTGCCTTTATTGTTTTGCCCTTTTCTTCTTTTTGATTCCACAACAATAGATTTATTGTTTGGCTGTTTTTTTCCTTTTTGCTGCAATTCAGCAGGAACTTCATTAGAAGGATTTTTATTCTTTTCATCTTTTAGTAGATCCTTAATAGGGTGTCCATAAACATAATTTGTGTCTTTATTTTGTTTTTGGTAGTCCCTAGCTTGTATTCTGGTGTACATTGAGTTTTGCTGCTTGACATCCTCATCCTTTTGAGCAAGGGACTTCATCAAACCTTCAATTTATTCTTGGGTAGCTTCAGTATCTTTTTCCTGGAGAAAACAAAATAAAGAACATTACAAAATGCGTGTACTTTATCAAAATATGTGTGTACTTCATGAAAAAATGCACGTAATTTATAAAACCATGCTAAAATTATTCAGTCAAAATGCGTGTACTTTATCATGTAATGCTACTTCAAATGCATGTACTTTATCAAAATATGTGGGTACTTCATGAAATTCGATTCCGATTATTGGAAACATCTTCAATCCGTTCGTAATTTTTGATTTTCCAATCTTTTTATTGGGCTTGAAGTAGCGGCTAAGAAATTTGGGTTTGGATGCTGATTCATCCAATCTCTTCTTCAGATATATTGGCTTTTTCCCCTCCATCACTGGGATCCCAAATATTCACTTATATTGTTGGGGCTTATTTGGGCATTGCTAATCAATTTAAAACACTTTCTCTACTTTTGTAGAGCACGACAATGGAGAGAACATTTTAATCTATCTTCTTATGATTTACCTCTACTACTCCATCGTTGTAGTAGGAATTGAACAACTGCCAGAAATGTGTCTTCTTAAGCAGTTCATATTGCTTATCATTTATTTTGATGCGAGTATTAGCCAAATCATGATAAAATATCAGGACATTCGACCTATATTGGTCGAATGTATTAACTCCCCTTGCTGATTTCTTTCCTTTCTTATCATCTCTTCCTGTTGGCCTCTTCGAAGATTTATTATCGGTACACACATGTTCGAGTTTGTTTCCATTTTGTGCCCTTGTCTTTAACATCATTGCTATAAAATAAATGCATAAAGATTAAAGTAAACGTATAAATATTAAATTACACACATAAAGAAATAAAGTACACACATTAAAGAATAAAGTGCATGTATATTCCAATAAAATACAAGTTTCAAAACATAAAGTACAAGCAGATTGCAATAAAATCTACACATAAAAAAATAAAGTGCATGGATTTTGTATTAAGAACAAGTATATTTCCATAGATTACATCCATGTTTAACAAAAGTAAATGCAATTTCCATTGAGTACATGCAATATTCTATTAACACTTCATACAAATTTCCACAAAATAAAAGTACAAAATTTTAATAAACAAATTCCCTATCCAATTCATGGTAATACCTAAGACCTGTTGTTTTACAAGATATAAACCAAGAATGACTTTTCGTTACATATTCAAAAAAGAAGTGGTACAATAGCTCCATGCTAAACCTGCCAGCACATTCAAAACCTCTTAATCAATACTGCTCAATTCATTTTGCTAAATCCCTGGCTTTCAATTTAGTTACTTGTAGATTTTGTACATCAAAAGTTCACTTAATGTCTTCATAGTAGCAGTAGAAGACAAATAAATTTTTGCCTCCATCATTGATGCAAAGAAGAAAATGAATTATGTCATCATAAGTTGTGTTGACTGTCAATGTGAAAGGTTTCGTATTATTAACATCTTCAAAGATCCACCTAACAGTTTTGTAGTTGAACATGCTTAATGGTATGATTCCTAAACAATAATACAATAAAAAAACTTCATACAAAAATATAGGAACTATTAAATTATGGAGAGGACGTATATATTCCAATTCATCAAAAACTGCCACTGGCGCTGACCACAATTAATATAGGATCTATAAAAATATAGAGAGCACATATATATTCACAATCCTAAAAAAATCAACATAACTAAGATATCAATTAAGATTAAACATTTTCAATGTGCGTGTACTTATGTATTATGCGTGTACTTTCATAAAGTACATGCACACTGACAATGATTTTAATCAATCCAATGTGAACACAATTAATATAGGATCGATGAAAATATAGAGAGAACGTATATATTCAATCATAGTCCTAAAAAAATGTCGTTGGCGCGCGGACCATGATAATATAGGAGCTATAAAAATATAGATAGCACGTATACATGCATAGTTATCAAAAAATGGCATTAGTGCGAACCACAATAATATAGGAGTTATAAATTATAGAGACGCATATATATTCACATTTCTCAAGAAATGCCGCTCGCGCGGACCACAATGATATAGAACCTATTAAATATAGAGAGCACATGTATATTCACATTCCTTAAGAAATATCGCTGGCACGTACCATAATAATATAGGAGTTATTAAATTTAGAGAGCTTGTAAATATACTCAACATGCAAAATGTGTGTGTTTTAATTAAAACTGGGGCAACAAATATAGAAGCTAGACTCATTGTATTTTTTCGTATCAACAACAAACAAGATAATATGATTTCATTACTACATACATTATGCCAACAGATTTATACATATGAGAATACAAAATACATAATAAAATAGGGAAAAAGTTATATAAAACTTAAGGACACTAAAATAGTACATGGAATACACGACAAAACACTCAAAATACAATGACAAACAGGTGATACTAGAAATATAACGCTAAGAACACAACATATACCAAGTGTATGGTATAAACTTAAGAACAAAACTTAACAACCCAATATTACATTGAATACACAATAAATTACATCGAATATATCGTGGAATCATTTTTGTACGCTGTGTTTTTCATTTGAAGAGAAATCAAGTGAAAATGAGGCCAAAACTTCATCAATTTAGGGTTTACAAAATAAAAAACCTAGAAAAACTAACAATTTATGAGCATGGATTAATACATGTTAGTGTTGTTTGGAATAATCTGATTGAGAATGATAATTGTTTGTTAGAACTTCGACGATTAGGGTTTGATTGGAAGAGAGAGATTCTGAGGTTTTGATTGTTCGCGCTTGTAAGGTGTGTTTTCTTTTAGATTTGGGGGTATTTATATAGTGGACCTAATCGTTAAACATTTGTTGGGCCTGGGTTTAGAATCCAAAATTATTAGTCCAAGGACTTAACAGTAAAAGACAAAAAAAATTACTTTGTTTAAAGAGAGGGAGAAGTGGGAGACAATGGAATCCTGACATTTTCTTTTTTTCATTCCTTGTCTTCTTACTTTTACAATTATTTCTTTCTTAAGAGATGCTTACAACGGCTCAACAAAAAATTTCTTAAAAGCATAGGCAAACAAGGTTTTCTCACTATGAGAAAAAACATAAGAAAAAAATTGGCCCTCTCTCTCTCTCTCTCAACCCAAAACAATTTTCCTCTACAAAGCAGAGAAGAAGAACACACGCATACTCTTTCTCTTTCTGAGCATTTTTTCTCTTTTTCTTACCTCATCAGTTCGTCCCTTAAACTGATATTGTGATATTGAGCAACTAATAGTGAATGGGTGATAGTATATCAGATTACTACCGTGCATGGTTTTCTGAGACATAAATTATTTTATATTCTAGACTGTTTTATTATGGGGTGACGGGGCATTATAAGGATTGTAGCACAAATTTTGAGCAGAGTTGCAAAACAACTTAAAGAGAGCGGCCTTGTTCGCGACTTAACAACGTTAATTTTTGTTGTTGGATATTGGCATTTGTCAATTTTGTTCCATTCTCTTATCTCAAGTACAAAATTTTAAGATGTTTCATTTATCTGTTGTGGAATCTGAAAATCACTCTACACCCAATAGTCTTATTGGTTTAAACACACTTTTCAAATTTGAAGGGTTAAATTTCAAAAGGTGGAGACAAAAAATATTATTTTTTCTCACCATAAAAAAATTAGCAGTCTACATTGTGTCAAATAAGCCTACTGCGTCTGAACCTCCTAGGGCTAATGAGACTTGGGTTATTCAAATTTGTGAAGAAAATTATTTTCTATGCAAAAATTATATTTTGAATAGCCTTAGTGACGATCTTTATGATTATTATTCCTTGTGTAATTCTTCCTAATAAATTTGGAAAGCCCTTCAGAAAAAATATGATACCGAGGAGGATGGAGCTAAGAAATTATGCAGGCAGTCATTATCTAAAATTTTAGATGATGGATGATAAATCAGTTGTTGCCCAAACTCATGAACTACAAAAAATAGCACTTGATATTATTTCTGAAGGAATAAAACTGGATGAACAGTTCCAGGTTGCTGTTATGATTTATAAATTAACTATCGATTAGAGAGATTTTAAAAATACACTGTGGCATAGATCAAAAGAATTTTCACTTAAAAGTCTCATCACTCATCTTAGAATTGAAGAAGAAGCCATGAAATAAGATTATAAGAACGAAATTATTATAGTGGCTAACAACAACAATTATAACCAAAACTACACTCCAGTTATTTTAAAACCGAATGGCAAAAATATGAAATATCATAAAAAGAACCACAACCAAAATTATTAACCGAATCAAAATCAAAATAAGAATAAGTATCACCCTGCTGGAAATGTACAGACTAGTAACACCAAAATAAAATTCTGCTTTAGGTGTAACAAGACTAGATATATAGCCCACAAATGTTGAAATGGACCTCGTCCTACTCCTCAAGTGAACCAAACTGAAGAGGGCTTATGTGTCACGATTTATAAAATCAATATCATTAGCAGGGATGAAGGGTGGTGGGTAGATACTGGCGCTTCTCGCCATATCTATTATGGTTGTTATTTCTTTAAGATTTATTCTGAGGCTGGAGATAAGAGTGTTTTGTTGGGTGATTCCCACTCGACTAAGGTCATTGGTACTGGAGATATGGAATTGAAGTTCACTTCTGAAAAAATTGTGGTCCTTAAGGAATTGTTTCACACTCTCAAGATAAGGAAGAACTTGTTTCTGGCTATCTCCTCAACAAAACTGGCTTCACTCAGACTTTCGAGACAGACTTATTTACATTGACCAAAAATTAAACTTTTGTAGGCAAAGATTAGGCCACTAAAGGAATGTTTAAATTGAACATTAATGTTATTAATAAAATTTATCCTTATTCTTATATTGCTTGTTCCTTTAATATGTGGCATGTTATACTTTGTCATGTTAATAAACGACTTATTAAAAATATGAGTACTTTAGGATTAATTCCAGAAATATCACTAAATGATTTAAAAAATGCGAATGGTGTAGTCAAGCTAAAATAACAAAGACCCCACATAAATTTGTTATTAGACAATCTGAACAACTTGATTTAATTTATTCAGATATTTATGAATTGGATGGAATTACGACTAGTGTGGCCATCCTGAATGTATATCCTCACTCACTCTCAAGCGGGGCGGGGGAAAAAAGGAGGAGAGAAAAAAAGGTCCCGCGCCCTATTACCCTCTAGGAGCGCTTCGATCGTCGTTGGTGTGAGGTGAATATAAAAAGATGGAGCCGACAATCTAATTTATTCAAAAAAGACAAAGGAATATGTGGCCGCCTCGAGAGAGCGGTATCAAAGACAAACTGATGCTTACAAAACCAATAGTTCAGAGGTTCGGGGGATAAGTTATGGAGTGGGAAGGTGTTAGGCACCCATCCTGCCCTTTCGGTCTCTCGTGAGCTTGTGTTGTTGTTTTCCTTTATTTCTTCGTGAAATGTGTGTGTGTGTGTGTGTGTGTGTGTGTGTATAATGGAGATGGAAATCGATCGACTCATACCATGGAAGAGATAGAGTGAGGTCATCCATAGGAATGTTCCCAAAAATATTATTAAAAATAGGCCGATAAATTTAGCCGAGGAAGCCCAAAGCCCGATCGCTCGGCCCGCTAAATTTGGGCCGAGCTTTTTTTAAGTTTGAGCTGAGTTCATATATTAAGCCCGAATTCAATTTGAGCCGAGCACGAGCGAAGCACTTTCAAGCCCGAACTAGGCTCGGCCCGAAATAATGTACATATACAAAATTATTTTATTTTCTAAGATATGTAAAAAATATTTTAAAACAAAATAGTTTTTATAATTTTATCCTTAGATCGGCTGTTTTCAAGTTCCGGTTGTTACAAAAAATTCTTAGATTGGCCGTTTTCAAAAAAAGATCTCTCCGTTTGTTATTGTGGCTTAGATCGACCTTATTGTTGTTTTGTTTTTAACGGTTGGATTTATGGTTCAAGAGATCTATTTCCATTTCTCACATTATTGTTACTTTAAACACATTTTGTTTTTTTTTCCTGTCTAAACAGCTTTTTTGGTGTTGAAATGTGGATTTCATGGCTGTTTAAACAACTTTTTGGTGTTAAAAAGGGGATTTATTATTGTCTAAACAGTCTTTTGGTGCTGAAATGTCAATATTAGTGCTGAAATATATTTTTTTTAGTGCTGAAATATGTTTTTTTGTGCTGAAATGTGTTTTTTTACTACTGAAATATGTTTTTTCTTAATTCTGAAAAATGATTTTTTAGTGTTGATATTTGTTTCTTTAATGCTGAGGTGCTGAAATATATTTTTTAATGCTGAAATATGTTTTTTTGAATGCTAAAATATAAATTTTTAATGCTGAAATTCATATTTTATTGTTGAAATATGAATTGTATTGCTAAAATATGTTTTTTATTGCTGAAATATGAATATTTATTATTAAAATAAATAAATACGTACTGCAATATTCAATTTGGGCCTGCTAAAATTGGGCCTGAAGCCCGTTATACTTTGTGAGCTGAGATTGAGCCAAGCACTCTAAGGCTCATTCGGATTGAGCCTAATCAACCCCGAGCTTAGCTTAAAGAGCCCGACTGACATGCCTAATTAAAAATATGATTTATGTGTTTATCGTAATATTGATCGTTATAATGGAACGATAATATGTGTGGGATAAATCGCTAATAAGGATCACAAACATAATATGTATAATGTATATATGAAAAGATGACAAATGCACAATTTGGGAAAAATGGAAAATTAGAAAATTGGACTCGAGTCTCGAGTTTTAACTCGAAATGCCTATGTCGCCCATACAGGTATCAAAGTCCACGTAGTTCGCATGCGGCATAAGAGTGGGGTTTATATCATAAATCCAATTAGGGATTTCTCTTTTTTATGTATGTGTAGAAAAAGGTTTTTGATGTGAGAAAAATGTGAAAAATTCCAGCTTGGAATTTATGAGCAAAACCATCTTTTCTGGGTTATGGGTTTTTATATAGAAAATAAAGTGTGTGAAATAATACTAATAAAATGGTATATTAATGTATGTGATTTAAAGGAATAAAATGCTAAGTAATGAAATAATTGTGACACCCCGACTAATTAAATACCGGGTAGCTACTCCTTTATACAATTAATTCAAAATGCCAAGTTGGCTCAGTTTATAGCATCACTGTCGAAAACATTTTTATTATTACTATCCACCTAGTATTTAAAAAGTAAGTGCCAAATTTTAATTTAAGTCTGATTAACATGCAACAAGTAAAATGAAGAAATAAATAACAACATTCACCATACTGAAGTAAAATGAATAACCATCACAATAGAAATAAATAGAGTCTGGAGGAAACCCCTCACTACAATCCCATACTGAAATAAATAACTGAAACTGAAATACTACATGCTAAAGCCTGAAAACTGAAATGTAAAAGATGCTCTAAATAGGAATGGGCAACATGCCCTACAACTGATAGATAGATCGTGACCCTGGAATCCAAAAGATAGAAGCGTCTATGAGCAAATCCCTGTAGCTTCCACAAACAGCTACAGCTCGTCACCTGAATGAGTACCTATGCTTGGTGTCCTTGTGGCTGGGCACCTAAAAGGGTTTTACAAGAAAAAGATTTGAAAAAGCAAACGGGTCAGAGCCCGAATGTGTTATATTTTAAAAACCTGCAAGTGCTTTAAAAACATTTAAAACATTAAATGCAAAATACATGTTAGGACGTACACTCGCATGATATTCTCACCTCTCGTCTAACTGTGCACTCCTAACGTAAGTACCCATCTATAACTACCCTTTCCACTAGCTAAGTGACAATGTAAACTAGCTAGACAACCAAAGGTTCTACCCATTTTACTCGATTAATTTAACATAACAACGCTCGTAATTTAATAGAGGTTTAACGTAAACTCAGTTACTAAATATGCCATTGATATAACTAGCAGCTAACTCATTATATAACTCGAAACAATACCGTAATATTTTTACAACATTAACATGAGGATTCCCATTAATATAACGTATATTATTCATCTCATAAATATACAATACAAGCACCCCGCAATCTAAGCTGTAGTGCACACATACTCTGCTATCCATCCCGGTACATCACGTACATAAGGATCACATATTCCGAATCTCTCAGGAATAGTTCAGATAACACAAATCACAAATAGTGGAGGCGAACACAGTCACCATCACATGGGTCACGCACATACCTACGCTCCCATGGTCAGCGGACTTATTAATATCACAATAAGTCTTTCTATGACCTATGTTCATCAAGGTACCAGTCTATATCCCCCCCCCCCCCCCCCCCGTAGGCACACAAGGATTAGAGGGTCCTAAGCGAACGAAACCTCCCGTGATAGCAAGTATGGTAGGTATGTCATACATACAATCCATATATCAATACTAAGTAAACACACATCTTAGTAATACCGTATTATATTCCTAGTACATATTGCACTCTCGTACTAATTATAATTATCACAACTTATTTTATTCCGGTTCATAATTATACGTGTCATAATTTATCCTCACATCGTAGTAGACACTCACGTCTCAACCCAAACGGTTCATTGAATATAACTCTCGTGTATGATTTACTCATCTCAATAACCCAAAAGTCCCAAATCAATCACTATATCATCAAAGGGATGCTAACTCTACCCTTGAACCAGTTTCCGGGACTCCAAAAGTCAAAACAGTCCAAAAAGGACCAAACTGTCAACTCGTTAGAAGTCTCGTTCGAACGAGGATTCGAACGAGTTTGGACTGTCAGGTCGTTAGAAGTCTCGTTCGAACGAGGCTGTTCGAACGAGGTCCCAGTTCGTTCGAACGAACTGACTCTTCTAACGATATCTCGTTCGAACGAGATATCGAACGAAAATTCCTACTCGTTAATAACGACTGGTCAACTCGTTAGAAGCTCGTTTGAACGAGCTCGTTCGAACGACCTGGGGGCTGCTTCTAACGAGTGGCCAGTTTCGGCCCAGATTTTTCGCCAATTCGTTTTTCACCATTTTTACTCCTCAAACCTCTTCTAAAATTCGTTCCCACAATATATTGAGTTCTCTAATCATCCTCAAACATGTTAAGGGGCTATACTAACATCATTAAAGGGTTTAATATCTTCTAAACATCATTAAATCACAATTTCTACATTAATTCCCAATTTTCTTCAAGAACATAAATCCTAACTTTTTCTCATCATAAATTCCCAGATTTTAATTCGTTTATACATCACCTAGATATGAAATCTCCGAAATTAAATCTCCCAACAATGTTTCTACATGCAAACCTATCCCAACATTCAATAATAACTTCAAATTTCATGGGTTTTCTTTTAATCTTTCAAGAACAATCAAGATTCTTCAATTTCTAACATGGAAAAGACATTCTTCGAATTTAAATGAAATAAAGTCACTTTCCTTGGTTTGATTTCTGAATTTGGTGTGGATTCGGTGTAGAATTTCTGCAGAATTCCTCTCTCTCTCTCCTTCTCCAAGCTTTCTTCTCTAAAAAGCTATGGTGGCTAGGGTTTGCTTTGGGGGAACTTATGAAAACCTAATTTAATAAACCTCCGTGGCTTGTTGGGTTAAAAAGGGTTGGTTGGGTCAATTCCTTATCAGATTACAACTCTCAATTTTCGTCACTTTTAATTACCCAAAAATACCGAATTACTAAAATACCCTTTATGGTGCCGGAATGGCCTAAAGATACCCCGGGACCCAAACTATACCCCCGGCTAGTGTTTTCTAACTATCTCGACCCTTCCGGACACGTTGGTGCACTCAAAACGACCATACGGATTATAGATTTTAAACTCACTTTTATAAACAAAATATTATACCGTGACGCGGCGGTCCCACGCGTCTCAACAAAATTTCCAAATCGCCGTATATAAATCCCACGACAAATTTTATAATACCAAATACATATATAATCATATATGTACATAATCAAATACCAATTTGCATCATATTAGTATTTATAACCCGGATTAATTTCCAATTAATACGCATTTAATTAATTAACCCCCAAAATAAATATAGCCAAAAAGTACGGGGTATTACATACTTCCCCCCTAATAACTGAATTTCGTCCCGAAATTCGAAACTAGAAAGTACCTGCTAAAAATAACTCTGGATAACGTTCGCGCATCTCATCCTCGCGCTCCCATGTGGACTCCTCAACATTGTGATGTCGCCACTGAACACGCACTAACGGGACTATCTTTGACCGCAGTTTCCTCTCGCTTCGGTCCAAAATAGCAATCGTCCCTTCCTCATAAGAGCTATCCGGCTGGAGATCGATGTCCTCCACAGCAATGTGAGAATGAGCCAAATCATCCCTAAGGTATTTCCTCAGCGAGGAAATATGGAACACGTCGTGAATCCGATGCAACTGCTCCGGTAACCCGAGTCTATACGCAACCGGTCCGATCCGCTCAATAATAGGAAACGGCCCCACATACCTCGGTGCCAACTTCCCCTTCTTCCCGAATCGCATAATCCCCTTCATCGGAGAAACCCTGAGCAAAACCTGGTCCCCCACTTGGAACTCCCTGAAAAACCTCTTCTAAAATTCGTTCCCACAATATATTGAGTTCTCTAATCATCCTCAAACATGTTAAGGGGCTATACTAACATCATTAAAGGGTTTAATATCTTCTAAACATCATTAAATCACAATTTCTACATTAATTCCCAATTTTCTTCAAGAACATAAACCCTAACTTTTTCTCATCATAAATTCCCAAATTTTAATTCGTTTATACATCACCTAGATATGAAATCTCCGAAATTAAATCTCCCAACAATGTTTCTACATGCAAACCTATCCCAACATTCAATAATAACTTCAAATTTCATGGGTTTTCTTTTAATCTTTCAAGATCAATCAAGATTCTTCAATTTCTAACATGGAAAAGACATTCTTCGAATTTAAATGAAATAAAGTCACTTGCCTTGGTTTGATTTCTGAATTTGGTGTGGATTCGGTGTAGAATTTCTGCAGAATTCCTCTCTCTCTCTCCTTCTCCAAGCTTTCTTCTCTAAAAAGCTATGGTGGCTAGGGTTTGCTTTGGGGGAACTTATGAAAACCTAATTTAATAAACCTCCGTGGCTTGTTGGGTTAAAAAGGGTTGGTTGGGTCAATTCCTTATCAGATTACAACTCTCAATTTTCGTCACTTTTAATTACCCAAAAATACCAAATTACTAAAATACCCTTTATGGTGCCGGAATGGCCTAAAGATACCCCGGGACCCAAACTATACCCCCGGCTAGTGTTTTCTGACTATCTCGACCCTTCCGGACGCGTTGGTGCACTCAAAATGACCATACGGATTATAGATTTTAAACTCACTTTTATAAACAAAATATTATACCGTGACGCGGCGGTCCCACGCGTCTCAACAAAATTTCCAAATCGCCGTATATAAATCCCACGACAAATTTTATAATACCAAATACATATATAATCATATATGTACATAATCAAATACCAATTTGCATCATATTAGTATTTATAACCCGGATTAATTTCCAATTAATACGCATTTAATTAATTAACCCCAAAAATAAATATAGACAAAAAGTACGGGGTATTACAATAATTTAATGCAAAATTAAGAGAATTTAGAGAGAAAATGAGAGATTGGACCTTCTTGGAGATCTTGAGCTTGATCTTGGATGTTGAAGGGATGCCCTTGCACTTGGATGAAGATAATGGAAGGTAAGTTTGGTAAAAGGATGAGGGAAGGGGAATGTTGAAAATGGGTTTGGAATGGAAATCGTACTGATATCGAGAGAGAGTTGTTGAGATCACTGATGTTGATGGATCTGAGGTATGCTTTGGGAGTGAGGTCATGCCCTATATTTATCGGATCAGGGGGGTGCCGATCAACATGGTCCCAGCCCTGCCAATCGGCAAGTAGCCCTAGGCACACTGCCGATAGGCACATAAATGGACCTCCCAATCGACAGTCTTGTGCAAATTTTTTGGAAAAATGGTCATAAAACAAAATCTGTTGATTCAAATCGTGCACGGGACATACCGTTAGAAATTTAATTTAGAGACCTTTTAGAGTCCTTCGAACTGCTCCCTGGTCCGGGAGTTGACTTTGGTTCAAATGTGACTCGGAAGCCCTCATCGGTCCTTTGGACGGGAGATCGTCGGACGACGATGGATCGTTCGTCCAAATTGTAAGTCCTAATCGCGCATGAGGCAGACCGTTTGAAAGTTTATGTGAGATATTTTGACATTCCAAAGAGCTTCACTCGATTCGGAGAGTTGACTTTGGTCAACAGGGCTCGAAAGCGCCCATTCACTTTTCGAAGTAAAATGAATTGTTCCTCTTTATAATAAGTCAGAATCGCACATGGGGTGGATCGTTCAAGATGAAGAGTTGACCTTGGTCAAATGGAGCTCTGGAGCGCCCGATGGCCTCCGGATCAATTTTTGGGGAAAAATGGGTCATACGTCTGAATGGTTATGCCGTTTCGTGCACGAGATGGACTGTTAGAAAGGGATTTCAGTGCCCTTCAAAGATTCAAAGAGCTTCTTCTCTGATGAGGATGTTGACGGGGACAAATCGGGGCCCGAGAGCGCTTGGTGGCTTTTAAATCAATTTTCAGTGGTAAAATGGTTCATTCATCCAAACCATTATGCCGATTCGTGCACGGGGTGAATCGTTAGAAAGGGAATTCAGAGCCCTTCGAAGATTCATTGAGTTTTCGCTCTAACGATGAAGTTGACCGAAGTCACCTAGGGTTTGTAGTGAAATATGGAGGTACTAGGGACCTAAGGAGAGACTTAGTGGGTCCTAGAATGTGGTGTCTATAGATCCCCTTGACGGGTGAGCCTAGAACACGTGAAAGCCGTCGAATAGACACCACATGATATTTTGGAAAGAGGTCTATTCTGTGGACCTAAAGGGATAAGGATGACCGACTCAAAGGGTCAAGGTTGTTTCTGAGGACCTAAGGAATTACTGGGGATGATCGATTATGTGGGCCGAGATAAATTTTGAGGACCTAAGGTGGGAGTGACCATTTTTACGGGTCGAATACAAATCTGAGGGCTTAAGTGGGAGCGACCAATTATGCGGGTCGAAGCCAATTCTGAGGGCTTAAGTAGAGGTGACTAATTCTGCGGGTCGAAGGCAATTTTGAGGGCTTAAGTAGAGGTGACCAATTCTGCAGGTCAAATCCAATTCTGAGGGCTTAAGTATAGGTGACCAATTCGGTAGGTCGAAGCCAATTTTGTGGGCTTAAGTAGAGGTGACCAATTATGTAGGTCGAAGCCAATCTTGTGGGCTTAAGTTGAGGTGACAAATTCTACAGGTCAAAGACGATTCTATGGGCTTAAGTTGAGGTGACCAATTCTGCGGGTCAAAGCCAATCCTACGTGTTTAAGTTGTAGCTTCATTTGGGGTAATTCGGAGACTCATATGGGGAAATTATCTTTGGGGTTCCTCTAGGGATTTTGGGGAATCATTTATTTTTATGTTTTAGGTTCCGCTGGGGAAGAGGAAATAATCTGAGGGTTTGATGTTTCTTTGTTAGGGAATTTTTTTATTTTTGTGGAGTCCTTAGGAGAGATGTTGTTGGGGAGATATCCAATTGATTTTGGGAATTCTACAGGGTAATTAAGTGTTCCACTAAGGGATAAAAAAAATTCCTTGGTAAAAGAGGTTTTAAAATTCATTTGGCAACTTTAGGGATTTTTCGGGATTTTCCATCATTTTTTGGGAATTTTTGTACGAAATTTCAGGGAGGGTGATGACTGGCATGGTGTGAGAAGTGCCAAACGGTAGTGGCACGATTTTTTTTGGTACCTCGAGTAGGTGAATGGTCAGTGACGACCAGCATGTTGCTGGGAGCTGCCGATCGACATGCCTCTTAGCCTCCTATAAAAAGGGGACGGGATTTCCTCATTTTTCACAACTTCCAAACTTTCTCTCTTCTGTTATTTCCTTCTGCAAACTGTTTTAGTGTTCTAAAACCAAGAAATGGTTGACTTCTCAAGCAGTGAGACACACATGGCGTGGCTAAATGTCGATGATTGTGAAAACTTGGAATGGCGGGCTAGGGTGCCCCGTACGCTGGGTAGTGAGAATACTTTTGACTCATTCAAGCCAGTTGCGGATGAGCGGACCCTTTTGCATGAGCCGACGCATCATCGATCCTCTAGGGTTGTGAACCCTGGCAGCTATGTAACTGTTGATGACCCTTGGTAACATTTCCTTCTTTCTTGGTGATATTTCCTTATTTTTTCAATTTTGACAAGAGTTTTTCCTTTTGGCTTTTCCAGACTGATATATCCATGTTGAACCTGAGTTCTCAAGAGATGATAGGGTTTAAGGACATTTAGGAGTGCCTTCCACCTGTGGTGCGTTGGGTGGTGTCATTAGTCGGTTTGGGTTGTTGGCGTCTGCACTAGACGAGAGGCCTCACTCGACGGCTGTTATTTGCGCTTTGGGGGAGAGGTGGTGGGACACCACCCATACCATGCATTTTGGCTTCGAGGAGATGACAGTGACTCCTAAAGACATGTAGCTGCTATTGGGGCTAGACTGTGAGGGGGTTCAGATAGAGGTGGACAGGACCTTGCGGGTGACAGCACCGACGGTGACAGCGACGTTGGGTGATGTGGAGAGGATAGTCTCTGGGGACTCCATTCGTCTGTCTTTTTAGAGGGAGGTTTTGCTAAGTCAATGGATCGATGAGACTGATGGGCTGTAGGTACGACAGATGACCCGTTCATTTATTCTTCTTTTATTGGGAGGTTTCTTAGTAGCGATGAGTAGCGACGTCGTCCACTTGTGGTTTTTGCCATTTTTGAAGGTGTTTTTGAACTTCTCTCTTTTTGACTTGGGGAACCTGACTTTGGCTACCCTTTATTTCCCTTTGGATTCATTTAGTCGGCGCTGTCGGCAGATTTGGCTCTCTGAATACCTTCGTCAACCCTGCGAAGCTCTCCCTCAATATCATGAATTTTTTTTTATGCAGGTGAAAGTAGGGGATCCATTGCTCCTCCTGTCTTTTTCGGTAAATGATATGTTTAACTATGCCCACCCCCCTCGACAAGCCCGAAGCTCCAGTCAATAAATGTTAAGGTAGAGTGCCGCTACCAGAGAAGGCTGTTTTATGCTAGGCTTCCAGACCCACTACGCCCGAACCGCATCCCTGGCACACTTTCTATATCCACTAACGTGCTTATTCACAATTTTATGAGTTACGAATTATTGCTTAATAAATATGTTTGCCAAAATTTACAAGTGGGGGATTGTTAGATCAAAAAAGATAGTTTGTCTTTTATGTAAATATTGGAAAAAATATACTTTCTTTAAATAGAGGGAGAAGTGTGATACAATGGAATCCTGACATTTTTTTCTTTCTTTCCTTATCTTCTAACTTTTACAATTATTGCATTCTTAAGAGATGCTTACAATGGCATTTAATAGCAAAGGATAAATGAGGTTTTCTCACTATGAGAAAAACATAAAAAAAAAGATTGACTCTCTCTCTCACCCCAAAATATTTTTTCTCTACAAAAAAGAGAAGAAGAATACACACATACTCTTTTTCTTTCTGAGCATTTTTTTCTTTTCCTTGTCTGATCAGTTCATCCCCCAAACTGATATTTTGATATTGAGTAACTACTAGTGAACGGGTGATAGTATACCAAATTACTAACGTGCTTAATTTTTCGAGACAAAAAATATTTTATATTTTAGGTTGTTTTATCTTAGGGTGAGAGGCCATTATAAGTACTGCAGCACAAATTTTGGGGATAGCCATGAAAAACCTTAAAGAGAGCGACCTACTCCGCCACTCAGCCACATTAATTTTTGCTATTGGATTTTTGCATTGGTAATTTCATTCCATTCTCTTAACTCGGATACAACAATTAAAGGTATTTTTTTAAGAATGTTAGTGAGACACGATTTGAGGACACTTAACATATTTTCTAATGTTATTAGTTAACACCTTTAGTTGACTAAGGTATTAATACGTACTATATTTAATCAACTTTAGAACAATTTTCTTTCAACTTTCCTAATCAATAAATGTCACTAGTAGAAATAGACATTTTTGTGACGGGGAAAAAGGGTCATAAAAGGTAATTTATGACGGTTTTCAAAGCTTTAAAAATTGTCGTAATGTTGTGTGTTATAATAAATTGGTGTTGACAAAACCGTCATAAATAACATCCTATTACGATAATTTTTTGTACAAACCATCATTAACAATAATGTTACGTGTCTTAATAAAATTGGTGTTGACAAAACCGTCATAACAAACCATCCTATTACGACAGTTTTCCATACAAATTGTCATAAAAGGTACCTATTACGAAGGTTAATTTGTTAATTATAATGACAGAGTACATAAAACAGTCATAAAACATACCCATTTTTATATGTGAACTGCAAACCGTCATAAAAGGTTTTTTTCCTTTCTTTTTTTGCATTGTACTATTCAAATATCCCAAACATGTAATGCATAAAACTACGATTTGCAAATTCAAAGCAAAAATTTCCATACTCAAAGTAGCAAATTCCAAGTACCAATATAACTTGAACAATAAGTTTAAAAATTGTCATTAATATTTGAAATTAAAAAAATAAATATACACCAACGGTTTCCCAATTGACTTCTAGACAACTAACAAACAAAAAGATATCTAAAACGACCTATACTATAGACATAAGAACTAAAAAATTAAACTACAACATTAGTTCTATTTGTGTAGCGTGGAAACCCAATTTAGCAAAATCTACACCGAATACGCAATAGGCAACAACCGGATCAAAACCTGAATAAAAGGAGGAAACAAATAGCAGTCAACAACTAAAACAGATTAACCATATAAAGAATATAACTCCAACAATAATGGTATTCTAATATAATATTGAGCATCAAAAAATAAACATTTGCATAATTTTAAAGTTAATTTTTACTTTCATTCTTTATTAATGCATGGATGAGATAAATGGGGGAAGGTTTTATTGAAATTTAGGTAGAGTTTTCCTTATTTTTTTAATAATCCAAAATTAAAATGACATGTTTAACCAACCACAACAATATAAAACCCACATCGGGCATTCAGTATCATCATCAACAACAAGAACCACATTATAAATCCCACCATAGGCATGCACGATCAAAAATAACAATATAAAGGCCAATACGGGCATCACAATTAAACATTTGCATAATCTCAAAGTTAATTTTTACTTCATTCTTTATTAAGGCAGGGAAGAGATAAGAGATAAATGGGGACGGTTTTATAAAAATTTCGACAGAATTTCCTTTATTTTTTTAATAATCCAAAATTAAACATGACATGTTTAACCAACAACAACAATATAAAGCCCAACCCGATCATTCACTATCAACAATATAAATCCCACCCTGGGCATTCACCATCAACAATATAAAGCCCACCCCGGGCATTCAACATCATCAACAATAACAATAATATAAATTCCACCCCGTCCATTCACTAACAACATTATTTTTGATATTATATTTTTATAGTGTTTTAAGAATATTAATTACGTTTGTTGTTATATTTTCATGTATAGTAATTTGATTATCTACATTAGACATTATTAACATCGACACAAAGTAATTAATTAGATTGAAAAAGAAAAAAAAAAAGGTACTTGAAAAGATATGCCAAAATTGTCCACAACTGCAGCTCACTAAAAATAATCCTGAATGAAATCGATGAACTCATGCTGAACTTCTTCTATCTCATGATTTTCATAGGTTGCTTTTTTAGCCAACTCCTTCATCTAACAATTCAAATATACTAAGTTCTATTCAATTTTTCTTATAAAAGTAATTAGCAGGGAAACAAAATATTATAAAATAAATATTTATTACCTTTAGTTTGGTAGATTGAGACGAATTCTCCATTAGATCTCTCATGAACTTCAATATGTAAAACCCACATTCAACATTCCCCGGTTGTAGAGGGTCCTATAGAATGATATGTTGAAGATAATAGTTATATTAAGATTTAAGATATAATTCAGTTATGTATATTCATTAACATTATCTTACCTTAACATTCTCCCAATTTGAAACTAAAAAATTTTCCTCTTTTCGATACCACCAACGCTTTAAATTCACTTCAAGACAGAGATTAAAATGGAAAACATGTGTACAAAGACAATATGACTAAAGGTGTATATATATATATATATATATATATATATATATACATATCATTACTCATGTGCTTATAAAGAGTTTCAAGTCTCAATCTCGCGCACTATATAAAGAATCCAAATAGAATATATTCCTCGAAGAGAAATCGATAACGACTAAAGACCAATGAATTCTACAATGAGTTGTTAACATCAATGGTACAACCATGTCTTGATATAATTATAACAATGGTTCTTTTTAGCATCTTTCATTGCATTCCTAATAAAAATATGCATTTTTTTCTTCAAATATGTTTGTTGAGCAGCCCCGGGATTAACAAATACAATGAAACCCCGATTATTTTGAAATTTCTCGTACAAGAATCTAAAAGACAAAATAAAAATATATTAGAAAGGAGGATCCAAATAAAATTAAGATGAAAACAACTTATTCTCGCACCTCATGTATCCGATTAGACAACTGGCGTCAAGGTCCTCCATTTTACAAAATGCATCAACTCATGTTTAGGAATGTAGGTTGATTGAAGTTCGTCTCTAAACATACCAACCAAAATTTTTACGGTATCACTTGTAATGATTGAATCTAGCATGCTTGCAAATACCATAAGTGCCCCTCTCTCAACACCATTTTCTCTATCTTCTTCATGGTTTGCATTGGTTATAAAATAGTTAACTTAAAATATATTTTTTTACAGAGAGAGAAAGACTAATAAAGAATGAAGATAGAGGGCATTTAAAAATATTGGCAATGGTATCTTTAATATAAAAGATAACTGCTCACAACTTTACCTCTGTCTATACTATAACAAATTCATTAGGCCACGCTACATGTGAATTATGTGCATTCATAACTATTACTAACTCATCACCATAAGGTACGGGAAGGGGGGCGTCCGGAGCGTAAACAGTATCCACTGACACTTGCACGTAATTTTCTCCCAAATGTTTATGGTGCACTTTGTCGTCCGGCCCAACCCTCTCAAAAACATAACCCTTAGCAACAATATTGGTACGTGAATTTAATGCCAATTTACATGGTTTTCCCATGCCATTATGAAGTGTGGGATTCGGAGATGTCATGTGAGCGGATCTCTTTCCATCATCTTTCAACTATTTATACCTAAAAAATAAAAATAAAAACTCAAATCAATAACATGTTCTTGTTGCAAAAGTAAACAACAATAATACATAATATTTACTTCTTACATTGTTATTTTTCTTCGTATTTGTCTTCTTGGAAGGAGAATCACATGATGCACTCACATTTGATGAAATTATTTTGTGCAATCCATTGCCACTTTTTGGGGTATTGTAACAACCCTCGTTTTTAGGAGGTTAATTTTATATTGTTTTACCGCATAAGGTAATTTTATAAAATGTTGGAACTGGAGTAAATATTAATTTTAGAAGTTGAAAGTTAATATTTACTAGAATGTTGCATATTTACCGTATGTGTAGGTAAATATCCTCATGTTATATGTTTTATAGTGTCATATGTTTTAAATGACATTATGGTTTAAATGAAATTGGAACTCGAAATAATTTATAAAATTTCCGGATGCCAGTTTAGAGGGTGTAGTTAGTCCCGAAAGGTGCGAGACAGTCAAAATAAGTGACATATTGTATTTTTGGGTTTCGGACACTTTTGATTGGTTTTAATTTAAATGCGTATTCGGGAGTCATTTTATTGTGGTGTTAACAACTTAAGTTGGGAGTTTTAACTTAAGACCCTATTTCTAGTCTTCTAAACCCCTTAATTTCCCTATTTCATGTCTTGGACATAGAGAGAAAAAGAGAGAAAGAAAGAGGAATAGAAAAGAGGAGAATGAGAGAGAAATTGAAGATTGAAGATGGATTGATGCTTCTTCTACAAACAAATCTGAGATATCAACCCTAAGGAAAGTTTTCTACTTGCTAATATGTGATTTAAGATGCATAAATTGTATGATAGTTGTGTATTTGACATTTATGGTTTAGATATGGAATTTATGGGATTTAAACCCTAATCTTGAGTTATGATAATGAAATTGTAGGTTTTGGTGGTTAATAACCATGTAGATTAGTTTCGGGCAGATTATTGTTGTTGGTTGTGTGTGATTAAATGAAGAGATTTGAGGTTGGTGGGAATTAGGGTTCATAAACCCTCGAACCCATTCTTGGCAAAATTGCAGGGCCGAATCGATTCGGCCTATCCGAATCGATTCGCCCATGAGACAGCTTCCAGGTCTGAGTGGACCAAATCGATTCGGCTGGTATGAATCGATTCGGCAATTATGCAGAATCCCAGGTCTTCATGACCGAATCGAGTCGGCTGGTCCGAATCGATTCGCTTCCCCACCGAATCGATTCGGCCAGGCCGAATCGATTCAAAAATCCTGCATTTTTGAGTTGTTTTTCTTTTCTAATTTTAACCCACTTTTCTTTAGGTTTAGGACCTAGGAACCTTATTGTATGAAGTAAACTTAGAGTCCTAGAGTTCTAGATGAGTGGGGAAGCTACCCTAGAATAGAAGTGGTTTAGATGGGGTTTTCCGGGGTTATGCCAATTGATGTTAGGGCATTATTTTCTTCTAGTTAATTAATATAAAACTAGGAGATGTAGTATTATGTTTGGGAGACCTTAGAAGCTCAATAGAGCTACGATTAGCCTTGATGGTTTATAATAACTTCACAAATAAATCTTGGGAGAATAAATTGATAGTTCATTTATTCATCGAGGTTGTAATATCGATATGATATACGTATGTCTCTGGATTTCATAGGTGAAATATTTACAAGATGTAAATGAATATGGTTTCGAATAAAATGAAACATGCATTTGCTAAAATGTAAACTAATATGGTGTTGGAAAATGATATATACATTTGATAAAATGTAAATGGAATTGAGTATGAAATATACATTTGCTAAAATGTAAATGGAAATGGAAATGAATGGGAAATGGTAAATGATAATTTACTAAATTATGAAAATGGTAAATGGTTTTTTTTACGAAACACACCTCTCTAAATGACATCATAAGGGAAGTTTGCGCGCACAGGTGAAGCCCCCTGGCTAGTGAATGGAGGGTGGATATAGTCCTAGGCCATGTGAGCGTTTGTTGTTGTATATTTTTCTGCGATGGGTAGGTAATTCTGGGTGTGGTTATGACTACCCCGCAGGCACATGGCCGCTTCCCGACGTATTGCGATGTAGGTGCCTAGGTTGTCTTATGATAGGCCCTGGAAGATGATGGTCATTTAGGGGCACGCACAGTGGGGAAACCCGGACGGGCGGTCTTAGAATTCGCTATATATATATGAATATAACAGTTCGTAATCAAGTGGGACTTGATGTATTTGATATGCCATAAAGATCATAATGAAGTGCCACAAAGAGCACAGTAAAATGCCACAAAGGGCATTTAATGATGATATATTCTTGCTAAGGAATGGTATTGCCAGGATGGGCATGTAATTGAAATAAAATCCACAAAGAGCTTAAAACTGAGATAAAAGCCATAAAGAGCTTAATTGTTATTATTATTCCTAATAAGGAATGAAATGCTAGTAAGAGCATAAATGTTGTAATTATGAGTTCCTGATAAGGAACATAACGATGAAATGGAACAGTATAAAATAATGGAGGTTTTTAATTTATGTTAATCTTTCCTTTTCTTTTCCATATTTAAATTAATTCATGCTTTTCTTTAGATTGTCTTAGCTTATATTTTAGAACTGTGTAGATAGATTTTTATCTTTTCTAGCATGATTTTATTCATAACTGTCATACTCTTTATTCATCTGATAATCATATAGAACCGGGCCCTGACCCGTTTATACTTCTTGTTGTATATTCATATTGTTTCCGCTCAGGTGCTCCGCAGCAAGGACGCCTGTTCTGACTTTCCTATCCCGGTGTCCTTGACGATCCGTGATGCTTTGTGGGTATTACGGGACATCTTGTAATAGACGCGGTCATCCTTGTTCTCTAGCCAGGATCGGGTCTTTTACTCGGGAGAGTGTCCCAAAAGGTTGTATTTGTTTAATGTAATGTATTATGTAATTTACATTTAGATGTTGCATTGCGTTGTGTGTATCTGTGATCGACAGCATATTCGGTCCTTTTATTGTTCACTTGTAGTTATCGTAATATATATATTCTTGGGGTTTCCACTTTCTATTTATTGGGTTGTTAAGTTGTTTTCTTTCTTTTATTTTAAAACCAAAATTTTTGATAACCCGTTTTTTTGAAATATGAAGTGGTTATCCCACATACTTCTTATTTTGTTGTGATGCTGAGAATGATTCCATCCATGATTCTGTTATTTTGGAGTATCGGGTTGGCCACCCCCTATTTCGGATTGGCGGGTTTTCACATATGGTATCAGAGCATCAGATTCTAGAGTCCTTAGGAATCTTTGTGTACGCGTTACGTCTTCAGCGTTGCTTTTGAATTGACATAGAGCCTTAGGATTAAGATCGTTGATTTCTCTTGTGAGATGTCGTTCTTCTGCCATGAGGTAGAACTCATAGAATCATTTGCGTATTCGTGTGAGATTAGTAGGTCGATTGAAGGAGGGCGCCAGTCAAGGTTGTTGTGAAGGCGTCATGAGATGGGAGTAGAGTCGGAGTGGTGGCAATGTAGCCCCTGCATTTGTTGGTGTAGAAAGTTTTGCCCATGGAGAAACCTGATGGATATTTTCAACAATGAGTTTCTCTAGGGTAACTGGACTGAGGAGAAGGTGGATTCTCAAAAGTTCACACGAGGTTCGGTCAGAGGTCGATGGTGAATAAAGAGTCATACGGTTAGGGGGGTTGTACACCAAAATATGGTTGGTATAAGGAAGGAAGGGCCCTTCAATGGAATGATAGGATTCTGAAGTAAGTGTCGTTAGCACTTCTCGGAGAGAAGTGTTCATGAAACCCCATTGGTGGATATCCGCCTGGGGAGATTTCATTGAACTAAGGTAGGGGAGGCCGGTAGCGTGTTCCCTTTTTGTTGAGTTGGTGAAAGAGATTGCGTGGGCAATCGCTTGGTAGCTAGAGATGTGTCCATAACTATGACATGGCTATGATGTGGAGTGTAGAACCACTCCTTTTGATTCTGATGATTGGCTAGAACGTTGGTAGGAATTCCACCTTTGTAGTGGGTGGCGCAATTCTTATGTTTAGATAGAGTAGTATTGTATTTACTCTAGAATCGGGTGAGTATACTGAGCTTGTGGTAGTAGTGATGCTACTATTAATAGGGTAATTATATGACTTCTGTAGTAGGGAAGTTTTATATTTTCTTTCACTCGTATAAGGAGAGTGATGATATTTTAGTATTATGTCTGTTATGCGCTATTTGTATTGTGTGTATTATGCTAGTAAAGGTATTTTGGTTTGTTTAGGATGATAGCAAGCGATTAAAATTGCTAGGCTATCTTACTTCTAGTTTCAGGGTGAAGCTAGTTGTCCTATGATATCTCTCCTGGATACAGGTTGTGACTTTATAGGGGTGGTTTGAGGTAAGTAGGAGATGTTTTTTTTTATTACTTGTTGTGTTATCTTTCTTGAGTGTTTGATTGCTTATTTGCATGGTATGTGATTGTTATGCCTTATCTCCATGACCATCAAGGTTGAGTAGTAATGCATAGGAGGGGTTCCTTGTTTGGATTTCGCTTTTGTGGGATGCTCCACGCGTGAACCTCAACGACGTTGGGAGTAGAGAGATGCTACTTTTCCTTTCTCTTGTTTACTTTTATTTTGTCTTTAGTTTATGTTGATGGGTTGGAAGGTTTAGCCAAAAATCACGTAGTAGAGTGATTAAGGGCTATTAAAGTGCGAGATAGAAGCACTGTACATAGTTATCTCCTATGATCGATGCGAGGGAGACTGAGATATGAAGTTGAATTGAGACTTCGGGTTATGCCTTGAGAAGAAGGATATTTAAAAAGATATATATGTTGTGGTATAAATGGTTGCAAGACTTTACAGAAAGTAGATGCATTGTTAGTTGAAATCCTCAATTATTGAATGGTAAAGCATAGAAGTAGAATCTTATTAGTAGAGTTGTGAATTAATATTTTGTTTTCCGATCCCGATTATGTGTCTTAGACCGTCATATCTCGATGATCGACTATGCGAGGTAGTAGTGTAACGGGAGGGTTCCTTGTTTGGATTTCGCTTCGGCGAGACGTCCCACGCATGAAACCGAGCGAATGTCGGGAGTTGAGTAAGGTCTTGGGAACTAGGGATATATTTAGTATTATATGTCTACGACTTAGATATGATATATATAAATCGACTTTAGTATTATTAGGACGTTAGGCCTTTAGGGTAGGTGATGTTAGTTTAGGAAGGTTGTAAGGAGTTGACCACAAATAGGTTGTGGGTTAACTCTAAGAGGGATTGGATCCCTAGGAATGAGAAGTATGGGGTATAGAGGGCTTTGTTAGGGTAGGCCGAAGGAGATAAGTCCTTTCTTGGTTAGAATGTTACGTTGGTAACTTAACTTTCGGGGAGTTAAAAAGGGCGAGTTGACATTCCCTCCTGAGCCCTTGGTAGTAAGCTCAAGGGTGGATTTAACTATTAGCCAATGCTTGAATTGAAATTCATTGTGGTGGTGATTGCCCGAACGGGATGAGCCACTACCTTCTGGGCAAGAAATTTAGTTTTTCTCGTGAGTAACAAGTTGTTGCAATATGTTGTGGGAGGAATTGAGTTGGTGTTCGGAGTTCAGAAGAACTATCGATTGAAAATTTCCCTCTCACTAAAGGAATGCGATTGGGGTAGTGGATGCGTCGAGAAGAGAACTCGTCATAGATAGTAGTGATGACATGGAAGGCTAAGTAGAACGAGCATAACTAGATAGACTTTGTAGCAAGAGCATTCATGTCTATGATTGACCATTTCACCTACTCGTGTGAAGAAGAGTAGTGGCGGAATGAGGAAGGGTATTCATAGACGTCTTTATTGAATCGCCGGCAACGAACGGGTCATGATCCCATTTGAGAAAATTGTTGATCATTCGACCAAATTGTTGCTATTTCGACCATAATGGGTAGACTATACGTAGAAGAGTACGCCCCGCTCTTTATAGAGGAAGATGACTTGTTGCCTAGAGGCATACTTTGAATGTGCGCCTTAGGTTCAAGGGATGGAATGGAAATTCCCATACAATAATTGGGCGTTTGAATGGCCTCATGAATCATTTTCTAAAGTATGGCACCGTGAGTGGCCTAGTGTGTCCGATTGAAGAATTGGCATACTCGTTGGATGGAACTAGCGGATGATGTGTTCCTTGAAATTGGATTAGTTCTGGAACATTTCTTTGATGATTGGGATTTTGAGCCATATGTTTAAAAAGGATACGCCTATGTAAAGAGAAGTTAACTAGTGCTGGGGTTAAGCCATTTATCGTTGGTGTAGGTATCCCCGAGGAGGGATATAACGTGATTCAGAGGGCAAGGCTATTTTGCGCCGAGTCTTATGGGTATCTTCTTCCGTCGTAGGAAGATAGGATCGATAGTTAGTGAGGAACACTTTATGCTATACTAAAGCGCGGAAAAGTGTAGACTGAGATCGATGATGTCGACCTTAGTCCGAGTCCTTTTTGGGACGTTGCGATAAGGAGGGGTTTGTTTAGGATGGTAGAATCGTAGTTTGGAATAGTTTACCCTTTATGTGATTAGGGTGCGCCCAGATTTTGAGGGAAAAAGGCAGTATGTAACAACCCTCATTTTTAGGAGGTTAATTTTATATTGTTTTACCGCACAAGGTAATTTTATAAAATGTTGGAATTGGAGTAAATATTAATTTTAAAATTTGAAAGTTAATATTTACTGGAATGTTGCATATTTACCGTATGTGTAGGTAAATATCCTCATGTTGTATGTTTTATAGTGTCATATGTTTTAAATGACATTATGGTTTAAATGAAATTGGAACTCGAAATAATTTATAAAATTTCCGGATGCCAGTTTATAGGGTGTAGTTAGTCCCGGAAGGTGCGAGACAGTCAAAATAAGTGCCATATTGTATTTTTGGGTTCCGGGCACTTTTGATTGGTTTTAATTTAAATACGTATTCGGGAGTCATTTTAATGTGGTGTTAACCACTTAAGTTGGGAGTTTTAACTTAAGACCCGATTTCTAGTCTTCTAAACCCCTTAATTTCCCTATTTCATGTCTTGAACGTAGAGAGAAAAAGAGAGAAAGAAAGTGGAAGAGAAAAGAGGAGAATGAGAGAGAAATTGAAGATTGAAGATGAATTGATGCTTCTTCTACAAACAAATCTGAGATATCAACCCTAAGGCAAGTTTTCTACTTGCTAATATGTGATTTAAGATGCATAAATTGTATGATAGTTGTGTATTTGACATTTATGGTGTAGATATGGAATTTATGGGATTTAAACCCTAATCTTGAGTTATGATAATGAAATTGTAGGTTTTGGTGGTTAATAACCATGTAGATTAGTTTGGGGTAGATTATTGTTGTTGGTTGTGTGTGTATAAATGAAGAGATTTGAGGTTGGTGGGAATTAGGGTTCATAAACCCTCGAACCCATTCTTGGCAAAATTGCAGGGCCGAATCGATTCGGCCTATCCGAATCGATTCGCCCATGAGACAACTTCCAGGTCTGAGTGGACCGAATTGATTCGGCTGGTCCGAATCAATTCGAAAATCCTGCATTTTTGAGTTATTTTTCTTTTCTAATTTTAACCCGCTTTTCTTTAGGTTTAGGACCTAAGAACCTTCTTGTATTAAGTAAACTTAGAGTCCTAGAGTTCTAGATGAGTGGGGAAGCTACCCTAGAATAGAAGTGGTTTAGATGGGGTTTTCCGAGGTTATGCCAATTGATGTTAGGGCATTATTTTCTTCTAGTTAATTAATATAAAACTAGGAGACGTAGTATTATGTTTGGGAGACCGTAAAAGCTCAATAGAGCTACGATTAGCCTCGATGGTTTATAAGAACTTCACAAACAAATCTTGGGAGAATAAATTGATAGTTCATTTATTCATCGAGGTTCTAATATCGATATGATATACGTATGGCTTCGGATTTCATAGGTGAAATATTTACAAGATGTAAATGAATATGGTTTCGAATAAAATGAAACATGCATTTGCTAAAATGTAAACGAATATGGTGTTGGAAAATGATATATACATTTGATAAAATGTAAATCGAATTGAGTAGAAATATACATTTGCTAAAATGTAAATGGAAATGGAAATGAATGGGAAATGGTAAATGATAATTTACTAAATTATGAAAATGGTAAATGATTTTTTTTACGAAACACACCTCTCTAAATGACATCATAAGAGAAGTTCGCGCGTACAGGTGAAGCCCCCTAGCTAGTGAATGCAGGGTAGATATAGTCCTAGGCCATGTGAGCATTTGTTGTTGTATATTTTTCTGCGATGGGTAGGTAATTCTGGGTGTGGTTATGACTACCCCGCAGGCACATGGCCGCTTCCCGACGTATTGCGATGTAGGTGCCCAGGTTGTCTTATGATAGGCCCTGGAAGATGATGGTCATTTAGGGGCGCGCACAGTGGGGAAACCCGGACGGGCGATCTTAGAATTCGTTATATATATATGAATATAACAGTTCATAATCAAGTGGGACTTTATGTATTTGATATGCCATAAAGAGCATAATTAAGTGCCAGAAAGAGCACAGTAAAATGCCACAAAGAGCATTTAATGATGATATATTCCTGCTAAGGAATGGTAATGCCAGGATGGGCATGTAATTGAAATAAAAGCCACAAAGAGCTTAAAACTGAGATAAAAGCCATAAAGAGCTTAATTGTTATTATAATTCCTAATAAGGAATGAAATGCAAGTAAGAGCATAAATGTTGTAATTATGAGTTCCTGATAAGGAACATAACGATGAAATGGAACAGTATAAAATAATGGAGGTTTTTAATTTATGTTAATCTTTCCTTTTCTTTTGCATATTTAAATTAATTCATGCTTTTCTTTAGATTGTCTTAGCTTATATTTTAGAACTGTGTATATATTTTTTTATCTTTTCTAGCACGATTTTATTCATAACTGTCATACTCTTTATTCATCTGGTAATCATATAGAACCGGGCCCTGACCCGTTTATACTTCTTGTTGTATATGCATCTTGTTTTCGCTCAGGTGCTCCGCCGCAAGGACGCCTGTTCTGACTTTCCTATCCCGGTGTCCTTGACGAGCCGTGATGCTTTGCGGGTATTATGGGACATCTTGCAATAGACGCAGTCATCCTTGTTCTCTAGCCAGGATTGGGTCTTTTACTCGGGCGAGTGGCCCAAAAGGTTGTATTTGTTTAATGTAATCTATTATGTAATTTACATTTAGATGTTGCATTACGTTGTGTGTATTTGTGACCGACAGCATATTCGGTCCTTTTATTGTTCACTTGTAGTTATCGTAATGTATATATTCTTGGGGTTTCCAGTTTCTATTTATTGGGTTGTTAAGTTGTTTTCTTTCATTTATTTTAAAACCAAAATTTTTGACAACCCGTTTTTCTGAAATATGGAGTGGTTATCCCGCATACTTCTTATTTTGTTGTGATGCTGAGAATGATTCCATCCATGATTTCGTTATTTTAGAGTATCGGGCTGGCCACCCCCTGTTTTGGATTGGCGGGTTATCACAGGTATTTAGCCCGACTTTCGTCATTGCCCTCTCGTACTCCGACAACGTTGCCAGCAATTCTTGCATTCACTCATCTTTTTCTTTGCCTATTTCTCTTTACGCATGCAGCTTAGACTCGAACTCACTAATATGCTTCTTTTATCCTCGTTTAGTGAGGTTAAAAAAGGTTGTGGGGTCGACTTCATGCCCTTTACCCCTAACTCAACTGGGGTGCTCGAGTGTTCCTAATGCCAAAGTTAGGACGTCTGAAGTTCCTTCAGTGACCAAGCTCCCAACTTTAACCTGACAGTTTAGCACATCCTGCAAAAAAATCAATCAAGTGAAGATATATAACATTAACAATAATTCAATTAGATGTTGAATATTTATGTAAATAAACTCTTAAATAGAAACTCATAATTTTATCTGATACTTCCCTAGTAGCCTTATCAACAAATCTCCCATTTTATCTTAACGACCTTTTTTCCACAGATAAGCCCTATAGTCGTCATCAAACTTATCACCTTCCTCTTTCTGTTAACATATTAGATAAAAAAATTGGGTGAACTTATAATGTGTAGTTTAATTCATAAATATTAATGTTTATTAACTAAGAAAACAAGTACATACAAGGTCTTCGATAAGTCCAGAATAGCCTTTCTTACTCATCCGATGGTTATATATATTCTTCCACCGTCTTTCAGCTTGTGATGTACTTAGCACCTTACAAATACATAAGCATGAGCAACTTATACAAATAACTTAGAAAAATATTGAATTTAACCATTTGTTATATACCTCAAACCCCTTTGAGATTCTCACTTTTACGAATTCCTCCCAATCCTTCTGTTCAATATATTTTTTATACATCTCAGGCCAATGCTTGAGTTGATCAGGTTCATCTCTGAATGGTCTGACGTAAATCCTAGTCAATTCTCCTTCAAAAAATTTCCCCTGAGACGACATATTAGACAGGACTTGTTTCTTTGTCTTCGGATCCATATCAAATTTAGACTGTGAATTAAAAATAAAAATTAATTAAGGAATACAAGATAATGTGGGTTTCACAAAATTATGCTTATTTTGAAATAGGCCTGGTACAAGTACAACTAAAATTGAGAAATTTAGAAGTTCTCTTTCGAATATCGAGCAAGTCTTGGAGATTAAGCCTTTAGAAATCTTTCATTATTTATATTTGAGTACTAAGTATTGTTCTTTTTCTTAAACTACAAGAGTATATAGTCGTTTGAAGACCAACTGGAAATTGTCCATGACAAACAGTGTTATGTCAAACTCAGCACATCTGGTGTGGATGGAAACCATATAAATGTCCTGGGAGAGATCCCCAAAGCATGTACAAACAAATAGCACAAAAAATCCACAAAAAACATTCATGAAAAATATCATTCATTATAAATATGGGACCTTTGAATTGAGAGATTATTTCTAAGGGGGGGCCTTAGGAGCGAAGCTGGTGAAGTAGACATAGGTCCAAAAGAGAAGTACCTAACAAGAATAAAAGATCATACCAGATAAATGTAAATCCCCATAATTTTTAATGTAAAACAAAACATAGTTATGCTCTAATGATTGTTGTGCTAAAATTCGAGCCTTTGGATCACATGTGATTGTGAACGTCTTTGATGGGATGTCTAAAGCACCATTGTTGCAATGGGAAGTAATATATGAAGATGATGTCTAGTAATATACTAGTATTCGACATACTCAGGCCATTGAGAGGTATTTGGAGTCCCAAAAGCCCCAACGATCTTTCCCAATTTATCAATGTCATTGTTACTCTAATAAATTTAAGTCCACATAAAATTATTTAGGAAAGACTATTAGACACGAAAACTACAAGAAACATGGAAAAATAAAATTAAAAGATCATAAATTAGGATCATGATGTGAAAAACACTAAATCAGGTAATCAAAAGGAAGAAAATGAGGATAATAATAATAATAATAATAATAATAATTATAATAATAATAATAATAATAATAATAATAATAATAATAATAATAATAATAATAATAATAATAATAATAATAATAATAATAATAATAATAAGTGCTAGCAGTGGCAGATTCTCCAAATAAAATATTAGAGAATCAAAGAGAATAAGTTTTCCTAGTGAATTCAAGAGCAACTGGTTGTGTAGGAAATAATGCAATATCCTATCCAAGGCAGTAGTCAAGAATCATATTAGTTGGATGACCATCAACCCCTTAGTCAAGAATCATATCAGTTGTAATTAGAAGTTACCCCAAAATGAAGTTCAACACTCCACGGTTCTTCTTGCATCTTTCGTGAACACTGGATTTTTCAGGTTTAGAATAGTACTACAATACTCACCTTTCCACCCTAGCAATTATATATTATAAGTTTTATATACTGCTAGAACCAGGAAAAATCATTGCAACAATCACTGCCTATCATAATTAAATAATTTTTTATTTGATTAACATATGAATGACAATACAAGTCTATATTGGATCTTGATATTGATTCATTATCTATTGTCAACATCACAGACTTTGTCATCATAGCAAAGAATCCAAGTACTATAAAAGTATACACACTTATAGTACTTAAATAAAATCTAAAATCAGTGAATTAGAATATAACTACTGACACGGTTGTGATATATACTATTTAGGGATAATGGTGTGAACGATCTCCCTTTGCTCATTCAGTGTTAGCCATAAGAATAAACCAAGTCTCATATTTAAATAGTGGTAGCCATAAGAACAATCTCACATCGATATTCATGTGACAAACAGTTGTTTTTTTGTCCGAGTAGCCCTAAAAGGGTATGAATCCTAAGGGCTCTGTGCATGCAGGTTATCATAACAAACAATTGTCATGTATAAATGTTGTTCAATCAGGTATTCATAGCAACAATCCTAGTCCAACAAGTTGAAGCTTAATATTCTAACAGCAACAGTATGAAGCCTAATCCAAATAGGACACGACTGGCCGTGCTCATTCAGATGGATTACCATATGATATCCAACATAAACTTTATACATTGCGGCCCCATTTGGTGCAGGATGGTGAGGTGGTATGAGGTAATTTTATACATCCAATATTTTATGTTAATTCAAATTGTATATGAGTGACATATGTTACCCTAACTGAGCCTCGTATCACTCAGTTGTGGGGAAAACAGTCACCTAAGAGCTGGAGTTATTTTTCCTGCTAAGATGTTACTCTTATAGAACAACTCTAGCTCATTATAGAAATTTATCGAGAAATAGTACGCCACCGTATTTGATAAAGAGAGAAGAATCATTGAGCATACCACAATTCCTCGCTTGTCATACATGTCCCTCTTCTCAACTCAAATTTATGCTTATTCTCAGTTCCTCGCTTGTCATTTTGGATAAATTACAAGTATATCATTTTACAGAACATCTTTTATAAGTTCATTAGTGGGGAAAGCGTTGACACATGTACGTCGTGGTACCAATTGATTTACAATGAGTATTTTATATTGTTATTCTAAAAAGAATAACTATGTTTTTAATTCTTCTAAACTACTCTAAAGGTATACCTACAATCAAGTTGTCCCTGACATAAAACATAGACCATGTTCTGTGCATCTCTTCTCTAATCTTCAAAATGAAGTAACTTTTCCATATACAAAATACCTCAAGTATCATAACCCTATTACCTAAACACTCAATCATAGAGTTACAAATCAACATGTATAGTGTCTTTCCTGGGATAAGTTTGATAATTTTCCTTAGCTAGTAACCTTTCGCCATCAAGAATTATATTCAGGCCCTCTTAGATTGTTATGCTAGGAAACAAAGATGATTCCATACGTTAGATAACCAAAACTCTTGTAAGAATCCATAATTCTTTATGTCAGCCTCACTTAAAACACAAGTTTGTTTGAACCTCAAATAATGCTATTCAAACGTAATATATCACTAGAAGAGTCAAAATTGAATAAGAAAAACTGGGTTTGGACCGAGCTATTCAAAGTTTGGACCTGTCTCTATTGTCCTCTTAACCTCGGGCCTGAAACTCTTATAGTGAATTGTTCAAATCTTCTTTCTTCAGGTATGTCCTGTTCAACTTCCCATTGTTTCCTACTTCAACTCATATTGTTTCAAATCTATAGCCATGTCATAGTATACTGGGATTATTTCACAACAGAAAGAACTCATAGTTAATGTGTCTTAAACATTATAGGTCATTGTTGCGTGAGCACTAAAGAATCAAAGGACTGTGAATTTAAGACCTCTAGGCTTGAGGACACTACAAGACTAGCATAAATATATTCAATAAGAAGCTCCACGCCATGCACACCACTTTTAAGAACTCTAAAGGTGGATAAATTTAAAGAATAAAATCAAAGAATGATATACGACACTTGAGGCATGATATTCGACCCTATTGATAAGAAACTTGTTTAGAGTTGAACACCTTTATTAAGGTAGGATTGTTTAGTCATTGATTAATGGGTTATTATTTAGTAAATTTGACCCTTCAATGATTTTTATTTTAATCTTTTAGGGAAGCTTCATTGCCATCTTAAAGAATACACATGGATTTCACATGGGAATTCATTAAACTCGACGGACTTCCCCAAGTACTTGGGCAAAGTAGTAACAGATATGACATGCCTTCCCATATTGTTCTTTATCTTATATATCAATATAATCTTGCTTGCTATAAAATCAAAAACTGAAACTAAATAGGTCTGATCCTAAATAGAAAAATCCTCTCAGTCCTGCCAGAAATTTAAAGCATACTACGATCTCATGATTACAGTATGGTTAGAATGAATTTTAAATTTCGAAGAAAAAAAAATGCACAGAAGTGATTTGAGATTAAATTGAAAAACTCAAAATTAATCCTTTACACTCCATTTCCATACATCCTCTTAACAACAAACATAACCAAAATAACTTCTACAACCCCTTAGTTAAAAAAAATTATAGAGCACATTTTTTCTCCTCAGTATCAGTATCAGTAGTTTTTTTTGTTGAGTTCAGCAAACAATGTTTTTTTTTAATTTCACAACCATGCAATGGGTTTGTTTGTTGAGTTCACAACCATACTGATTATATTTTTGTTATGATTTATTGTGAAATTAAAAAAATACATTGAACTAAATAGTCCCAAAATGAATTGAAAACAACCCCACAAGTAGCTTATTAAAATTGCGCAAAATTGGACAACACATTAGCATCACATACGATTCACAACCACACAAACGCTAATGTACTAATCAATTCATGTTTCGTCTCGCAAACTAAGCTTTAACTAAAGTTAAGAATGTGTCTTTCTTGATCCAATATGTTCATTACTTGATTTATATCCGTTGAAAGTGTAAAAATAATGTTGATTATGTTAAAAAAAGAAGATTTTATGAAATGTTTAAACTTGAGTAATGAATATTGACGTCGACACAATCCATTTAAAACTAACAAATTTAATTCAATACACACGTGTAAAACTAAGAAATTAAATCCCTGAATTGATGTTGACACAATCCATGTCATATACGAATAACAAAGGTTATAGACAAATGGGAGAAATTAAATACTTACTTGCAAAGTTGTCCATAAATTTTCTTTTAAATGAATTGGAACTTTCTTCCAAGATTCATAACATATTGGAATCGTCGTCTTAACTATGACTCCTCTATAACTCGCAAAATCAAGTATTGTTTTACCAGAGGGCTGCCCAGATATGTTATAATCGAGTTGAATTCCTTTGCCATCTTCCATTTTGGTTATCCGTTGACAAACAACAATACCTCTACCTTTTCTTGTGTTATTAGAATTATGTTCTAAAGGCTGCAAGTTATCTATGTCGTGTTCATCCATTTCTTACATGTTCCTCTGATGACAGAGAGCCTAAAACTAGAATTTGCATAGTGTAGAATACATTTAGAACATTGCAACAAAATATCTCAGCATAATTATTGAACAGAGAGATAACAGTTAGTAATAAGCATATTAGCATAATTGTTGAACAAAGGGAGATAATTGTTTGTCCTTTGTGTTGAGGTTCTAAGTAGAGGTCTAAACAATTTTATGCAATCAGGAAAAATAGACATTTACTCTCACCTTAGAAACTGTTCTTTCATTAGTCATCTCGCCTTTGCTGATGACATTATAATATCCACTCAAGGTAATAAGAAAAGCCTTAAATCCCTTATGAAATTTCTAACTGACTATGAGGCTTCATTAGGTCAACTTATCAATAAATCTAAAAGTAAATTCATTACTAACACCAAAGGCACTGCTCAAAGATCTAACATAATTCATGATGTAACTGGGCTTGATAAAGGTCACTTCCCAATAAAATATCTTGGATGTGTCCCCTTTTTAAAGGAATAGAGAATCATTTGATAACATAACCATGAAGATATGAGGGACACTGATTAATAAAAAAATCGACGGACCGAATCGAACCGAGACAAATCGACTCTTTTTTTCCTGTCTTTTTTCTTAATTGGTCCGGTCTCGGTTTATTTTTTTGGCTAACCGACCTAGTCGATTCGGTCCATGGTTTACAGTTTCAACAACCCTGTTACGACTGACCCGGACCGACTCTATATAAAATAATATATTTTTACATATATATGTGAAAGAATACAACATTATAAACCCACGTGCTAACCGATCTCATGCAATACTGTGACCCACATATGTGTTGTTAAACAACCTACAAAGATGGATGTGATGAACGATCTTATACAATGTTGTGACCCACGTGTGCTATTGAACAACCTATAAAGATGGATACTACAAAGACTTATTCTATTATGTTATATATTATAACATTATAGAATAAGTCTTCCACCTCTCTCTCTGTAGTCAGTTTACATAATAATGTTGTAATATGAAGTGTTATATATAGCACTGCATGAACCATGTAAATGTAGCGATTGTAACTCTTTTTTCAGTTATATATAATTCTATCAACAGTTATTTAAACACTGCTTTTACTTTCTTTATCAGTTCTTATATTCAACTAAAGATTCTATAGATTTTGGACAACATTTACACCTTGATGCCAGTCTTATTCCCACATATTGAACTCTTTCTTCAATTGGAACACATCGATTTAGAACTTTCCAAACAAAAACTGAGATGTTAGGAGGAATTTTAGGTTGGTGCCAAATATAATTAAAAGCTAAAGAAGATAATTTTGAATTTCTAATCAGATCATATGATGAATCAAAAGAGAACCTGCCATCAAAAGTAGGTTTCTAATCTAACTTAATACTAGTTGTTGTCATAACTGATTCCAAGTTGCTTATACCAAGACCTCCTTCTTGTTTAGGGAAACATATAGATTCCCAATTTAGCCAATGATTTTTTTTCCATAATCTTCGTTAACACCCTAGAAAAAGGAACTAAGCAATTGATTAATAGATTTCAACACTAGTTTAGGAGGATTTAACACCAACAAAGTGGGCATAGATGAAAGAACTTACTGAATTAGAATAACTCTCCCTCCCATGGTTAAGCCTACCTACACTATATTTTTTATTTACAAACACTTACAAATATAGACAATCCTTAAGATGTAAACCAAACTTAGATGCAAAAATCATTTGGGAGATATGGAAACATAGGAATAAGGCCATTCAAGAAGACATTAAAATGTCTACTATAAGCATCATCTAAGATGTTTATCAAAGTTCCAAAGCCATAGCTACATCTCATCCCCGTAAATGTAACATATTTCACAATGATCTATCTCATATATTCTCTATAAGAACTCATGGTACAGTTAAGGAGTAAAGAAGCTTCATCAAATGGTACATACCTACTAAAGCTAAATGGAAGTTAAACACTGATGGTGAATTTAAGTTAAATGGAAGTCAAATATTTCAAATGCATTGTGGTATAGTTATATTTCAAATAAATTTAGATTATTTAGTTACTTTTATAGTAAATGAATGATGAAACTGTGAAGTAAATGCTAGAAACCATGTTCAGGGAATTTGAAGTAATATAATGGAAAATTGGACAAGTCTGCTCGGGATCATAGAAGACATGCTATTTCTGTCAAAATCAAATCCCATCAAATCTGAGAAGAACTCCCAAACTAGTTGAATCATATGGCACTCTAAGAAAAATGTTTGATAGTTGTGACAGTAATGAATGTTGTGGTATAACCTTAATAAGGAATTTCATCACTATATATTTAATTTTTTACCAGCAGACTACAAGAAGGAAAAATAATGTTATTCAAATCTGATGTAAACAACCCTGATGTCTATGGATACATCTATGCCTTACAATGAAATAGAGAAATGTAAACAGTTGCACCAAGTAAGGAATATAAATTTCGTGTTTGTTTAAATTTTAACAAACAGTTTTTTAGTTCACTGAACAAAACATGTTTCTATCATATATAGACTATGAAACTATGAGCATAATTAATCGAGAAACACAACTTATAAAGCCTAGAAATTTCCATATTTCAGGTCATAACGACCTTTTTAGCCAAAAGTCAAAACATAAAGTGCATTCCTTGAAAATAAAGTTAATCAGATAATCAAACACATCCCTAAAACAACTACATTTTGATCTAATTGTCTACCCAAGTCCCTCACAATCTGTTCTCACATACGTGGATGGCGACTGGACAATTTCCTCAACATTTGGCAATGATCTACTCAATCCATGATCTCCAATGCAACCAATAATGTAGTCTTCATCGTTATCGTCAATCTTATATACTCTTTGAGGAGTTGCTAAAGCAATTGACCATTTAGGATCGAGTTGGTCAAGTACATAAAAAACTTGTTTGGCATGAGAAGCTAATATAAATTGCTCATTCTGAGGGCCAACCCTACCAAGTTCAGCCAATGTGAAACCAAGTTCATCAATCTTAACGCCATTGTTGTTGTCACACTAAACGCACTTGAAAATTGGAATCTTAAATGTTATATAATCAAGCATCCAAATTTTAGTAATGACACTGTAATAATAGCGTAGATTTGAAACCACTGGATTCTTATCTTTAGCACTAGAAACCTGCATCGTTGTGGCAATAATGATCACTCCACTATTTTGGTTGACTCGATCAGCATCACGTTCCCTTGTATTATAACGACATCCATTAATAACATAATCGAGAAATTTTATTACATCTCGATGTGGTCCTCGAGATAACCATTTTAAGGTATCTGAAACGTTGTTTCCCATGTGTTGAATTTCGTCAACCTGAATTTTGAGAACATTAGTTAAAATAATTAGACTTATTTAGAGTCTTACTTTTGATAAATTGATCATACCCTTTGACGTAACCAAAGAATAAAAGTCTTATTGTGCTCATCTTGTAACCATTTTTGGTTTTTACGCTTTTGAGGATATTTTGGCCTCAAGCTCTCCATGTGCTCCCTAGTTATTAAAATAAAATACGCAGTCAGCCATCAAGATCTTATTCTTAGAAAAGTAATTCTTATTAAAATGAAATATATAATATTTACTCGATATAAGATTGGACATCATTGGTATGTTCCAACACATGTCGATGTGCCTGTTCCCATAATAACTCATCCACTTCAATGACATTACCACCACCTATTGGTTTGCCATCTTGTATTGCATCATCATCATCGCTAGTCCTCATATTTCTACCAATTGGAACTCTAACTGCATCGAGTTCGTGTAACAACTCGATACAAAATTCAACCGCCTCTTCTGCAATATAATGCTCCGCAATACAACCTTCTGGACGATTTTTATTATGCACTTGACCCTTTATCACTTTCATGTTCCAACATCAATGTTAAACAATTTAAATCGTATTAACTAATTGACATGTTATTGATTAATTTCATAATTGTAAGCACATACTTACCTTTCAAAAGGGTACATCCATCGTGAAAAAACTGGACCACAAAGTTCAACCACTCTAACAAGATGTACCATTAAATTCACCACGATGTCAAATAATGTGGGAGGGAAGTATTTTTCCAGCAAACACAGAGTTATCACAATATCGTTCTGAATTTCTTTTAATTTTGGCACGTCCACTACTTTTTCACAAATAGCATTAAAGAAGAAGCAAATTCTAATAATCGCATATCTCACATGCTTTGGTAACACAAATCGTATTACAAACGGGAAGTATTTGTTGCATTAGTATGTGACAATCATGGGACTTAAGACCAAACAGTTTTAATTCTTCCATGGAAACAAGATTTGCAAAATTCGAGGAGTACCCATCAGGGACCTTAAGTCGTCACAAAGTTTGACAAACCCTTATTTTCTCTTCCCTCGACAATGTATAACAAGCTGGTGGCAAATAAGTGTGTTTACCATTATACTGTGGTGTTAATTCATCCCAGATTCCCATGTCTACAAGATCAAGACGACTCTTAACTCCATATTTTATTTTTCGAGGAATGTTAAGTAGGGTCCCTATGATGTTGTCGCAAAAATTCTTCTCGATGTGCATGACGCCCAAGTTGTGTCGAATAAGCAAATGCTGCCAATACTCAAGCTCAAAGAATAAGGATTTTTTCTACCAACATACGAAATTAGCATTATCATCTTGGGAGGAACCTCTACCTTCAACGTGGTCTTCACTACGCTTTCTCTTTGATTTTATAGTATTTTTCAAACCCACCTTCTTTCCATAAGATGCCCTAATCCCTACCAAATTCTTTAATACTTGTTCACCACTCAATGGTTCAAGTTGTACTCGAAACTCCTGCTGACCATTGAAAGACTTTTTTTTCTTTCGAAATGGATGATCACGTGGAAGAATTCTTCTATGCGGCATATATATATTCTTATTAGAATTTTTTAATCTAATAGAATCGGTTTCTTTCGCACAAATTGGACATGCATAATATCCCTTTACAACACAGCCGCATAAATTCCCATATGCAGGAAAATCATTAATAGTCCACAAAAGTATAGCCTTTAACGTAAAAGATTCTTGTAGGTAAGCATCATAAGCCTGGACACCTTCACTCCATAAAGTTTATAAATCTTCAACTAATGGTGCCAAGTAAACATCAATATCATTGCCTAGTTGTCGTGGACTAGATATCAACATTATCAACATCAAAATATTTCTCTTTGCGCTCAACGAAGGATGAAAATTATAGATCCTCAACATAACTGACCAACAACTATACCTACCGCTAAAATAACTATGTGGTTGATCCCATCAGCTGAAATTGCTAACCGGAGGTTTCTTGCTTCCATCCCAAAGTCTGGCCATTTCTCATCTACCAACTTCCATGCTGGAGAATCTATCGGGCGACGCAATTTACCATCAATTTCTCTTTCATCTACACGCCATGTTAAATATTTTGATGTTTGAACATATTGGTACCATCTTTTAAATCGGGGAATAGGCGAAAAATACTACAACACTTTTGCAGGCACACCCACCTTTGGCTCAGTTGTATTCTTCCTTAACTTATACCTCGAAGTTTCGCATATAGGGAATATAGTAGCATCGGCGTCCTCTTTCCCGTAAAGTATGCAATCATTGGGACATGCATGTTTTTTTTCATATCCCATTCCAAATATCGATAATATTTTAACAGCCGTTTTCGTAGTTATAGGCAATTCATTATCTTCTTGAAGCATTTTGCCTAATAATTCCAATAACTTCGAAAAACTTGTATCAGTCCACCCACTCCTTGCTTTCAAGTTGAAAAGATTTACCAATGCTGATAATTTAGTAAACTTTTTACAACCCCTATATAAAGGCTTCTGAGCATCGTCAAGTAACTTTGCAAAGCTTTCAGTATCTCCCATAAAATCTTCCTGTGTAGCTTGAACCATCTCCACTGTGTTTTCAAGATCCTCTGGAGTCTCCATCACATAATCTTAAAGGTTTGGATCACACGTGTTGTTATTAGGTGGGGCAGCACTTTTAGCAACTTTTTCATGACATATCCATGTACGATAAGTTTTATCAAAACCATTCGCATATAAATGATTTTTAACCACTTTTAGACTCAACTTACATCCATTCTCACATTTAGAGCATGGACATGGGATAGAGTTACTCCCTTTTGCATGTGCATCAACAACTCTAAAAAAATCCTTAATCCCTTCTTCATATTCATTTGATAATCTACTCATGGAAATCCAAGATCTATCCATCGCAAATAGACTGTGATCTCAAAGCTCACCTACTCACATCCAAGAGAGATAACATATAGTTATATTGTGATACATTAATTAAGTATTAAAAGGAAACCCATTAAAAACAATAGAAACGAAGCCAGCTTGGCAGATCAATAAAATGCAAGTTGTCATTAATAAAGGGAAATATTAACTAAAAATTCCAGGTGTACTGTGTAAAGGGATAGAAGGCCAGCAATAGCAGCCCTGATGCGAGCTAGAAGGTGATTCTAAGTAATGTGTCTATAGTTTAAAGCTTTACCCCTACATCGTTACATATTGTATACTCAATTGTGTCCCGCGTATTGATGCCAAATAATAAAATAGTGATATTGTGTCAAATAAGAAGATGGACATCTTTTGTATTAAAGCATGTGACTCTCCTCTCAGTTAGCATTAAGAAGCATGAACAAAAACTAAATAAAAATCTCAAGAGGTGAAAACAGAAGCCGTATATAAGCATTTGATTCAACAGAAATAAATGAAACATACGAGCTTTATATAACTTCTATGTATTCCGATCTGACATAAATAGGCAACTTTGTATAGGCAATTTTATTTGATACAAAATACCATTTTTAGATTTAGATTTTACGGTTCAGGTTTGGGACTTCAATTCTATAAAGAAAAAGAAAATGCACTCACTATTCATTTTTACTCATTTTTTTTATCATCCAAAATTATAATATCCTACTTAGTTCACTAATTTTTTATCTTAAGTTACAATCCATTGCTAACTATTGTTTCAATATTCATAATTGTTTACTATACACTACGATTAATATTAAGAACACCGCATAACATTACTGTACTTGTGAGAGTAGTTGCATTATTCTTTTGTTAGTGGTTAATCTGAATAACGATTACTAATGTCAGATTTTACATAATTTGTGATGTCCTAGACAATATTAATATAACAAATGGGGGCCTACCGATGCACACTCACACCCAAAAGATTGTCATCTCCTCTATCTGTATGCTTGAGTTTTATTACAATTACAATTCATTTGATATTCGAATGATGTCTATCTGATTATATTATCTAAGGTCAGGAATGATTTTTCTTAGGAAACAGAAAAGTGGTGAGGTTGTCAATTGCCCAGGTGTTGACTGTGATTTCAAGAAACAGAAGATTGCCCTTAATCCAGTCAAATTCATTCGATAAAGCATGAAATACTGATAACACTACAAAATTAATTCGGACATCCAAAGTTCTAGAGAACAAGTATGACGTACAAAGTACATGCATAACCCATGTGTCCATGTCCTGAAATTAACTTTCCTGATAGTTGAGGAACTTTAACTCGATCGAGATAATAGCTCATAGATTTTAATATTTGCAAATTTACCCTTAAAAAGTAATTGCATCACTATTCGTACATTGATGAATTATTCATATAAAAATTTAATGTTGATTCTTTTTTTGGCAAGACTTTTTGTAATTTACAATTTTAGTGTAAAAAATTGAAAATTATAGAATGACATTGTAAAAAAAATCTAAATACAAAGTATAGAAAATTTTACTACTTTGAAAGGGTCCAAACTATTCTAAATGTATATCATTAACTAATATAATGTCATCCGATAGAAGTATATTATTTTTGCAAAAAGCCGAACACTTATATATTATAAAGTTAACTATGTCGCATTGTAGAACGAAACTATAAGTCGACTGGTGTCACGCGAGACTATTGGCGAGTAGGAAATAGAAGTGTATATTGTTACCTAAAAATAAATATGAGTAACAGATGAGAATTCAAAATTACCTCAATAAACTTGAGAAACAATAAATCCGACCACTGTGAGTCCTCAATGAAGTTGCGACAACGAGAACTCCCGCGAGCAAAAACAACTAACAATTCAACCACATAGTATGATAAATTCTGTTAGGGATTGTAATGCAACCAAATTATTAAATTTCAAGAAAAACATAATTGTAACAATGCTAAATACAACACTTACCTACCTCTACATTTAATTGATTCTCGAGATAGAAAAAAAGGTAAAACAAATTCTGCAGGCTGACGTGGGTGGAGACAGATGTACAGAGGGTGTGCGGGTTAAACAAGAGGGTGGGATGCGAGTTGTAGAAGAAGGGTGGGATGCGGGTAGAAGAACGGTGGGATGTGGAATCAGTGGCGAACTCAGGATTTTCGATGAGGGGGCGCAAATTCTTTTTTACCCCTGAGGCGATTTTTTAATTTTTTTGCAATTTTTTAACCCTAAAAATATTAATATTTATATTTACCCATTAACAAAAAATGGGCATTTAGACATTGTGCATTTATTAATTAAAATTTAAAAGTGAGCATTTAAACTAATTTAATATTTAACCATTAACTTAAAATTAACAGTTAAGACCCATTGAACTTGAACTTAAAAATTACACAATGAATCTATGAACTGAAAATAAACAACGAATCTATGACCCATTGAATGAACTGAAAATAAAAATTAATAGTTACCTGTTGTGTGTGAATGTTGCTACTGCTTACTTGGAACTTGGAAGTTGAAGAAGAGTTTCTCTGCTAGACTGGGTCGTCTGCCATTAGTTGGGGCGCTGCTCAAATGCGGGCGGAGATGAGGAGAGGGGACGTTGTGCTGCTCAGATGCGGGCGACTGAGGTCGGACGGAGGTCCTGCTGCTGCTGGAGATGCGACGAAGAGGAGGATAGGAGACTAAGGAGATCGTGAGGGAGGAAGGAGGGATCGTGAGGGATGCGGTCGTTGTGGGATAAGGCAAGCCTACTCCATGAATATCGCACGATAGAGTTGAGGAGAAGCGGGTATATCCCATGTTTGAGATTCTTACGCTTCTTTCCCTCCATTTTGCTTCTCCCTATTGATATTTTATCTTAAAATGGGTCGTAAATAATTAAAAATTATTATTAAAAAAATATTAATTTTATAAAATTATATTTAATATTACCATGTATATAAAACTGTCATAAAATATAAATATATTATATGATAGTTAAAATATTACTGTCATAACATATCATATTAATATGACCCAATAATACATGGGTCATAATTATTTGTTTAAATGAAAAAAGGATCATAATTGTGAAATAATCATATTTATTATGACAGTTTAATTAAAACGGTCATAAAATTGAATTTTAAAACCGTTATAAAAGGGTCTTTTTCTAGTAGTGTGTATAACTGCGTTCTTGCTTTGAACTAATTTTTTTTATGGTTGAGATGTAGCCACGACATCTTTTAGAGATAATATAAGGTGCATTCGATACATTAGGTGACGTGTCTAATTACTGCATTCACATTAATAAATGCGAAATAAATGAGAAAAGAAATGGTACTAGCATGTGTGGTCATAAATAACTCTCCACTATTATCTCACAAGTCTTGCATTTATTGATGAGATTGAATACACAAAGAAAAATAATATGTAGCCCAAAAATACTCCTCAAATTTATCTGTAAATATCCTCAAAGTACATTAAGTATTTACATATTGGAATGGATCCCACATAAACTACAAACCCTTCGGGTCATTTGATACAAAAGTGGGCAAATAGGCTGGGTGACAAAAAATTTCATGACAAAATTTACGAGGACAAATCCTATAATTTACCACAAAGTACTTTATGATATGATTAATTTTTCAGGTGGCAAAAGTGAATTGTTTTATAGAATTAATGGAAAATAAAAATAGTGTAACAAAAGAAAAGTTTTTAACGAAAAAACAGTTTTAACAAAAGTGGGCAAATGGATTGGGTGACAAAATTTTCCATGATAAAATTTTTTAGGGAAAGTCCTATAAGTTCCACATAGTAGTGTTTGATGGGATTAATTTTTCAGGTGAGTAAAATGGGTTGTTTGATACAATTAATGGAAAATAAAAGTAGTCTAGCCCAAAAAAGGTTTTTAATGAAAAAAACGATTTTAACAAAAAAAAAAATAGTTTATAACGACTTTTTTTTTTACAAAAACTGATTTTTTTATCAAAAAGAAAACAGTTTTAACAAAAAAAAGCTTTAATGGGAAAAAAAGTTTTAATGGAAAAAAATTTAAAAAATATTTTTTAACAAAAAAATAGTTTACAACGAAAAAAAACATTTTTTTTAATAAAAAAACAGTTTTGAATTAAAAACAGTTTAGACGAATATTTTTTTAAAAAAACTGTTAAAACCAGTTTTTAACGAAAAAAAAACTAGTTTAAACTAAAGGAAAAAAGTTTTTAACCCAAAAAAACAGCTTCTTTTAAAAAAACATTTTTAACAAAATAAAAACAGTTTTAACAAACAAGAAAACTGCTTAAAAAACTGTTTTAAAAAAAACATATATATGTTTTTAACAAACAGAAAAAGTGTTTAAACAAAAAAATAGTTTTAAAAAATACAACGGTTTTAATGAAAAAAATAATTTATTTTAAAAAAGAGTTTTTAACAAACAAAAAACAATTTTTTTTATAAAGAAAAAAACATTGTAAAAAAGGATGACAATTTTGTGAATAAATTTTTCTTTGCTATATAAATAAATAAATTTTGTCAAGAAAAATAGAAAAAGAATGATAAATTTACACGTGAACATAAATAGTCATGAGAACTTTTCTATGATAAATAAGTATAATGAAACACACAAAATAATTACAAATCTCTCATCATTTGACATTAGTGGACACATTTGACCCGTCAATGAAGCCTTACAAAGGGATGGATGTTCTCTGAAATGTGTTTTAAACTCTGAGCATTTCTGATCCACAAAATTCACATATACCTTTTAAAGTCTACACCGTTACCCCTTAAACGTATGGTTTGGTTCTTTTAACGTTATTGCGCCCACAATTCAATTATGGTGGGCCAAGAGCTTTTCACTTTCCCTTTTCAATCCCCTCTACTACACACACACACACACAAAACAACACAAGTAAAATTAGGTGCTTATTCGCCTATGTATAATACTAGGAATTTATCCTATCCCCAAGTATCCGTTATATTTATCAATATCACCCGTACTTGCTAATTATAATTATCTTCTTTGTGACATTATTATTATGTAGTTATCACTAACATAATGTCCTTCTCATTTTAATAACAATTTTCCAACATTAACCTAAATCTTTCGCTCCTCGTTAATGTACCAAAATTATCCAAACTTAATTCATCGAATATTATTATGTGAATACCACTTACATAATATTATCCTTGATTAAATATAATTTTCTAGCATTCACCCAAGTCTGTCACCTTTTGTTAAAATACAAAATTATTTGAATATTATTTCTACCGAAATTTATATAATTAATTCCCCGTTAAATCTTTCCCCGATTCAATCCCACTCAAATTACATTTTTCGGGTCTCAAGTATAACCTACTGTTCTCCCTTAAGTCCCATTACATTCAAATAACCATCACTAAAAATTTCTCACAATTTGGGATTTAATCAAACTTAAAAAACACATTTCACATTTTTAGAGGGGGTCGATCGATCGATGGTCTTAGGTCGATCGATCAGATATCAACCCAGATTCTGTATTTTTCAACCTACGGGTTTGATACTTCTTTCACATCAAAACCAACATAAATCAATCCAAAACTTCTACTAATTCATCTCAATTGATATAGCAACGTATATGATCAAATTCTAACGATTAAACAACTTAAGTTCATCTCAATTGAAGTACTGTATATATATATATATATATAATTCTCGTGCCTCGGGTAGGGCTGGGCCTCATCGGGCTTAAGAATTCATGCCCAAGCCCGCCTGAAAAAAAATGGGGCCTATCAAATTTTGTCGAGCCCGCTCTGCGGGCCTATTCACCTTACCCAAGCTCTATTTTTTATTGGGCGGGCTTGGCGGGCCTCGGGCCTATGCCAAACTCTAGATCCAGCTAGTGTCCCACACATACATATGCAACACACAAGTCGTCGCTGGTTTTACACACAGAACACCGTACCTTTTAGTTTCTTTCACGAGAGATTTGAGATTCAAACCGGGTTCAATATACAATGGGGATGGGGAACAACCAAAGCAAAATCTTTGCTATTGTAATCGCCGTGACATATATTTCTATACTAGCATTTGTTAAGTTGCTCAAGAAACGGGAAACTAAAACCACAACATGTGACAAAACTTGTTCATCACCGCCATCAACAATAACAACAACAGCTGCAGCAACACCCTCAGTCTCCGTCTCCGAGTTAGCTGGTCAATACGAAGTGTTTTTGAGTTTTAGCGGCAAAGATACACGTAAAACTTTCATATATTATCTCTACAACGATCTTGTAGAAGCTGGACTCCGTACTTTTAGGGACAATAACGAACTTCCTGTTGGTGAACAGATTGGTCCTGAGCTTCTCAAAGCTATTGAGGACTCCAAAATACGTATCCCTATCGTCTCCAGGTGACAAAACTATACTATTCTTTATTTTCACTATTTTTTGTTTCTATATATTTATAGATAACTATATGTTACCCCCTAGTTAAAAGTTTTCATATAACTAAACCCACTTAAAAGGTTGTTGAGACTGAAGAAGTAGTAGAAATGGCAATCGATTGTTACTTGGGTGGATCCATTAAAATTGTATGGCTATGGGTTTGTATTTAAATGATAGAGCGTATCTGAATATCAAATGGTATCTACATCCGCTACTTGATTAGGTTGTATATATATATATATATATATATATATATATAGTGGTATCTAAATTTCACAATATTAAACTTGCATTAGTTACCATAACTAACAATGTTGTAAGTGTTACTGTGGTAGAAATAAATTAATATTTATAGAAAAATGGGGAATTTTACAAAAAATTCAAGTTTTTTTTTACCATTTTCAGACTTGGAAATGCAAACGCAGCCTAACACATAAACAGTAGACAGTGACATTAATTTTGTGTTCATTTATTGTATGATGTCACAATATGGATAAAATATTATATTTGAACTTGTGTTGAACTAAACATTAAATGAAATCGAATTTTAGGGGTAAACATCAATTAACTCTGAAAAAATTAGGGGTTAAATATAATTTAAATATTGTTTGGAAGTCAATATGTAATTTAAAGAATGTTAAGGGGTTGAAATGAAATTTATAAAAAGTTTACGAACTAAAATATAACCTAGAGAAAGTTTAGATATCAAAATCAGATGTTTTTATTTTTCCATTTTTTTAATATATATATATAAATATATGTTTTCTTATTGAAAAACAACCTTGTTTTCTTGGAACTAAACAGGACCTATTCATCTAGTATATGGTGCTTGCGTGAACTCGCTCATATGGTTCGCTGCCACATCACTGATGGGCGAAAGTTTTTCCCCATTTTTTACGACGCTAAACCTGCCGATGCGCAACATCAAACGGGGTGTTACGAAAAGGCCTTTCGCCAACACAAGAAGAGTTTTGATGAGAAGACAATTGAAGAAAGGAAGAACGCACACACTGAAGTTGGAAAATTGACGGGTTTGGATTTGAAGGAAAAAACCAATGGGTAGTTCATTCACTCCCTCCCGCTTTGGTAACCCAACAATTTATAAAAATGAATTTAGGTACAAGTATCTTACAATAAAATAATGATATTGTTAAATATTGGAGCATCCAACCCAAAAAACAATTGGTTATGGGTGGAGGGAGGGCCCTATAAGCTTATATATCATGGTGCAAGGCTTTAATTTTTTTCATGTGAGAATTTATATTCTCACCACGCCCCTCTCGTATGGCGTGACTTGAGCCTGTTTTGATACCATGTTAAATATTAGATCTTCCAACCCAAAACCCATGACTTATTGGTGGAGGGCCCCCATGATCTTTATAATGGTGCAAGGTTTTAATTTTCCCATGTAAGACTCTATATTTTCAAAAAAATATAATATAATTTTATATGTATAAAAAGTTGTTAATTAAATAACAATATTGCATAAGAGATATGACTAGAAAAATATTTAAGTAAACATTTATTGTGTAAAACACAAAATTAACAATTTAATATTGCGTAAATGTTCATGCGCTGCTTGAAATAAAGAAACAATAAGGGTTGTAGAGCAGAAACGTTGTTAAGAGAGAGAGAGAGACGTTTTTTAGTTTCTCACTTCCCATTATATTCTACAATTAAACAATTACATCTCCACTTATCATGATATATGTTTTATTTTTACAGAGAGAGAGGCGTTTTTTAAGTTTCTCATTTCCCATTCTATTCTACAATTAGACAAGTACGTTTCCATTTATGATGATATATATTTTTATTTTTAGAGAGAGAGAGAGAGAGAGAGAGACGTTTATTTAATTCACACTTCTCATTCTAGTCTACAATTAGACAAATACGTCTCCATTTATCATGATATATTTTTTATTTTTCATATATGTGTCCATATATCTTGTATGATACTCCATTAGATGTAGAAGTTAATTTTTACTGTTGGAACTTCGAAAGTAAGATACATACACATGATTTAAATACCAATTGACAAGAAGAAAGACAAACTGGATCGGCTGGTCCGATTGAGAATTTAAAGCACTAGGCAAATACTAAAGTGGACGCCCTCATTTTTAAAATAATGTTAGTACATACAAAACATAAACAAACTGTTAAACAATGTACTGTGCGAGTGTTTCCCAATAACTCAAATTACCAACACATTATTTTGTGTATTAACTTCGTTTTTAACTTTAGTGTTTCCAACACATTCTTAGTGATTTTTAGCCTAAATTATAATTGAAATTTTTTTAGGCTCCCTAAGTTTTGGAATGGACACAGAGTTATCAGGTAATTGACACAGATGGACCTTTAACGGCTACACAAATCATTGACATAAATCCGACCATACAAAAAACAAACCGGTATATATAGCACGACATGAACCCGATATGACGTAACATGAACTACACACAAATGTTAATGAATCGGGTATGGGCTAGGTATTTTTTGACACGAACTTGACAAATAGAGAGAAGACATTATTAAAAATGACACACACACGATATGACACAACACGAACCCGCCCCATTTAAAAGTTGTTGCATAAGTTGATTTTTTCCTTATTTTAATTATAGTTAATGTTTTGCTGGTATTATAGAGTGTATAACATATATCTTAACCAATTCAAGTTTCAACTTATCGCTTGAGCTTTTTACTTATTTCTTTGTTCATTCGTTGAATTTGTCCTCCATATTCTTTCCCATTGGTGTTTATTTCTCTTTTGGCACCTTTTTTTCCTTATTGTGTCAATTATACATTTGGTAGGTATGAAGGAAAACTAGTAAAGATGGTTGTTGAAAAGATCTTGTTAAAGTTAAAGAAGAATTACATGGATTTACTAGACAACTTGGTTGGAATGGATCATCATGTAGAATAAATGGAGAAGTTACTACATCTCAAGTCCAATGGTGTACAAATTGTTGGAAGTTATGGCATGGGTGGTATTTGCAAGACAACAATTGCCAAGGTCATATACAACCAACTCTTTGAGAGCTTCGAATGTTGTTGCTTCCTTGAAGATGTTCGAGAAACTTTAAAACAACAAAATGATCTTTTTAATTTCAAAAATCAATTTATCTCTCAGATTGAAAAAGGGAAAGACTCCAACATCGAAGACTTAGTTCGTAGAAAGAAAGTTCTCATTGTTCTTGACGACGTTGATGAAGTGTCCCAATTTGATATCTTTACAGGAAGTGGGTTGTGTTTGGTTCAGGAAGTAGGATCATACTTACAACAAGAAACAAAGAGGTTCTAAATCATCTTGAAGTGATTTGTCAAAGTAATGGTCTACCGGATGTATGTAGGAGATGAACCTTGATAATTCTCTTCAACTATTTTGCAAACATGCCTTTTCAAGGGACTCTCCTCCTAAGGATTATGATATCCTCTCAAAGGAAGTTGTATCCACCACTGCAGGGCTTCCTTTTGGTTCTTGTGATTATAGGGTCATTATTATTTGCTAACGTGGATAAAGCTGTATGGAAAGGGACATTGCGGAAGCTACAAAAAATACCTCATAAGAATGTCATGGAAAAGTTGAGAATAAGTTTTGATGCATTAGATTATGAGCAGAAACAAATATTCCTTGATATTGCATGTTTTTTTGTTGGGGAGGATAAAAGATATCCTTCTTACATGTGGAAGGATTGTGATTTTCACCCAAAAAATGGAATTGATGTTCTAGAACACAGGTCTTTAATAAAAGTTGGAGATGATAATAGAGTATTGATGCATGATCATATTAGAGACCTTGGTAGACAAATCGTCCGTGAAGAAAATCTGCTTGAGCTAGGGAAGCGTAGTAGGCTCTGGCGTTCTGAGGAAGCCCTGGACATATTTGAGAGCCATACAGTAAGATTCAAGTACACAATATTTTCTCTTCACTATTTCGCATTTTTTTAATTTCCTCATTATTTAACTACAAAATAAAAAACAGTATGATTTTACAAATTATGAAGATTTTTACGCTAAAACATGAAGTGTGGTTTTAAAACATGAAGTATGATTTTAGTTTGAAGTTATTTGTGTATACGTTTGGAAAGTAGATATCTTCTCCTTGTAACACATTTGCAAAGTTAGGTTTGTCCTATAGGGCGTCCCTGAAACAGTTCAGGATGCATACTAAAATCCAACATACATTTGTGATATACATGATGTGTAATATATGTTGAAAAATAATAAAAGGAATTGTATTTTTGCGATAGTCAACCAACACATGCAATTTGGAAGAGGATGTGTTAAACTAAAAATTAGAGGTGACTCTACATCAATGGATAAAGGTTGGAACGTGTTAAAATAATCCGCCCCTCTCTCTCTCTCTCCCACCCCCCCTTGGATCATTTTTGTGAGAGAGGCAGTGTTCTAACTGAAACAATTGGAGACTCAAGCTCCAATTGTTGCATCTGGCCACCCTATTTTGTTGCGGCATGTCTCTGACTGTGAAGTGTCGCACGATCCTCTCATCTTGGCATACTTGCAAGAATGGGTCTGATTTGCAAACTCTTCTAGAGAAGTCGTCCATAAAAGGAACAAAATAATGCTTACCTACCAAAGATGAAACTTTAGTAGGTCCCCAAACAGCTATGATAACATAATCAAGAGTCCCCTTCGCATGATATAATGTTGTGGCAAACTTTAATCTTGTTTGCTTTCCCAGAACACAATGTTCAAAAAATACAAGCTTGCATGTCCTAGCACCTCTCAATAGACCTTGCTTCACTAACCCCTGCAAAGCCTTCTCTCCTGCATGTCCCAAACGCACATGCCATAATCTCATAGCATCAGATGCAACCTCCTCTAAACTTTTCGAGACTGTTGTTACACCTGTTATTGTATTTCCAAGGAGAAAATACAAGTTGCCCTTCTTTGTTCCCTTCATCATAACTAGGGCTCCATGTGAGACCTTCAGACAATCGCCTTTCAGCGTGATCTCATAACCCTTAGCTGCCAAAACTGATATTCTTAAAAATTTATTTTAAAAATTGATATTATTATTATACATAAAATATTTTTGAACCCCTAAAATATACATATATAAATGCTTACTCCAAAATAGGCCCTGTGCCATTGCCCATTTGGCACATGGCCAGGGCCGGCCATGGTCGTGTCATGTTCAAACCACATTCATGTTATATTATATCCATCTATATAATTAATTTTATATAATATTACAAATATATAATTTATATTATAATATTATATTTACTCAGACATGGTTATACAATGTTTCTACAATCACATAACTAGAATAGATTTTTTATCTTGTTTAAAATAGGTATATTTTTGTCTTTTAATAAGTAATGAGGGACTTTAGACTAATATGAAAAGGTTGTTATTGTGGAGCCTAACTGAAGTTACTTGGATTGGATCCTCAAAAAGTTGTTTAGTGATTATCAAATACTTTTCATTTTCTTGAGTCAAATTTAAAAAAATAAATTACAAGCTGGTTAGTATTTTAAAAAGTGTAGATTATGCGGCATAAATTTGATCATTTATTTTAACAGTTTTGAAGCTTTAATTTCATTTTGAAAGTTTTAATTTTCGCTCATCCCATATATTTTTATAATTATAATTAGTCCCATAACTTCTGATAAACTCCTTCAAATGCCTTCTCCATTTCTTTAAAAAAAAACGCTCAAGAGGACGAACAACTAACAATATAAATACATTGATCGAATACAACTAAATCCTCCTGCATGGGACTAACTCTGCCACATAAAGTTTTGTTTCTTCGTAATTCTATAGGAATTAAATTTAGTTGGGCATTCAAAAAAAGAAGAAGAAGAAGCCCTCTGATGAGATAACAAGGGGCAAAGGAGTGACAATAAACTTTTGCTAAGTTGAAATAATCATTGAAATTTTCTTTGAAAAACATGCTTGTAAATAATATTTAATATTCATAAGTTTTTTTGTTAGGTAGGGTGAAAAAGAGATTGTAGCTCTGCATCTTAACGAACGAGATGAAGAACGGACTCCCCATCATCCACTTGTGCGGCGAATTCCTTTGGAACCCCAAGATGTTGTAGGAGAACATTTGATGAAGTTAAGAAATCTGAGGTATCTCAAAGTGGAAAATGTAAACTTTATTGGAAATTTTAAGCATCTTAAACATTCGAATTTAAGATGGCTCAACTGTGTGGGAGACTGGTTCAATTTAGATCTACCCAATTTCCATTTAAAGAATCTTGTTGTCCTCCAACTATCTAATTACAATATCTCAGATGATTGGGAGAGTTGGAGTCAAATCAAGGTGTGATAGAATAAAATCTGTGTTTTTGTTCTTATTATTTAATAATAATATAATGTTTTGAGCTCCAAATAAAAGTTCTAAATATTTTCAAACAATATTAAGTGGTGTAGCGTCATATTGCATCACTTTATTAGTCTTTAGAAATGATTTGGACGATTTATATGGGATTAATAGCACTGGTCATTACTTAATTATCTCAGCTTCATATGCCGAATGGCTCGCATGCGGATACCGTTGTGGACTCAAATGAGTTACAACAAAACGACCCATCTTAAGTCATTTGGCACAAACCCATTTCAGACCAAATCCCATTCAAACCAGCAAATCACTTCCGTCCACTCAGACAAATCAGTTTGCAAAAATTACACCATTGTAGTGTTGTTTCTCTGAATTTAAATGCTACATATTACAGACTTAACACATTTTCAAAATAAAAAAGTTTTGTAAAAAAGGAAAAAAAAACATTTCACCCATTTACATGCAAGTGAAATGTCAGTGGTCGGAGATTTTTTTTTTTGGCAAACCATTTATTGGGATTTGGTCTGAAACCCATTTTAAACTCATTTAAGTCTGCCAAAGGTGTCCGCATGTGAGGCATTATGCTTCATATGATGTTTCGCTTGAAAAGCAAATTGACATTATATTTTACTGTTGTACAGATGGCAACAAAGTTGAAAGTTCTTCATCTCTCAGATATTCGTTGCTTAGAAAGAGTCGACTGTTCCGCTTTTGCAAATCTAGAGTGTTTGAAGTTATACTCGTGTAGAAGTCTACGTGTTCTTGATGGGCTTGAAGAGTTAAAATCGTTAAGATACTTGAATATATCAGATTGTAGATACCTAGAAAGATTATCAGATCTCTCAAACTTAGAAAAGTTAAAAGAGTTGGAGATTAGTGGATGCTGGGAGCTAAGTGAGATTCGAGGCCTGAGGGGATTGAAATCCTTAGAAAGGTTGGATATGTCTTGGTGCGAATCCATTGAAAGATTACCTGATCTATCGAAGTTGAGAATACTAAAAGAACTAAATGCAATGGGGTGCTCGAAGTTACGTGAGGTTGAGGGACTATGTGCTTGGGAACTTGAGTTAACTAAGATTCAGGGACCTAAGGAACTGAAGTGGTTAGAAGTTATGGACATTAGTTCCTGTAAGTTGATTGAAAAATTACCTGATTTGTCAAACTTTGAAAATTTAGAAACATTACGAGCTTGTCACTGTGAGAAATTGATTGAGATTGAAGGACTTGAGAAACTGAAGTCCTTAGTGTTACTGGACATAAGCGGATGCCGGTCAATTAAAGAACTACCTGATTTGTCAAACCTAAAAAACTTAAAAGAACTAGTAGCTTCTGGCTGTTATGAACTGACTCAGATCCGGGGACTTGAGGAACTGAATTCCTTAGAGACGTTGTGTATTGATTGTTGCAGGTCCATCAAAGCATTACCTAATTTGTCAGGCCTTCAAAATTTAGCAGAAATTTATGTTTCTGGATGTGTGAAACTGACTGAGATCCCAGGACTTGAAGAACTGAAATACTTAAAGTTGTTGAATATTAATGGATGCAAATCGATTGAAAATTTACCTAATTTGTCGGGCCTTAATAATTTAGTACGCATTGAAGCTTCTGGATGTGTACTTCTCTCTGAGATTCGGGGACTTGAGGAACTGAAATTCTTAGAATCCATGAATATTGATGGATGCAAGTCAATTGAAAAATTATCTGATTTGTCAGACCTTCAAGTTTTAAGAGTATTAGATGTTTCTAACTGTGAGAAACTAACTGAGATCATGGGACTTGAGGAGCTGAAGTCTTTAGAACAGTTGAGCATTGAAGGATGCAATTCAATTGAAAGACAACTTGATTTGACAAAGCTTACAAAATTAAGGGTATTTAATGGGGAACTAAGGGGTTTTCACGGATCGTGTTTGACAAACACAAGCATAAAGAAGACTGATTGATGGTATGTTATATCTCGATTTTATTTCAAATTATTGTTTTCTATTTGTAAGAAGGTTTTTCCTTGATTTTTTCCTAATTGTCCTTTCTTGGTCTATTTTTTATCACTTGATCATAGCAAACATTACTACTAAATCAAAAGTCAGATATTTGTCCTCCAGAGAGTCCCCCTGATGAGCAAGGGAACTAGTAACATGGTAAGTCTCTCTCTACACTCCTATTCTTTGTTCAGTTTCTTTTGTTTCAATTATTAATAATTTTTTATCCATATTAAAAACAGTAGAGCATAAATTCTTGAACTAGCAATTAGTAGAAAGAGAGCAACGGTCCAACTATATGTTTTTATATGTATTATATGCATTAAAAACATAACTTTTAGATGAATAACCTGAATTTTATTTTGAGTTGCGATTAAAGAAATATTTTATCTCTAAAATTGCAGAGAATGGAGAAGGTAGATTCAAGCACGAGTGGTACTTTCATTAAACATAATAATGATTTTTTTGTATATATTTATCTATGATGTCTAATTTGTTTGTTGAAAGGTAAGAAGAGAAACAGATCTATGTTTTCTCCTTTCTCTCTTTCAAATTCTGTAATACAAAAACCAATTCTTTTTTATTATTTGTTATTGCATACTAAACCCAGCATTGTATAGTGGAGTTTTGGCTAATTTAGAATCAATTGTGACAATATAAAGAATCTTATTTCTCTTGCTCTGTAATTTTAATGATTACGATAGCATTTGTCTTGTAACATTTTTTACAGTGAGCATCATTGTTACAACCAAACAATTCACAGAGAAGATTTTGAATGACCACCATAGGATTTTTCTTTTACAATGTGTGCGTTTAAAATAGTACTCTAAATTCCAGTACGATTTGCGATTCAACTAAATTCCATGAGCATATGATATAAACCAAATTACTTAATCGATGGTTGCCCTGAATGATGGTGTGAATCCGTTATATTGATATGAGTTGAATGATCCTTGAACATGCCACATTTCATACTTATGACTTTTTCATGAGTCCATTTCGATATATATTTTCTTTTCTTTTTATATAATCATTTTTCTGGGTTTGTAGAGTTTAGGGCTATTTCTCATTTGCATTTTCATACCAAATTGCAAACACTAAAATTTCTATTTTCCACTTTATTTTTTTTTATTATTCCTGTGTAAGAGTTAGGGTTTATTCCCCCATTTCCAATTTCATAAAAAATTGCAAACGATAAATTTCTAGGTTGGTTTGAACAGAATGAACCTCAAAAGATTTGAGTAATTTAAGCTCATTGGCGAGTGGCACCCCCTTCAATCAAAGGTTGGGGTGGTTATGGTAAGATGCCAATTTTTTTTTCATTAGAACTTTTTTTGTGAAAAATCTAACATATAATACTTCTGATTTTTTTAACTAGATTTTAAAATATATAAATACATAACCACCAACGGTCTCCTGACTCTAGAAAAATGGATATTCTCCCCCTCCTAGATAATTGGACATAGGTATATCACTATGTATGGATATTTGAGTGACTGAATGTCGTTAATGATTTTTTTATTGGCAATTTTGATTGTTTTAATCACAGTTACATTGCAAGTCAGTATTTTGTAAAAAGGAATTGCAAGCTTCGTTTGAATCGAACCACGTGAATGTGAAATTTATGACTTCCTTTAAATTTGTGATTTTTTTTCTTTTTATATAAAAGAATATGGTTGTGATATAGGTACTAGTATTCCGGATTCAAGTAGTTGTAGGTATGTGAAATCTACCTTTTTGTCATGTACTCCCTCTGTGCCAAATTAATAGTCGTCATTTGAAAGTCAAATAAATTAACAATAAGTTTTACTTTCCAAATTTATCCTCCTAAAAATTATAAATACCTTTGAATACAAGACATGCAGTGGGATCATTGTTTTCTCAGAAGTGTTGATCGGATGGGTAACTTTGTGATCTCACATAGCTATTATATATGCTACTTTTAGTAACATGACTGTTAATTGGGGATGGAGTGAGTAGTATTTGGCATCAAAAGGTGTGAACCCAATTTTCAGCTTGATTCATTTTAATTGAGTGCTCAATGTTGTGTTACTCAACTTTCTATGTGTATATTTATATTAACATAAATTCTTTTATTTGATTAATGTTGTGGAATTCTCTTTTCTCCATGTTTGCAAATAAATCAAGTCCTAATATCTTGTCGCATTTGATGTTTCATTAAACCGTATGATGAGGTTTTCGTATGTCCAATGGATTATTCATGTTTGTGTGTGTGTGTTTGTGCGCTAAACCCATTTTCTTAGAGATTCTCTTTAATTTGGACTACAATTCAAAATTTTGCAGTAGTGTTATGCGAGTGTAGTGAACTTATGGTGCTTTATTAATTTTTTACTGTTTATTGATGGAAATAACAAATAACAGGATAAATAATAACGCGAGACAAATTGATGATCTTTAGACACCCATGTCAATGGACTACCCAAATAATAAAGCGCGATCTTTCTATTATTGTAGTGGGACTATTTGGAATTTTTGGAGGTTTGGTTCAGACATCTTTACAACGGAAGACCATCACCAAATGATTTCTATTAAAGTGCAGCACCATGTAGCATGGCATGAGATGGTAGGCCCCTTTTATGTACTCTAAGTGCTCCCGGATTGAAAGAATATGGCTTTGGCACCTTAAGATGCAAATTGAGTTTGTTGTAAGGATATGTTAATAGTTAGAGGCATTTGTGATAAGTGAATTGATAGTTTAAACTTGAGGGCAAGATCCCTTTTATATCCCTCTCTGAATGAGGTTGAATACAAATAAGGTCAAGCAACCATCTGTCTGGTCAATCGACTGCATCTGTGATAATTAGAAACATTTCCATAGGGTCCGCTCAACCTATCCATATGGGAGGCCTTTATTTCAGGAGATTCTTTTCTTAAAAAAAATCTAGTTGATTATTTATAGGGAAGTTCTCAAATAATATTTCAAGTCGTCTTTACTGATAGCCTAAATGTTCCTCCCACACTAAGATTCTAAAAGACTCTATAAAGACCGAAAGGCGTCTCAGCCTCTCAGTGGCTAAACCCTAAGTCCCTCGTCGGTGATGTGAAATACACCACCACTACGGCGCGCCACCCAATCACCATTCATCACTCTATCTTTCACTTCCTCTCTTGTTTATCCCTCTCACTGCCTAAGTCGAACTCAAAGATCTTGTCTTTGTTTTTTTCGTTGTCCACTTTTTGTTTGATATATATTTGTTTTGTGTCCTAATTTTCTACATTTTTTCTCTCAAATTCCGTGGCATAATATTGATGTATCTATATCTTGATTTATTGATATAATTTTTTATTGTCAAGTTTTTTATTATAGTTAATTGATTAAAAAGCTTTGTCAAATTTGGATGACATGTATATAAAATTCACTACCTTTCCAGAGTATCCGTTCTTCATAGGTTGTAAGTAGTTGCTCCTATTGTGGTATCCATGTAACAAGTATCTATGGCCAATTATATTCAATAGCTTGGGGTATCCCTGTCTTTGAGCACGTGACTAATCCCCAAGGATATGTGTGGCCGAGCATTTTTATTACTTAGTCGCTGAATTGACCCATGTTCATTATCACTAAGATGAAAAATTGTGATATTGTGCACATTACTTTCTACATTGAAGTTATTTATCTTCAAAGTTCAAATCATAGTTGGTATTGGTATAATATATGTTTTTTTCTTTCTTCTCACAGGCTTTATGATTGCATGATTACACGCCTATTAATAAATTTTGTATTTGTCAGGAAGGGTTTGATGCCACGCGGTGGTTAGATCGGGACCTTATTCGTCTATGTTCCAAATTTGGCGACTATCGGAAGGATGATCCATTTTCATTTGCATTAAACACTTGTTTTCGCTGTTCCCTCAATTCATGTTTAATCTGCGGTGATCACAACTTGTGCGGGTAATTATGAATTGTGACTTCCTTAAATTTTCTCTGCTTAATATTTTTGTGATATGTCATATATGTACTATACCCATCTATTATCTTATTTTAATATAAATTTTGGCCCGTTTTTTAATAAATTTTATCAAGACGAGACAACCTATGCACACTAATAAAATCACATGCTATTGGAAATGTGATAGTTTTGAAGTAGAGACGGATAAGTTCTAGACCAAAATATCCATAGACATAAATTTAGTTACTAATTACAAGGGTCCCATTATGCATTGCAGAATATCTATTTATTCAACATTTATTCTAGGGTTAATAGAGTATTTTTTATTGTCAAGTACAATTGAGGAATAACAACCTTTGTCGCATTTTGAGTGGGACTCGGAACATAATGTAATGATGGAAATGTTCATATAGGTAAAAAAAGCGACAATTTACCAACAGATCCATTACAACTACTAATTTGTCAATGGTCACATAATCCATATCTTTCCTCCAGACTAAACGTTTTTCAAATACAAAATAAAATTCCATGTGGTTAAGGAGAAAAATTTTATATAGGAATGCGATCCATATCCACAACATCGTGGTTAGGTTTACCCGGTCCTAAAAAAAACTGACCAGACTGGACAATGCGGTTATGGGGATTGCAACAGCGTGGTGGGATAAAATGATGTTTAATCCAAGAAATGATAAATTATGGTTTACTTAGGACTAGTTTGGTATTTGAGGTGTTACGTAAGATTTTATTTCTAGATTGATATCGTGTCGCAAAGGCTTTTGTTTCCCTTGGAGAAACTGAGATGGTTGCTGGGAAGTACGAGTGTTTGAAGGATTGGATATAGTCTTGTTTTTCTCAGAAAACCAAAGGGGCTTGCCCCGATGGTTACCTCCCACCCTTGCTTGCAAGAGGTGGGCGGTTCAAGTTCCTTCCCCTTCCCACCCCCTCCTCCGATCCTTGAACCTTGTAAAAAACAAAATTTAAAAATGACTCCATGGATAACCTCCTGCATTCTTGATAGGGTAGTTAAGTTGAACATGTGAACCACGGGTTTTTTTATCATCCTCGAGGCCACTAAAGAAACTTAGGAGTAAAAATCTTCATTCAGTCATCTACTCAAACTAGCATGAGATCCTCAGTTCTTCAAACTGATCTTGATATTAGGCCATAATTCCTATTTTCTGCAATTTGTTGAATTTACCAAATAATTATCATGACCAAGTTCACGGATTGTAACACTCAAAATACTTTTGCAAATTGACATAAAAATGAGATTTACTCTAAGATAATCTCCTATACTACTTCCTTACATTTAGTCATATCCTCTATACCCCTCCTTGAATCTGAATTGATACATTGGATGACATCCCCAACTTCGTTGTGCACGTAATGTAATTATGCACTCTCCGTGCGCGCTCTTTTGGGTATAGTGTCTCTCATGAGATTAGAGGAAGATTTTTTCCCCTTGTATTGATAAAATACAAGACTGTAGCAAGATGATAGAGTTTACTATTGTGTAGAAAAGGAAAAATATGGCTAAGCCGTATTTTTCTAAATTAAAGAGTATTAATTGATTACTTATAATGGAAGGTTATGACAATCACTTGTATATCATCCATATAAAAAGGATGCTAAATTTTTTTTGAGCTTGAAGACATTCCTCGTAGCCTTAGATGGATCTGTAGCTAGGGATGGCAATGGGACGGGTTTTGCAAAACTCGAACCCACCCATTTTGGAAAGCACCAAACATGCCCCCCAAACCTAGACTGGTTTTATTTTTAAAACCCAAACCCTCACGAAATGCTAGTTATGAAACCCGATCCCGACCCGACATGCTTATTAAATCTAGGTAATTTAATGAACTTTTATGATTAGTATTGGAGAAAATTTAACTTAAATATATTTATGCAAATGAAAATTTAACCTTGTGAGAATTAAGGTTGTTTACTTTCCATCTGATCTCCAATTCTTAGGGGTCATGATCTTGAGGAGTTCTCCCCGACTTCACTTATGTGCTGCTAGGTAATATCAATTATATTGGCCTTTCTCACTTTTTTGCCTTGCCCTTCTCTCTTTGATGTAAATACATGTGCATCCTAAAATATGAAACTAGACAATACTGAGGTAACCTTGTAAGTTATTCTTTTCCATTGTGACCATGTTCTCATATCAGTTCGTAAAATGATATGAAAAAAAATTACCCAAACATCCCTGTTTGCAATAGAAAGTACAATGAAACGCTGAGAGTTCACAGTAACTGATACTCAATGCCTTAGTTTGTGTATTAGATATGTTGATTAAAGTATCTTTTGATCTTTGTCAACTCCTCTTATGATTTCAGGAATTTTCTGGTTTTAATGGTAAAATATAAAAAATGTTCCCTAAAGTCTCGAAAAATTCCCAATTCCCATTAATTAGCCTTGCTCTCTCATTTTCACCAAAACATTTAATTGATGAAACCCAATATATTTATCAAATCTCTCTCACGCATGGCTTCTGAATGGCTCAATAATGAGTTTTTGATGGGGAAGCTTCATGGCGAATGTTCTTTGTTTTCATATGATTCCAAATCCGAGAAGCATTAAACGACATCATTTTCAACACTCTCCTTTAAATCCAATACCTAATCGGTTGTTCTGTAGATATAAATGGGTTCACAAGATCTTTGGCAAAGGAAAACGTTCAAACACCAACTCTCTTTCTCTCTTTGCGCACACACACACGTGTATATATAAATGTTTAACCATATATATATATATATATATATATGGATACCTTTTTCTTTTCATATATAAATTCGATGTTTCTTTGTTGAGGCTGAAGATGTAGATAGTGATTTGATATATTATTAACTTAGAAGTTTCAAATGCCTTTATATCCGCCTCTGTATTGATCAAGCTTCACGACACATTTGTGTTTATTGATATTGGTAAACGATCTATTGATTTCTTTATAGACAGATGAAACTTATTTACATGAGTTATAATTTTTCAAACTTGGATTGTGGCTTAGACATGCTTGTACTTTTCATTGGATATAATTCCAAAACTGATTCAATTGTTTAAAGTGTTTTTGTTTTGATATTTGTAAAATTTGAGCCTTCATTGGTGTTTTGTTGCTGAGAAAATATTTGAAAAGTAAGAACATAGGTTTGTAAACACCTATTTTAAGATACTTGAGTAGAAAAGAGCTTCCATAAAATTTAATCAACTATCATGTGCTTGTTTTTAACTCCACTGCAGAGGCTAATTCAGTGTTAAGGGGTGTTTGAGTGATGTTTGTATTATGAGTTCGCATCATTATATATATATATAATAATGCTCTTGTGCGGACCGAACATGTGTCACCTAACGGTGCGCCTAGAAATTATCGTCTAAATTATAGGCACACTCTCTCTCTTTTTTGGGCTCACCGCCAGGTGACACATGTCCGGTCCGCATTCTTAAATTGCGGACTAGTCCGCACAAGAGCATGATTGTATATATATATATATATATATATATATATATGATGATGATGATGATGATGATGCTATAATTAGCACCACCAAGTAAGGTGTTTATGAGCTCAATCTAAGGACAACAATGGCAACATAAGAGTATTAAATGTAAGAGAATAAGGTGAGGAGAAGAGGATGAACACGAGAATATAAGTGGTTCAGCTTAAATTGTCCTATGTCCACTGTGTGTGGGTGTGTAATATCACTGAAATAAGGCACTAATGGCCATGGATACAATCTCTTAAGCTTTCTCTCTCTTCTGTGCAAAATGACAGAGTTTCAGCTAGGGTTGTATTTTTGGATCCTTTACAATGTTGAGGATGACCTCTATATATAGTGCCTAGGTGGTGTAATGTACCCCCTAGGCATGCAATGAGCATGTGCATGAAGATCCAACTAGTGCATGGCTGACACCTGGATGATCTCAACTAAATAATAATGACCTCAATATTCCCTCACATGGAGGGAATAATTCAGTTATAACAGATTTATCCACGTGTTCCAAGCCATGCATATTCGAATTAAGGCTCGGCCATACGTGGTTGGTACCAACCTCGGCCTGGAAGAGTATGAGGTTGGTGAAGCCCGACTACTGCCTGATCAGATATTAATCATGGTGGTCTCGGCTCATATGAGGTCGGGGTCGTGGAGGAATAGCCCAGGAACATCAGCTTATTCTCTGTCGAGGTTGGTTATGAATATGGTGTAGCTTCTCTAACCTCGGCTAACACCAAGCCGAGGTTGTCAAACCTGGATGGCCTGATGAATAACTGTCATCACGGATCATGAAGGCCTCAACTGTTGCCTGGCTATGAGGAAACTAGTAACATCGGCCATGGACGACCTTGCTGGGCATTAGGCTACTGGTTGTCGTTCTAGGGCCTTTCTGACCTCGGCCATCACCCTGACCGAGGTTGACGTCTCTGATGCGGTGGGTACAAGTACGGCATATCAATCACCCCTAGCCCTTAGTTACATGTGGTAACAGGTGACTATGGGGTGTGCAACTCTGAGGTCTTTCTGCTTTGTGCCAATATTCCTTTAACACTTGTCAATTGCTAAAGCGGGAAGCGTGCCTGTCAAGCGTGTGATGTCAGCTGTCCTTTGGACTCCCAAGGCAATGATGGCTTTGGGATGCGTGCATTAGATTTTGAGGGTTATACCCCCTTCCTTTCTCTTTCTTCCCCCACTTCTTTATTTTCTCGCCTAGCATTCTTTGATTACTCTCTCTCTACAAGAGCTTGGTTAGAGGTGCATTTGGTGGCTTTTTCTTGCCAACCTCTCTCTTTCTTCTTCATGCATCCTCTCTGGTATCGTCTATTACCCCTTTTTCTCCATTTGTTGCATTTTTCTGCCTTGTTCTTCCATTCGTTGCATTTTCCGGCGAGTCTATGCATTTTTCGATGAGCCTAAGAGTTTTTCGGTGAACTGTTCTTTAATCGTTCTTGTTTAAAACCCTAGTTTGATCCTTAGGCAATACCAGCTAAGTTGTTTGTTTTTAGCTTAGGTCCACAAGTGTAGAGTCGTCCCCATATGCTCAGACCTCTTTTTCAGCTTTTAGAAGACTTCCCCTCTCTTAGAGAGAAGACTTTAGAAAAGATTAGGCAAATAGAGTGAGCCCAAGAGGAAGCTCGTAGGGCTGAGGCTTTCCCCCTCAGACCTATCTTTCCACCCCCCTCGAAGATCATATACCTTGAGCCAGCCGAACTAGTTACCCAAGTAGAGGTCCCAGTTGATCCTACTCCCATGTCTGAGTTTGAGTCGTCCACCTCAGACACTATGTCTGTGGACTCATTTCAAGAGGCCATGGACTTCTCCATTCGGCTTGATCAGGTCCCTGATCACTCCGAGGATTCAAGCCGTATCTCATCCCATAACGAGTCTAGCACATCCCGGACTTCTTCAGATGTTGAAGTTGTGTAATCGAATGTAGCTTTTACTCCTCCCATTAATGTTGTTCCCCTGTCAGCTACCACAGGGACCGATTTCGCTCAGAGGTTTCCTTACGAAAATCCCTCGTCTACTCCAGCCGACATTGAGCAGGACGAGGATGATAATAGAGGTAGTGATGTTCACACCTCGGAGGCAGCTGAGATTGAGAGAACTGTCAGTGAGCTTGACCTTCTTGCCTTCAGACATCTATATTCCATAAGTCCTTCTATAAAACTCAGGAGACCTCTGAGGGAGGAGAGAGCTTTTGGCAGCCAGGATGGTGAGATCTGCATGTATGAGCAGATGTTCAAGTTAGGATTTCGTCTGCCCATTTATCCCATCATCAGGTCTATATTGTCTTACATCAACTTGGATCCTTCCCAGTTGTCACCCAATGCCTGGAGGGTGATAATTGGAGTTATTGTCTTATGGAGGGCAGTCCATCATTCAGACCTTCCCGTCCAAGTCTTCACAGGGTGCTATGTCCCCTCATTTGCCAGGAATCATCCGAGCTATTACCATTTTTTAGCTCGAAAGTCAAATAAAAAGATGTTGCAGGTCACCCAAACTTCAAATCACAATTGGAAACCGCGATATTTCTTCATCTCAAGTGCATGGGAATTTGGTCCCTGTGTCCCCTCTTCGAACTTAGAGCCGAGGATACCCCTGAGATGGGGAAATGTGTCAATGGCTGCCAGGGCCGATCCTGGGAAAGATCTTCAAGATCAAGGGGAGCATGGTCTGTTGGTCAAGTTCGAACATCTGATGACCCCCTACTATCTCTCTGAGAGTGGGCTTGGGGGGAGTCCTTTGACCGAGCTCCGTAAGTCGCTTTATTATTTCAACAAGTTATACCTATGAATTTGTGTGTCTCTGATCTTCTAACTCAGACCTTTCCATTTGCAGAACGACCTGAAGGCGTCTCAGACGATATCTATGAGATGTTTGCCCCAAGTCTCATGAAGTTGATGAAGAAGGCAGTCATGAATGCACCACCTCCTCCCCTGCCGAAAAAAAGTGTCAGCATGCCCAAGGCCGACGCTACAAGAAAGAGGAAAACAACAACCACTTCCCCTGAGGATCAGAGGAAAAGTAAGGCCCAAAAGGCCATCCCCATTTCCTCTGAAGATGCACTGGCTGCTCGTCTGGAGCAACTAAAAATTAATGATAGTATTATAGGCCATGGCGTGTAGGCGTTAGATGCCATCGACTCTTCTATGACCGATGCCGATAAACGCTTTTGTCGCTCTATGGATACTCCCCTGCTGGTTGAGTTTGGCCTTCACAGGACTATCCAGGTCAGATTTGAATTTTAATTTTATTCTGAAGTGTAACCTCTGCTTTGAATTTGAACTTATACATCTGACTCTTGATTCGCAGGGCATCGTGGCTATGCAGCATTTTGCCAACTGGACTCTGAAGAGGTTGGCCCTCATCGAGAAAGGCCAAGAGGCCAAGAAGGTGTAGGGCTCTCTGAACGCCGAGGTAGATCGTCTGAAGTCTACCTTTGAAGGGTCTGACAAGAAGGTCAAGAAGTTGGAGAAAGAGATTTCCAAGCTTAAAAGGGAACACACCTCTGCTCTGAAGGCCAAAGACGATGTCCTCTAGCAGAAGATTGATGTTGCAGTGACGGCAACACTTGAGGATGCTTCTGAGGGAATCCTGGCTGATTACAAAGTCTTTGATGAATTCATTAGATTTGGCTTTGAATACCTCAGAAGAGGTATTAAGGCCACTGTCAAGTGGGAGACCACTAAGGAGAAGGAGTCAGGGAGCTTGACAGCCTCTGACTTCATTGGTATAGGCTTTGCTAACCCTCAATTTGCTCAGTACCTTCAAGAGGTTGAAGAGGAGGATGCTGCCCCTGAAGAGACTGCACCGCTGGATGTTACAGAGACTGAGGGTGCCAACCTCAGAGATGATGGGGCCAAGGTGACCAACATCGGCCAAGGGAATGAGGCCGAGGATGCCAACACTATAGCTACAGACCCTTAGGCCATTATTGTGAAGCTTTTTGTAATTTTTCATTGTGCATTTCAAACTGTAACCTCTGATTGCAACTCGATTACCTTGTGGCTTGTAACTCTTTTTCAATCTATATCAACCTCTGAGGAAGGCTCTATTTCCTTATTTGCTGAATGTTCTTTAAATGATTTTCTTCGTCATGCAGTGTGTTCGGGTCTGAAATCTCATTATAATGATGTATTTATCACCAAATTATGATATTATAAGGTCTGAGGTCATCACATAGGATGTTATCCCCATAATTATCACCAAATTAATGATGTTTAAGGTCTGAGGTCATCAAACTAAGATGTTACCCCCATAATTTTCACCAAATTAATGATGTTTAAGGTTTGAGGCCATCAAACTAAGATGTTATTCTCATAATTTTCACCAAATTAATGATATTTAAGGTCTGAGGTCATCAAATTAAGATGTTATCCTCATAATTTTCACCAACTTAATGATGTCTAGGGTCTGAGGTCATCAAACTAAGATGTTATCCTCATAATTTTCACCAAAGTAATGATGTTTAAGGTCTGAGGTCATCCAGATGTGATGTTTTACCTCAGACCTTTCACCAAATCAATGATGTTTAAGGTCTGAGGTCATCAAACTAAGATGTTATCCTCATAATTATCACCAAATTAATGATGTTTAAGGTCTAAGGTCATCCAGATGTGATGTTTTCTCCTCAGATCTTTCACCAAATTAATGATGTTTAAGATCTGAGGTCATCAAACTAAGATGTTACCTTCATAATTATCACCAAATTAATGATGTCTAGGGTTTGAGGTCATCAAACTAAGATGTTATCCTCATAATTTTCACCAAATTAATGATGTTTAAGGTCTGAGGTCATCCAGATGTGATGTTTCACCTCAGACCTTTCACCGAATTAAAGATGTTTAAGGTCTAAGGTCATCAAACTAAGATGTTATCCTCATAATTATCACCAAATTAATGATGTTTAAGGTCTGAGGTCATCCATATGTGATGTTTTCACCTCAGACCTTTCACCAAATTAATGATGTTTAAGATCTGAGGTCATCAAACTCAGATGTTACCCTCATAATTATCACCAAATTAATGATGTTTAAGGTCTGAGGTCATCCAGATGTGATGTTTTCACCTCATACCTTTCACCAAATTAATGGTGTTTAAGATCTTAGGTCATCAAACTAAGATGTTACCCTCATAATTTTCACCAACTTAATGATGTCTAGGGTCTGAGGTCATCCAAATATGATGTCTTACCTCAGACCTTGTCACCAAATTATAATGTTATAAGGTCTGAGGTCATCACATAGGATTTTATCCCCATAATTATCACTAAATTAATGATGTTTTACGGTCTGAGGTCATCCAAATATGATGTTTCACCTCAAACCTCTCACCAAATTAATGATGTTTAACCTCATAATTTCTTGCTGAAGCATATTAAAACAGAGTTCTGACACAAATTGCTTTTCTCATAAACGTTCCCTTTAGAAGATGATACATGTATTATAAGAAAACTTGCAACACTATATATAGTATCTCTTCAGGTGGTCAGCATTCCAAGGGTTGGAGAAAGGTTCCCCTTCAAGATTTTCGATCCGATAAATTTCGGGTACAACCTATTCCACCACCCTGTAAGGGCCAGCCAGTTTGGGTGGAGCTTGTTGTCCTTTTGCCATGCCTTCTTCAACACCAGATCTCCCACTGCGATGGGTCTTGATTTTACCCTTTGGTTATAGAACTTAGCAATTCTCTGCTGATAGGTTGCTTACCTAATCTGCGCGTCTTCCCTTCTTTCTTCGATCAACTCTAGGTCAAGCCTTATCTCTTCTCCATTTCTCTCAGGGACATAAGTCTGAACTCTATGAATTGGAAGTCCTATTTCTGTAGGGATGACGACTTTAAAGCCATGAGCCAACATAAATGGGGTCTCCCCCGTTTGCGTCCTTGTCGTCGTTCTGTAGGCCCATAATACTGCGTACACCTCTTCTACCCATCTCCCCTTAGCGTCTTCCAACCTCTTTTTGATCCCATCTAGGATTGTGCGATTCGTGACCTCAGTTTGACCATTTTCCTGGGGTCTTTCGAGGGAAGAGAAGAACTGTTTGATCCCGACTCTCTCACAATATTTCTTGAGGGAAGAGTTTTTGAACTGTGTTTCGTTGTCTGAGATGAGGGTGTTTGGCAAACCATACCTGCATATGATGTTCTTCCAGATGAACTGAAAGGTCTTTTGCTCAGTGATGGTGATCATTCGCTTAGCCTCTACCCATTTAGAGAAGTAATCAATTGCCACTATCAGAAATCTATAGTTGCTAGTAGCTCTTGGTAATGGTCCTATTAGATCGATCCCCCATACTGCAAATGGCCAGGGACAGCTGATGGACGTCATAGGCTGATGGGGTTGATAAGGGATAGTGGATAATCTCTGACATTTATCACACTTCTTTACATAGGTAGTGGCGTCTTTGGCTAAGGTTGGCCACCAGTATCCTTGTGTTATTACCCTCTTAGCTAAAGGTCTCCCACCTACGTGACTGGAGCAAGATCCTTTATGTACATCCGATAGGATGTGAGGGACATCTGCGGGATGAACGCGCCTGAGGAGAGGTAGCAGGAATCCTTTCTTACACAGGACATCTCCCACTAGTGAGAACTTGGTCGCTCTGTACCTTAACTTTCTCCTTTCTAACTTCGATTCTGGAAGTTCTTCGAGCCTGATATATCTGATAAGGGGGTCCATCCATGAGTCCCCTAAGTTCAAATTGAAGCAAGAGTTTGTCGTCTCTTCTTCCTCAATGGTTGGTCTGAGTAGGATTTCTATCGGTAAAGTCCTTTTGATGGTTGTTCTTATTGCTAAAGCCAACCTTGCTAGTGCATCCGCATGGCTGATTTCCAGGCGAGGTATCCTCTTCATCTGTACCTAAAACCTTCCAACATCGCTCTTACCCTCTTCAAGTACTTGGCCATCCTTTCATCTTTGGCCTCGTATACACACAAAATTTGGTTAACAACTAGCCTCGAGTCGCTGTGGACTAGGAGTTGGCCAACATTCAGGGCTTTGGCTAAACAGAGGCCTTCTATCAGGGCTTCATACTCCAAATCATTGTTTAATGCCCTTAAATTAAACCTTAATGCATACTCAATGTTGGTACCGTCCGGTGCTGACACTATCAACTCTGCTCCACTTCCGCTATCACAAGATGATCCGTCAATGAAGAGGCTCCAAACATTTTCATCTGAAGAGAACTTTCCTTCTGATAGGGCCCCGTGTTTGAAGAGGTACATGTCGTCTTCATTTTCGGCTATTTCTCTTCTAGCTTTACTACGTGCAGCCTCTTTCGGGTTTTGGAAGACGCTGCGATCAGGCTCATCAGTAACTTTTTGTCTCCCCTCTGTCTCAACCTCTTTCGGGTTTTGGAAAACGTTACTGTCGGGCTCATCTGTAACTTTTTGCCTACACTCGATCTCAACCTCTGCCCATGTGAACTCTGCTACAAAATCTGCAAGAGCTTGTCCTTTGATGGCGACCCTAGGCTGATAAACAATATCATACTCTCCAAGCTCGATGGCCCAGGCCATCAGCCTTCCTGACTTCTCAGGCTTGTATAGGACTTGTCTAAGTGGGGAATCAATGAGGATGATCATAAAGTGATCTTGGAAGTACGGTTTCATCTTCCTTGAGGCGTGTATCAAGGCATATTCCAGCTTCTCCATCCGAGGGTAGTTCTGCTCAGATCCCTGAAGAGCTTTGTTGTTGAAGTATACTGGCCTCTGTACTCCCTCGCCTTCTCTTACTATCGTCGTGCTAATAGTTGACTCTGAGACTGCTAGGTATACATATAATTTCTCACCCAAAATAGGCCGAGATAAGAGTAAGGGGGATCCAAGGTAGGACTTCAACTCTTAAAAAGCGTTATCGCACTGCTCGTCCCACTCGAAGGCCTTTCTAAGCAATTTGAAAAAAGGAAGACACTTATCAGTGGATCGGGAGACAAACATGTTGAGTGCAGTGACTCTTCCTGTTAGTCTCTAAACGTCTTTTATTGTCCTTGGTGTCTTCATTTCCAACAGTGCCTTGATTTTTTCGTGGTTGGCTTCTATGCCCCTATGATTGAAGATGAACCCAAGAAACTTTCCTGCTCCTACCCCGAAGACACATTTGGCTGGGTTGAGCTTCATTCTGTTCAAGTCCATGGTATCAAAGGTCTTCCTTAGGTCGGCCACGTGAGTGCAGGATTTCAAGCTCTTTGTCAACATATCATCTACATACACTTCCATGGTTTTACCGATCTGATCTTCGAACATCTTATTTATAAGACGTTGGTACATAGCTCCTTCATTCTTCAGACCGAAGGGCATAACCTTCTATTAATAGGTTCCTTTATCTGTGATGAACGCTGTTTTCTCTGAGTCTTCCTCATCCATGAAGATCTGATTGTACCCTGAATATGCGTCCATGAAGCTCATAAGCTCGTGTCCTGCCATGGCATCTACCATCTGATCAATTTGAGGTAAAGGGAAGCTGTCCTTTGGGCAAGACTTGTTCAAGTCAGTGAAGTCCACACACATCCTCCATTTACCGTTAGCTTTTGGCACAATGACATCATTGGACAACCACTCAGGGTATATGGCCTCTCTGATGAATTTGGCCTCTTCCATCTTCCTTACCTCATCTCTGATAACGCCATATTTTTCCCGGGAGTACACTCTTCATCTTTGCTTGACTGGCTTGGCATCTTCTGCTACGTTGAGTCTGTGGCACATAACACTAGTGTCGATGCCAGGCATGTCTGCTTGGCTCCAAGCAAAGACACTCTGTCTCTTCTTCAAAAGTTTCACCATCTCTCCTTGATCTCCGGTCTTAGAGCCTTGCCGATTTGGACAGTTTTTTCCGGCTCGTCCTCATTGAGGATGATGGATTCTACCTCTTCCGCGGCTTCTCCCTTCTTTAGTTTCGTTTCGTCCCTAGGATCAAGAGTATCGATGTTGTATGTTGTGGTTTCCCTCTTATGGGTCTCCCTCTCTTCAGCAGAGTTGAAGTAACACTCGCGCGCAGAGGTTTGGTCACCTTTCTTCGAATTCTCTAAGAGCCACTCGTCCGATGATGAGGTTATAGGCAGAGAAGACGTTTTCATCCATGACGAAAAAAATTATTATTCTTGTTAGCCTCTTAGGCCACTCATCCCCCATTCGTACGTCCATATCATACATACCTAAGGGGTGGACCTTCTCCCCACTGAAGCCCATCAAGGGGTGATGATAGGGCACCAGCCTAGCTCTGCTGAGGCCTAGACTCTTGAAGCAGGGCCAAAACATAACATCTGCGGAGCTTCCTCCATCGACAAGGATCCTCTGAACTCCACACCCGTGCACCCTCATAGTGATTACTAGAGGGTCATCGTGGGGAGCTAAGATGTCTTTGAAATCTAGTCTTGAGAAACCAACTACAAGGGTGTCCATGTCTACCGTTTTTCTCTTCTCACCCTTAGCCTCTGAAGATGTCAGGTTCACCACTTAGGTTTTGGTCACTGACTTGGCCTCTGCCACATGAGCTTTGCGGTCACCTACCTCTGAACCTCCTCCTGCCAGACCTCCGCATATGGTGTTGACCCCAAACGAGATCATGCCCACCCTTTTTACTGGGGCATTGTCATCCTTTGGAGGGAGATCCGGATCATCATCTTCATCAGAATCCTCTGCTCTTCTGGCTGGGGGGTGTTCTCTGCATCTGTCGTTCCTCTTCTGCTTAGGGTCATCTCTTCCCGCTGGGAAGTTCTTCCATCCACGTATTTTCTGAGCTTCCCAGATTTTAACATCTTCTCAATCTCGTCCCTTAGGGCGAAGCATTTGTCAGTCGCATGGCTGTGATCTTGGTGAAACTCACACCATAGATTTTTGTTCCTCTTATGCGGAGGAGCCTTGATCTTCTCTGGCCATCTTAAGGATCTATCATTTTTTATCTCATTGAGGATGTTCTCGCAGTTTACCGTTAGAGGGGTGTAATGTGAAAACTTGTCGTCTGTAACCCTCTTCTTTCCATCTCTTTTCTTCTGGAACTTTCCACTACTGCCTCTGTTCTCATCCTCATACTTCGCTGCCATAGCGTCTTCGGCATTCATGACCCTTCCTGTATTTTTCAGCAGCTCTGCCATGGACTTGGGAGGGTCTTCAGCGAGCTTCCATAATAACTTCCCCTTCTGAAGGCCCCCGATCAGGGCTGTCATGGCTATATTCTCTTCGTAATCCTCCACTTCCAGCTTCTCTTTATTAAACCTCACTATGTAGTCCCTTAGGCTCTCGTTCTTTCCCTACTTGACGTAGGGCAAATGAGTGGTCTTATTTTGTGGCCTTATCCCAAAGCAGAAGTTGTAAATGAACCATTCTGCTAGGCCCTTAAAGTTATCAATGGAGCCCTTCGATAAGGAAGTAAACCAAGTATGTGCCGCTCCTGTCAGAGTGCTCGAGAAAGCCCTGCATCTCATCTCATCCGGGATTGAGTAAATGTCAGCTGCTGACTGGTACATCTCAATATGGTGCACAGGATTGGTGCTACCATCATACTTTGGAGATACTATGGGAGGTTTGAATTTAGTGGGAGTCGGGTAAGTCACAATTCGTACCACAAACGGGGAGCCCTCTGAGAACCCCCTTTGTAATGGGTCTCTGCCTTTAATGAGGTCTCCTATCTTCTCCTCAAGACGTTGGATGGGGTCGTTCCATGGTCTTACAGCGTCGGCCTGGACGAGGTTATCCCCAGCCACCTCCAAGGGGTGTACTGAGGGTTCCCCAACCACAGCACGACGACGGCTATTGACCTCTTCCTGCTGCCTACCTCGGCCAGGCTGAGGTCGGCCTTGGTGATGCCGACGTTCAACATCTTCTCTTTGAGAGCCTGCCATAATTCTAGACCTGGATAGTCTCTGCCTCAAGTCATTGATTGGGCCCAGCCTTTTAAAGGCCGACCCTCTACTCAAGCGATCAAGAGCTGACCCTCTTCGTGGGGCCCTATCTTCTTCCTGTCCTAGCTTACCCTCATCGAAGACTCTGGTGGTGAACCAAGCCTCACCCCTTGCGTTGTGTTGTTTCACCATTGAAAGAGGTCCTTTATGGTACTAAGCTCTCTAATATTTTCATTACAAGCTCTCTAGTCCTAACGTATAGCACCAGAGTTACCATAACCTCCTCCACCATCTGGTGCTGGAAGACCTAGTTCTAGCCAGGCACCACCCCAGTTTGAAATGGATGAGGTGGTAGCTGCCTTGAGGTCCTTGGCTTCAACACAACAAGCAATGAAGGAGCAATTTGCCCATCTCAGTCAAAATATGATGAGGCCACCTGGAGTCTCACCGAAGATGATTACCCCGGGAGCTGTTCAACCCCATCCAAAAGCCAGGGGACCACCCCAGGCACTGCGAAAAGACCAACCTACCCCTCAACGGAAGGGATGTTGCTGACCCTAGGCGTTTACATCTACGGAGGCAAGGAAACCCTTGACTTGGGGATAGGTATGAGGATTTGGAGGCAGGAGATGCTCCAGACGACTGTTGCGAACCGTATGAGGTTTTGAACAACACTGTACATCCTATCCAGCAGAGCCAAGGTTGTGGGGGTAGAAGAGATGGAGCCAAGCAAAGAGGATCATCTTTTGATCGCTTGAGCAGAGGGTCAGCCTTTGAAAGGGTCAGCCTGGTTAATAACCTAAGGCAGAGGTTATCCAGATCAAGAAGTGTGGCAGGCTCACAGAGGGAAGATGGTGCACATCAGCCCCATCATGGCCGACCTTATCATGGACGACCTCATCAAGGCCGAGATAGAGAGCAAGAAGAGGCCAACAGCCGACGTTGTGCTGCGGTTGGGGAACCCTCAGTTCACCCCCTTGGAGGTGGCTGGGGATAACCTCGACTAGGCCAACATTGCAAAGCCATGGAATGACTCCATTCAATGTCTTGAGGAGAAAATAGGAGACCTCATCAAAATCCGAGACCCATTACAAAGAGGGTTCTCAGAGGGCTCCCCGTTTATGGCATGAATAGTGAACTTCCCGACCCCTGCTAAATTCAAACCACCTATGGTGTCTCCAAAGTATAATGGTAGAACCAACCCAGTGCATCATACTGAGATGTACCAATCTGCTGCTGACATCTACTCAATCCTAAATGAGATGAGGTTCAGAGCCTTATCAAGCACTCTAACAGGAGCCGCACATATTTGGTTCACTTACCTTCCGAAGAGCTCCGTTGAGAACTTTAAGGGCTTGGCTGAACGGTTCATTCATAACTTCTGTTTTGGGGTAAGGCCTCAAAAGAAGACTACTCACCTGTTCTACGTCAAGCATGGAAAAAATGAGAGCCTAAGAGACTAAATTGCAAGATTTAATAAAGAGAAGCTGTAAGTGGAGGATTACGAAGAGAATATAGCTATGACAGCCCTGATAGGAGGACTTCAGAAAGGAAAGCTATTATGGAAGCTTTCTGAAGATCCTCCCAAGTCCATGAAATTATCTCGCCCCATTTTGGGGGAGAAGTTATATGTTTATCTAGCAGTCTCAGAGTTAGCCATTAGTGCCTCCATAGTGAGGGAAGACGATGGAGTACAGAGGCCAGTATACTTTAATAGTAAAGCTCTTCAAGGTTTGAACAGAACTACCCTCGAAGGGAAAAGCTAGAATATGCCTTAATACATGATTCTAGGAAAATGAAGTCGTACTTCCAAGCCCACTCTATGGTCATCCTCACTGATTCCATGCTCAGACAGGTCCTCCACAAGCTTGAGAAGTCATGCAGACTAATGACCTGACCATTGAATTGGGAGAGTATGACATTGTTTATCAACCCAGGGTTGCCATCAAAGGACAAGCTCTTGCAGACTTTGTAGCAGAGTTCACTTGGGAAGAAGTCGAGATTGAGAGTAATAAAGAGATTGCAGATGAGTCAGATAGTAACGTCTTCCAAAATCCTGAAGAGGTTGTGTCAAGAAAAGATATAGCTGAGAATGAGGAATGTAGGTACCTCTTCAGGAAAGAGACCTTGACAGAAGGGAACTTCTACTCAGATAAAGACGTTTGGAATCTCTTCGTGGATGGATCGTCCTGTGAAAGCGAAAGTGGAGCAGGGCTGATAATGTCAGCACCAGATGGTACCGACATTGAATATGCACAGGCTCAACTTCAAAGCATCAAACAACGAGTTAGGGTATGAGGCATTGATAGCAGGCCTCTCATTGGCAAAGGACCTTATAACATCATAATTTGGTGGCAAGGTCTAAGGTGAAACAGCATATTTGGATGACCTTAGCCCTTAAAAATCATTAATTTGGTGAAATTTATGAGGGTAACATCTTAGCTTGATGACCTCAGACCTTAAAACATAATAATTTGGTGGCAAGGTATGAGGTTAAACATCATATTTGGATGACCTCAGACCTTATAACATCATTAATTTGGTGAAATTTATGAGGGTAACATCTTAGTTTGATGACCTCAGACCTTAAAACATCATAATTTGGTGAAGGTCTGAGGTTAAACATCATATTTGGATGACCTCAGACCTTAAAGATCATTAATTTGGTGAAATTTATGAGGGTAACATCTTAGTTTGATGACCTCAGACCTTAAAACATCATAATTTGGTGGCAAGGTCTGAGGTGAAACATCATATTTGGATGACATCTGACCTTATAACATCATTAATTTGGTGAAATTTATGAGGGTAAACATCATATTATGGTGACCTCAGACCTTAAACATCATTAACTTGATGACATGAGAGTTGACATCATTAACTTGGTGGCCTCATATCTGAGACAAACATCATTAACTTGGTGATCTCATATCTGAAACATCATTAACTTGGTGGCCTCATATCTGAGACAAACATAATTAACTTGGTGACCTCATATCTGAGACAAATATCATTAACTTAGTGATCTCATATCTGTAACATCATTACTTGGTGATCTCATATCTGAAACATCATTAACTTGGTGATATGAGAGTTAACATCATTAACTTGGTGATCTCATATCTGAAACATCATTAGCTTGGTGACATGAGAGTTAACATCATTAACTTGGTGGCCTCATATATGAGACAAACATCATTAACTTGGTGCTCTCATATCTGAAACATCATTAACTTGATGACATAAGAGTTAACATCATTAACTTGGTGATCTCATATCCGAAACATCATTAACTTGGTGACATGAGAGTTGACATCATTAACTTGCTGGCCTCATATCTGAGACAAACATCATTAACTTGGTGATCTCATATCTGAAACATCATTATCTTGGTGACATAAGAGTTAACATCATTAACTTGGTGATCTCATATCTGAAGCATCATTAACTTGGTGACATGAGAGTTGACATCATTAACGTGGTGGCCTCATATCTTGAAATATCATTAACTTGGTGATCTCATACTTTGAAAACCATTGGCTTGGTTAGAGACAAACATCATTGATATGCTCAAGTATACCCTTGTCCCCTCGGCCAAGGCCGACTATGAAAAATCATTAGACAGAGAGATATTATGACTCGGCCTGGGGGTCGACGCAGGAAGCCTCAGCCTCGTTCATAATAGTACATCCGATGATCTCATCGCCAGTAATTGTCCTATCAGAAGACCGACTCATCATCTCGGCTTAGACCAACACAACATCATCCTGCCAAAGGACTGGCTTATTATCTCGATCTCATCCCAGAAAGGACCCCTCGGCTAAGGCCAACCAACAGTGGTACCATCAGTTTGTGCAAAGTGCAGAGAAGGATTTAAGCATTAGAGGTCTTATGACCCAAGCACCCTCGACCTCGTCCACCACATGAATGAACATCTCATCAACTTCTCGGTCCAAACATACTTTATCATTCAGCCTTCTATCTACATTGAAAACTAAGGGCTAGGGGTAATTGATATGACCAAAATGTACCCTCATTTCTTAGGACGATGAGCATCACATCTCATGGTCGATTCATCACAAGAGCCTCACATATCATTGGTGGGGTCATCCAAATAAGGGTCAGCCTCAGCAGGGTCGGCCATGACTTAATCATTGACAGGGTCGTCCAGTTAAGGGTTTGCCTCAGTAGGGTCGTCCAAATAAGGGTCGGCCTCTATAGAGTCGGCCACGGCTTAATCATTGGCAGGGTCGTCCAGATAAGGGTTGGCCACGGCTTAATCATTGGCAGGGTCGTCCAGATAAGGGTCGGCCTCAGTAGGGTCAGCCACTGCTTAATCATTGGCAGGGTCATCCCGATAAGGGGCGGCCTCAGCAGGGTCAGCCACGGCTTAATCATTGACAGGGTCGTCCAGATAAGGGTCGAAACAGAAGACGTTGGCCTCAGCCTCAGCTTAAGCCTCATAGCTCTCATACAGCAGCTCAGCCTCGGCCCTAGCCCTACTAAGGCCGAGTTAATGATGTGCACCCTCGTACTCAGAAGATAGTAACGTCGTCCAGTCTCACAACCAAGGTGACCAGAAGCTTATGACGACCATCAGCAAGGTCATCTCTCATAAGGTCGGCCCCAGCAGACGTTGCCTCTACCTCATACATCAACCTCGGCCCTTCATAAGCTGAGGTCAATAAAAGCCTCATAGGCTCAATCAATAAGCATCATGTCATCATCGTCCCTGGCCGACATTACACCTCATATCCAACCTCGACTGGCCATCCTGGCTGAGGTCTTCATGGAACATTGATCTCAGACAAGGCAAGGGTCGTACTCTACCAACCTCGTACTCATCCAGGCCGAGGTTGGTACCAATTGAAGACAGCCGAGCATTTACATGCATATGTATGGCTTGGAACACGTGGACAAATCTGTTATAACCGAACTATTCCTTCCATGTGAGGGAATTTTAAGGTCATCATTACTTAGTTGAGATCAGCCAGGTGTCATCCTTGCACTGGTTGGATCTTCATGCACATGCTCATTGCATGTCTAGGGGGTATATTACACCCCTTAGGCACTATATATAGATATCATCCTCAACATTGTAAAAGATCCAAAAATACAATCCTAGCTGAAACTCTGTCATTTTGCACAAAAGAGAGAGAAAGCTTAAGAGATTGTATCCATGGCCATTAGTGCCTTATTTCAGTGATATTACACACACACACACAGTGAATGTAGGCCAATTTAGGCTGAACCACTTATATTCTAGTGTTCATCCTCTTCCCCTCACCTTATTCTCTTACGTTTAATACTCCTGTGTTGCCATTGCTGTCCTTAGAATGAGCTCATAAACACCTTACTTGGTGGTGCTAATTCTAGCATCATCAATATATATTGTGTGTGTGTGTGTGTGTGTGTGTGTGAAAGAGAGAGAGAGAGATTAAAGAACGATGCCCTAAACGTGCTTGAAAAATGTGTTTGAAAGAAGGAAACTTTTTGTATGCTTTTTCACATGCCAGTTGAATTTAATTATATAGACATATTAGGCCAAAACCTTTTAGTGAAAAACCAATATATGGATTTAATTTTTTAGAAAAATTGCACCTAGTATTAACTTGTCGATTTGTTAACTTGACTGCAAAATTAATACTCGAGTATTGGGTTGAATTTAAATAAATGATGTGCATTTTATTTTTAGTTTTAACATAGTAGTTGTACTAAAAGATAATTTCTAAATATTCTTGATAAAATAATCAATAGTATGGCTAGCTCCTAGGAAAAGGTTGGGATCCGAAACAGGGCACTGCTGTGTTTTTAGGCTGTTTTTTTTCCTGCTGAGTTATTGCTCATTCATCCATGAGACTTAGTTCCATTACAATTAAACATGTTCTAGGAATCTTAATCAAAGAGATCTCCTAAAATCTCTCCTAATATAACGTCTTCTTACTTGCTGATCACACCGCCTATGAGGCTTCTAAAAAATTCTCACATTCTCTCAATGTGTATCTTCATTCTCACTATTTACAACTGCAACACACCTACACCCGTGGCGATATCAGTGGCATGCCGCACTACTAGGGTGCTCAATTTTGGAAGTGTTTATGACTATCCATATCCACCATTAAAGTTGTAGAAGATATCTCCAGTTTAGTTGGGTGTTATGTGATAAAAATACCTTTATGAGACATCATATTATAGGACAATTACGGATTACATGACTCATATAGAACATCAGATTAAGAACGTAAGAGAAATCCCGCTGACAAAAAAACATATTATGAAGGAACAATTTGATAGTAGGACTTCTATATATATCATATAAGCCCCCCAACCCCACAAAAATAAAATACAATTTGTGCTAATTTATTATTCTCTCTTATTTTCCGTCCCTGTATTAGGAATGACCGTGGTGTAAGAGCTGCATTAAATGTTCGTGGATGCCCTCAAAATATTGGCGCTCCTATTTTGGGAATATGACTCTTTTGCTCAAATGTTTGATTGTTAGCAATGAACGTGGTTATACTGAAGACCGTTACTTTGGCATTTGGATAGAGGTATTCACGTACTTAGCTTTAATTCTTGTGTATAAAGACCATGGATGTTAGCAATTAACCTGGTCATTATGAAGACCATGATTGTTAGCAATCAAACTTTTTTGAGTTAGGTCTTCCTTATCTCACATACAATGACCACGCTCATCAATAAAATGAATTATATTAATAACAATGTCTCCAATACTAATTGAGGAGTTCAGCCCAACGATGCTCTGTTAAGGTAATAGACATCTTGTTTTATTTATTTTTTTGTGAAGTATCCAAATGCATTATATCTTCTCTCTTGATATGATAATTTGTATGATAATTTTTAGAGCAATATATATATTGCAGTTGAACACAATATACATTTTTAATTTGTGTCAAGACTGGGTTGGAAACAAATGTTGTTCCTTTCAATGAAATTTTCAATTCGAATTTCACAATAATATTTGGTTAGGTAGCAGGCCTTTGTCACAACTTTCTTAACAACGAGTTTAATTTGTTAGATAATATGCGAATAAAATTACTTAACATGATGTTTTCCCTTTCTTTCAGGTTCTAGAGGTGATGATAACAGAGATGTTTATTTACGTTACAATTAGTGCTTTTACTGCAAATGGGTTATAAAGTTGCTTGGATGAGGAGAAATGTTTTGGATGATATATGATATTTTATTAGTCAATTATTAGATCCCGACTCACTGTTGAGTTACTGGGTCAAAAAAATAGAGCCAAATTCTACGGTGGCATTCTACACCAAGAGGACTGGGAATAAAGTTGTGTGAAATGAGTGATTTGAATGCTTTTCAAAAATGCTAACAGGTCTATATACCTTCTTTGTAGATTGAAGAGTGGATATGAGTGATGAATAATATCCACCCAAAAAAGAATTCTCTGTACAGTTCATATTGTATTCAATGATACACTGCACTTCATTAACATTGGATATATTCCTGTATGGAAGTAAAATAATGGCTATAACTAAAAGGTAGAAAATAATTACAGATTAAGCAGAGTGTAAAGATAATGGTATGTTAGAAGTGTTGTGAATCTTGGTTGAGTAAGCAATGACATTTTATTTTCCCATTTTTGAAATTAGTTTGCCAAAATTCCATACGACATGCCCATACAACTCGTAATTTAAAGAAATGGGATAACGAATCTGTTTTATATTTTCCAGAATAGGGTCTAGTAATTTAGATCAGTGTCTGTTAAACCAAATAAACACGCACACGCGGACACACACACACACATATATATGATATACACACATCATCTATGTGAACATGAATTAATCTAAATTGTCATCAACCAATGATTACAAATGCCAGCCACATGCCAAAATTATAGAGAAAACTAGACTAGATCTAAATTTAATAGGAGACTAAGATAATTCTAAATAAATAACGAGTTTAAATATTAATCCAAATATCCCAAGGATAACTAAAAGATGATAACAGGATTATTAAATTAAAAAGAAGAAATGAACTCCTCTCCATTTTTCTAGATCTTTCCAATCCTCCAGCTGGGCCTGAATACCACTTAGTGAAAATCTGTCATTTTGGGGTCTCAATGATCCTAGTGGCGATGTCCAAAACGTGACGAATCGGCTCAAATGGAGGAGCTTGATGTTACTGCTTTTAATAGCTTACATTATAGGGCCCAACTAGGCATTGATTCCGAAAAATGACCAGAAGCGAGCAGGGAAGATAGAGAAAATCATTATACGTATGAAGCAGGGGTCGGGCAGGAACCAAACCCAGACCCTGACTCATAGGCAGGAGCAGTCGATGATTCTTTTGATACCAGTCGTGATTCCCTACCCCCTTCACTTCAAAACTTTCTTTTTTATGATTGTTGGTCTTCTATCAGTCTAGGAAGTGTAAGTGTGTCAAGTCAACCCTGCCTTCAAAGGCACTTCTGACTAAAGAAATGGGACATACTAATGAATCTGATCACGGATATACTGGTTTTAGGTGGCAGGCTGGCCCCCTCCTTCTCATCACATCATTCTCCCCCGCTTGAAAGGTGTTCACCTTGAACTCAACCCATATGAACATCATTTTTCATAACCCTTCATGGACTTTGTCTCTTGAAAATGATTGGACCACAAACTTTTTCCAGCATATTCAATCACGAGATGATGGACACACGTTGTCCCCAGGACAAACCAAGGTTGAAAAAGAGGAACAAAGTGAATCAAACGCAACCCAAAACCTCAATGTGATGCCTGAATAGCCAACACAGTACATGACTCAAATGTGCCCCACATTGGGTCCACATAGGCATGATAAATCTGCAACTCTACATCAACAAACTTAGGTTTGCCTAAAAAATGGGTGAACCATAATATACTGGTGAGTCATCCGGCATACAAAATCAACGCCAGAAGACTGAAAATAGTCAAGTAATATCCAATATGAAAGGGCTCCCAATTACCTCAAATATAGGAAGAAAACCACTAATATCATACATCTCAGTATCTTTGAATTCCGTGCAAGTAATCGAACCATCTCCAACATAAATATTTGAGAGATTACTAGGGTGGTATTGCACACTTACCACAACTAGCGGGGTTCGGAGATCTTTCTTCAATGTCATAATGGGGTTTTCTTCAAAGTCAGAATGCAAAAACAAGGACAACTGTACCCTTGACGATGATTGCGCAAAGCTCTTGCAATCAACCTTTGTAATTATAGTCAACATCTCCATACACTGATTTTCAATATAAATCATCTTCTTCACAATAGGCCACCTTAATTTTCCTAGATTTTGGTCAAGTTATTGACTATAATACTACTACACCTCCATGTATTCTTTCTTTGAACCATAAATAAGGTGGAAAGACTGTTCCATAGTTTTCAGACTTTTTATTGTAAACTATACGGAAACAAGGGAGGGTGCTCATGGAATTGAGTTCATTTGTCAAAGTACAAATTAAAACTAATTAGGCCAAATTTGGCCTATATTTTTGTGAACATGTGGTTAAGGGAGGATGCTCATGGAATTGCACTGTTTGTTCTCCTTCGTTTATTCATAAGGAAGTCAAAATACCCACCACATCTAGCGATGAACCTCACTTCATATTTTAGTAAACAAATTGTCACCGCCTATTTACTTTTAAGGAAACGATATATCATTGAATGTTTCACATTACCTTCTTCCTGTAGAGATGTCTATTATGGTTTCAGATGTGTTGCGAAACCATTTATGTGAAAATTTGATAAGTTACTCTGGCAACTCTTGCCATATCCCCAAAGACATTCGTAGAAAAATCTATATAATACCTGCGCATTCAGTATAAACATGTACCAAACATAAGATAACAATGACGTGTATTTATTAAAATATCCCATAAACTTCTCACTGTCCACCGGAATCCAAAACAAATTAATATATAAACATGACAGTACAAATATATCCCATTATCCACCAAACAATTTCATGCATCCATCTCAATACAAATCAAATACGTGATGAAACATTCTAAAATCCTATACAAACATGTCAGCCTCCATTTCAATCCAATCCACATACAAGTACCCTAACTCTTTCACCAGCTAAGTAATCTCAAGCAATTCATCCTCAATCTGTTTTACAAAACAAAGAAATGTTTTATGTTTTGAATTTGTTTCGAAATTCATATATAAGTAGACTGAAGTTTTAATGTAAATATCCGCTTTCACCCTGCCACGAATTTAGATTTCATTAAGACCCAGTGTATTTATGTACCTATCAAAATGAAAATAGATGATTTAGGATCCGTAGCCAAAAGCTTGAGGTATTTCAGAGTTAGAAAATCCTGGAATTTCTATGTTTGCTTCTAACTGTCATAGAGACGGACTTCAATCCCATTTTATTCTTTATCAACGTAATTTAGAGATCTTTGTTTATTCACGAGCCAACCGATGTGAGATAAGGTGATTTGGGATGCTTAGTCCCACGTTTAAGTTGTTTTGAGTTTTAAGTTTGAAATTCCTACTATAGCGTCTAACTCTTCCATCGGGGATCCAAATTTAGTTTTAGCTTCTCTATAGGTTTCGATCATCAAATGAGGGATTGATGTATTATGTTTCAATGGAGTCAGTAAAGGTGATTTAGGACCCTTTGACCCAATTCTGAGACTTTAAAATCTTAATTCCTGGACAAAGTATTTGATTTGTAATTGTGTGCCCAATTCTTTCGTTAGAGATTTCATTTCAAGTTATCTCATCCTAGGATTCTATCTTCATATAGGATCGAATTTCTACTACTGCTCTCTTTCTCTCTCTCTTTCACTAACTATTGAACTTCGACCACATATTTTCCTATAGGTTTTTAGCATCAGGAATGAGGGACCAAGAAAGTTACCTGTCAATTGTTGTGAGAATGTGTGAATAGGGTTCCCTAAACTCAAAATTAAGTCTGTCTAAGTTAAACAGAGTATTGAATGTCTAATTTCTCGACTCACATGCTATTTCTTTTTTCCTTCTTAAGTTTGAATACCAATTTATTTAAAGGTGTTAAGCATTGTTTGTTAGTTTTTTAAACCTTAATTTTTTTCCCCTAAAATTTCATTGTTTGTTTGTTTCTCTGGATCCTTAACTCCAAAACATCAATTCATAGGTTTCATTTCAGGTCTAAAATACATATTTTTTTCTTCAAACTAGAGATTTTAGGAAGATTCAAACTTCAAATTAAATATAAAGAGAGAGAGAGAGAGAGAGAGAGGTAAACAAACACCCTTATCTCTTCCATGAAGGGAAAGTCTATTTCCACATCAAAATCAATATGAGAAGTCGATTAAAGACTATCAGATCTAAGGCTTGAGGTTTTCTGAACTTTTAGCCTTGGAATTTCTACTTTTTCATCTAACTCTCTCATCGGGGATCATATTACAATCTCACCACTTGCAATAGGTTTATACTATTGAGCACAAGGAGCTAGTGTGTTTCCCAAGCAATTAGTACGAGAAGTATATTTGGCCGTCTTGGACCCAAGTCACAGGTTGTTCAAATTCGAAGTCTTAGAACACCTGCTTCTGCATCTAACGTTTCAAAGGAGGATGACATTTTGATCCCATGTTTTCTTATGTTTTTTTAACATCAAATATAAGGTCCTGATGCACTCCCGTTGTAATTATATTGACAACTTTAAGACTTGTGTTACTTACACCAATGTTTGAACTTTTCTGAGTTTAAAATCTTGGAAATTCTACTACTTGACATTTAATTCTTTCCAGTTAATATCTTGTCTTTTCCTATAGTATTCATTGCAAAAACATTGGAATTGGTTCTTAGTGCCAAGGTTTTAAAAAAATGACTTTATAAGGCAGAGGGCTAGAGCTAATTAAGAAAATAGCATCTTTTAGTCCTTCAAGATACCAGAAAAGTACCATTAATTATTTGAACTTTGTTAATCACTTAGAGTTATGTACTTGATGTTTCAAGAGAACAGGGACAAGGTTTACTACTATGAAATATTGATGCTATTTGCTAAACAGGCTGTGTAGTTGAATGGCCGCCTAGTTTTAACCAAGCATTTGATTGAATTTACGCATCAATTTAACAAATGAACTCGTTTCTAGCTTCACAATTTATTTTTAATATAACATAAAAACTAGTGTATAATTCTTTTAGGCGTCCTGCACTAAACTTATTAGGAGACGCCTGTATTTTACCTGGGCAGTGTGAACAAGTTGTACTTTAGAATGAGTAGGGAGAAGCAAACCGCGTATAACTTTTTCTTGGGCAATATGTACTTTATTCCACTCAAAATCTACTTGAATGAATAAGATAAGCCTATATTTCCCCTTCTAAAAGTTACTATAATCTCTATGAAAATATGATGAACTAATTGAAATAGCAATTGCAAGAGTGATAAAAAAAATGACATTTGTTGAAATTCTATAAGTTTCGCAGCCATGTGAAAGTATTGAAACAAAAGAAACTGAACAACAGGAGCATAGAGAGAATTACCATGATCCTAGTTAGATGTGCTCATCCAGAGGATTCTCTTGAGGACAAATAATTTTTCCCTAGATGTACCAACCCGATCTTTCATCGACTTTTTAATTAGTCCTGCTATAATAAATTAAACACATAACAGAAACGGATGAGATAATTAAGAAACAATCATGGACAATCCCCATCGCAAAGAGAGAACATTAATTAAAAAGAACACTAGGATATATCATGCCATAAAACAATATCCAACATGGTTGCATTCAGCGAATTTGGTAGGTTTTGAATTTTCGCATCCAATAAGGTTCAAGTACCTTAAGGATTTTAGTTCCCCAAATCCCTGAATTTCAGTTAGTTTCACACAGCCATGAGAATCTATTGTTTCTATTTCCAATTCACATTTCTATTTTTACTTTTCATTTTTCTACAAAAAAATTTAATTAGAAAACGTGTTAATTTGTTAATAATTGACAACTCAGTATTTTTCGTTTTTTCTACTAATTTGAAGAAAATGAAGATAGAGTGACACACATAAACAAATTTACACACATTGTTCGTGCGTGCTTTTGTAAATTCACATATACAAATGCGCGTGTGTATGTGTTTGTGAGTGCGTTAGTGTGCGTGTATTTTCCCCCTAATACCCTGAGAGACCCCTATACAACGATGAAAATCATAAACATGTTACATTAACACGATAAACAAGATTGTATTTCTTGCCTTAATGAAGATTAAACTTTTATTAAACCCTCTTGCTTGCTTCCTCTCTTGTCCCAAAGTGTTCTTCTGCTTCTAGGTTATGAAATAAGATGTGTTGTGATCATTAATTGGGTTTAATTATCTATTTATAACCCTAATCTTGTAGGTCCACTACGGGCCCACTTTTGGACTCCAAAATAAGCCCAACTCACTAACCAAATGCTCCTAAACTTGGCACAAAGGGGTACCTACCCCTGGGGCCTAATTTGACACATTAAAAACACCACCCTGTATATCTTTATTCCAAAGCCCACTCCAGCCATACTAGCCCGTAACATAAAAATTAATCACCACCATATTACATATACCATTCTGTCCTTACTGACATAAATGTCACACTCATGCTCATACAACCAAGTACAAAGGTACATAATTCACTGCCCTTTGTATAGAAAAAACATAAAAAGAAATTTAAAACAGTTGTTTAAGTAAAAAAAAATGGGTACACACAAGATATACAAACACCAGTTTTCTGATACAGACCAATAAAAATTGGTAAACAACATTAGGAAGGAAGCATTGAGATACCATACCCTGTCACTTGGAGCTGCTGTGTGACCATACTGGAGAATAGAACTGCTGGATAAAAAATAGAACCTATTAGCTATTTATTATTCAGTGGAACTAAAATTTATATTAGGGTAATGGCAAGTATGAAGCCACAACCCTTTTATATACTTGGTGAGACTCAAGTACCAAAACTCTTCAACTTTAATAAAGACTGCAATCAAAAGGATTAACTGAAGAAAACAATCTATGCCGCAACTAATTGGGCAGGTCCAACTTTGTCACCATCTTGATGAAAACAAAATTGACATAGACCCACTATCGATGATCATTAAATTTACGTACATGTCTGTTGTCACTGCCACACAAATCACTAAACATAACATAATCTGGACTACCTAAGCTCAAAGCCCAAGGTTAGCCTGTAGGAAAATAGGGGCTCGATGGGGTTATATCATTAAGGTGATGCTGAGTAGAATTTCTTTTGGCCACTTGGTCAATTTGTTGTGTGGCGCTTCCCTGCATCGACTCTATCCCCGCATGGAGATCTGTTGTGTCAGTTTACTAACAATTTCTTTGCTTTTAATTTTGGTTGAGAGGTTAATGTGGTAAACTTCGTCAACTGCTAGCTTTACAACATGATGTTCATGGCCGTTGCTGGTTATAAACAACCTTTGTTTCAGTATGTTAGGGGTACTAAAATCATTTTGGTGAGAAATGTAATCCAATTTCTTGGCACAGGATGAACAGTCCACCGTGAGATGAAATCAATTCCAGTGAAATAGTTTTTATTTATTTTATTGAAAATATGTGATTGAAATTAATAAAAAAAATTCAGAACCCCTCTTCTGAAATTTCTTGTCTACAAGTTATAAAAAGAAAGATAAATTGATAGTTTAAACCCTAATAAATACATAGAACTAATAAATCCATAATGTTCTTTCTCCTTTCTCTGTGTCACAATCCCTATGTCCCATAACCACTGTATGAATTATATTCAGGCCCTAAGATTGTTAGGCTAGGAAAAAAAGATGATTCCCTACATTAGATAACCAAAACTCTTGTAAGCATCCATGATTCTTTATGTCAGCCTCACTTAAAACACAAGTTTGTTTGATCCTCAAAAAATGTTGTTCAGACCTAATCTATCTCTAGAATAGTCAAAATTGAACAAGCAAAACTGGGTTTCGACCTGTCCTTATTGCCCCCTTAACTTCAGGCCTGAAACTCTTATAATGAACTGTTCAAATCTGTTTTCTTCAGTTATGTCCTGTTCAACTTCCCATTGTTTCCTACTTCAACTCATATTGTTTCAAATATGTAGCCCTGTCATACTACACTGGGATACTTTCACAAGGAACTCAGAGATCAGGGACCCATATGAACATTTTGTGGCTTGAACATTATAGGTCATTGTTGCGTTAATACTAAGGAATCAAAGGATTGTGAATTTAAGACCTCTAGGCTTGAGGACACTACATGATGGGAATCCACATTTTATTTTCCTTTTATGTTCTTTCATTGTATTATCTATTTTCTTTTAGTTCTTTTATTCTCTTTTTAGCCTTTAATTAGCCTCCAAGCATGTTTGGGACTAATTGAGCATTCTTTTATTTTTAGTAGGCCCTTTTAGTCATTTTAGCTAATTACTTGATTAGCAAGTAATTCGGCCCCTATAAATAGGATTGTTTCTCTCATTTGTACTTACTTGTTCATTCTTGAATATAAGGAATTCTTTGTTTCTCTCTCTAGAACTCAAAAGTGTCTTGATTTTTAGGTCATTGATGTGTAGTTCACGTCAAATTGGTATCAGAGCAGGTGAAGCTCCAAACATTGGTGATTGTGGGTATCGGTGTGAGTGAATTATCAAAATCGTGCCCTACATTCGCAATGGCCCCGAGAAAGACAACCCGAATTCAAGATGAGATTAAGTATTAATGAAGAATTGAGACAACAAAATTCAAGAATGGAAGAAAACATGCAAGAGTTAAAGGACCAAATGGCTACCATCATCCAACTTCTTGCCAAAACTCAAAACCCTAGCCTCTCCATGACTTCCGCTGTCCAAGAATCCTCCCTCCCTGCCCTAGACAGCCCCATCACTGCTGCCCCACCCCAGGAACCAACTCCGTTGCCAAACCCCCACCCAACTACCCCTTTACAAACCCCGCCGCCCACCCTTCGTCTGCCCTCCCTACCCCTCCGGCCCAGAAAAACAAAACCACCGGGGCTGCCATGGGCAAAAAATTCAGCCCTAGCTACCATGTTCCCACCTGCCTTACTTTCCATCCTCAAGCCCCTGTTCAGCCCCGACTTTTTAGGGTTTTGGCCTAGAAGTGGTCGATAGCCATCTGCTGCCCTAAAACCAGGGGCGGACGGATTGAAAAATAATAAAAAATAAAAAAGGGATTTTTAGGTAAAAACACCCAATGTTTTTAACCTATAGCAGCTGCTTGCTTCTGTGTAAGAACAAAACCCCATTTCTGCCTTTTATTGCCTGCCGCCCAACGAAACCCATCCCAAAACCCAACTCAAACCCATTTCTCCTCTTCTTCTCCTCCCATACCCGTAACCCATCCATCCACGCCCAACTTAGCCTCACGGGTCACGCCCCTAATTGCCGCCGCCCGACTCAGCCTCACGCCCCTGACTGCTGACTCAACTCAGGTAATTTTTTCTTATATGTAATGGTTTTTATGTATATGGTTTTGTGAGATGTATATGGTTTTTGTTAGATGATTAAAGTGAGATGATTAGTGTATATGGTTTTTGTGATTTAGAAATCATGTAATGTGTGTTTTTTGTGTATATTATCAGAAATGTAATGTGTTTTTTTTATATGTGGTTTTTGTGTATACACAAAATGTGTATATAGAAATAATTTGTAAGAAATTTGTGATTTTTTTATACATGGCTTTTATATCTCAGAAATTTGTATAGAAATTTTTGTATAGAAATTTGTGTATATAAAAATTTGTATATATAAAAATTTGTGTATATAGAAATATGTAGTCTAAAATATTTGTTTTTTTTAAATAGGAAGTCATGGAGAAATTTTTTAAACGGAAAAGAGCAGATAGCCCACAAACCGTATCCGAAGCTGAGGTTCAATCATCTCCCAATGCGGAGTCCGATAATCTTATCCATCAAGAAGTTAAATCCCAACACTCATAACACTCACCTAATATTGGGGTGAATTTGGATGAACTACCATTTGATCCCGGTAGGAGGAAATCTATTTCGGAATATGGTGATTCTAAACAAATGGAATTAGTTCGTCGAGCATATCTTACTAGAGGCTCTTGTCAACCAAAAAATCACAATTTCCCATGGATACAATTTGGAACAGGCAAACGTAGATTTATTCCGTCATGGTTTGAGGAGTTTGGGAGATGGTTAGATTATAGTGTGGCGAAGGAGGCCGCGTTTTGTTTGTTTTGCTATTTAATCCGACCAAATACAGGACAAGGGGGGGGGGTATTTGTTACTGGAGGCTTTTCAAATTCGAAAAAGAAACAAGTGTTTAAAGATCATATTTGCCCCCATTTAAATATTCATAACAAATGCATGCTTGCTTGTGATGACTTGATGAAACAAGATCAACACATTGAAGTGTCTTTGTCTAACCATTCTGATAAGACAAGAGTTGATTATCGTATTCGTCTGACTGCATCCTTAAATTGCCTCAAGTTGGGGTGCACAACGAAATCGAAAATCCTATAAACCGAACCAAACCGACTGCATTGGTTCGATTTGGATCGTTTTTTTTGCTCAATGGTTCGGTTCCGGTTCCCCAAAAAAAAAACAATACTTCGGTTCGATTCTCGGTTCCAGGGAAAAAAACCAATCCGATCCGAAAACCGATCCGATCCGAACCAATCCGGGACCGAACCGATTTATAATTACATATATATTTATTTTATATATTTAACACTTGTAATTTATATTTTTGTGATTACCTGAGTTATTAACTTATGTTATTGAGGATCAAAATTAATTTTGAACTTAAAAAAATTATTTATGAAATACATTAATCTTAAGATTTTACTAAGTTTGAAATAGGACTTTGGAACTGAAAACCGATCCGATCCGATCCGAGAATCGTCGGTTCGGTTTGGTTCGGTTCTGCATAATTGTCGGTTCGGTTCCAGTTCCAAAAATTTGGAACCGACCCAACTCGGTTCGGTTCTCGGATTAGTACCAAAATCGAGCCAACCCGAACCGTGTGCACCCCTAGCCTCAAGTACTTACTATACCAATGTTTGGCGATGCGAGGGCATGATGAATCTGTGGGGTCATCTAACCGGGGTAATTTTCTTCAACTTTTACAGTTCCTTGCCGAGCAAAATGAAGCTATAAACAAAGCTGTCTTGAGAAATTCCCCGAAAACTACCAAATGATAGCTCCATCAATTCAGAAAGAGCTTATTAATTCCGTCGCCTCTTTTGACCACTAAAGTCATAATTCAAGAAATTGGGGATGAGGTATTCTCCATACTAGTTGACGAGTCCTGTGACATCTGTGTGAAGGAGCAAATGGCGGTGACTTTACGTTATGTGAACAAAAAAGGCTATGTGGTTGAACATTTTCTTGGCATTGTACATGTTCTTGACACTACATCTTTAACACTTAAGGCAAGCCTTGAGTCACTTCTCTTGAAACATGGGTTGAGTATGTCAAGTATTCATAGGTCAGGTTATGATGGGGTGAGCAACATGAAAGGGGAGTTCAATGGGCTGAAGAGTTTGATTTTAAGGGAAAACAGTTCAGCTTACTACGTTCATTGTTTTGCTCATCAACTACAGTTGGCATTGGTAGCAGTCGCAAACAATCATAACGCAATTTGTTCATTCTTTCTTTCTCAAAGTTTCAATTTTGTCGAATGTTGTTAGAGCATCTTGCAAGCGTAGAGATATATTTCGGATGAAGCAGTATGATGATATACTTGAGGAATATACACCAGTGATCGGGAGAAGGGTCGTGATTTAAACCAAGAAGAAGCATTCACACGAGTAGGGGACACACGGTGGGGTTCACATTACGGTACACTTTTGAGTTTAGATCATTTGTTCTCTGCTGTGACTGGTGTACTTGAGGTGGTTCATGTCGATGGTGATGTAGGTACTCAGAGAATAGAAGCATATGATCTGATTAGCTATTTGCAGTGCTTTGATTTTATGTTCAAATTGCAGTTAATGAAAGAAATTTTGGGGATTACCAATGACTTGTCGCAATCACTACAACGGAGGGATCAAGATATTGTGAATGCAATGGATCTTGTTAAAATAGCTAAGATGCGTTTACAAAAAATGAGGGAGCATGGATGGGATAAATTGTTGAAAGTAGTATCTTCATTTTGTAGTACACACAACATTGTAATCATAAATATGGAAGATTGTTTTGAGGCTAGTGGAAGATCACGTCGAAACGTAGAAGAGAGGACAAATCTTCATCACTATCGGGTTGAATTGTTCAATTCGGTGATAGATATGCAACTACAAGAGTTGAACCATCGGTTTAATGAGGTGAATATAGAGTTACTTTTATGTATGGCATGTCTTGATCCAAGTATGAACTTCTCCAAATTCGATGTGGAAAGATTAGTTCGATTTGCGGAGTTTTATCCGAATGATTTTGATTCGATTGAACTCACAGTCAGTGGGGAACAACTTGAAAATTATATATATAGTGTGCGTAATAAGGAAGAATTCAAATATTTGAAAGGGATGTGACACCCCGACTAATTAAATACCGGGTAGCTACTCCTTTATTCAAATTAATACAAAATGTCAAGTTGGTTCAGTTCATAGCATCACTGTCGAAAAACGTTTTAACAATTACTAGCCACCTAATATTTAAAAAGTGAGTTGTCAATTTTAATTAAATCTGATTAACATGCAATAAGTATTAAACTATGGACTTATGATATCACCACCACATTACAGTCACATTACAATGATAAAGGAATAATGAATCTGGTGGAACACTCCTCGGTAATAATCCGAAGTACCGAATAAAACTGAATACAAAGTCTGAATTACTAAATAATTACAACCCAAAATCTGAAAAAAAACTGAGTAAGTAAGATGTCTCTACAAGAAATGGGGCGACATGCCCTACAGATGAGTAAATCTGAAATAGAGTCAAGATAGAAAGTGGAGGCGTCTACTATCGAGGTCCTGTAGCTTCCACAGCAGCTACAGCACGTCACCGGAATGGAACTCCTACGCTTGGTGTCCTTGTGGCTGGGCACCTAAAAGATTTTTACAAGAAAATAGATTTGAAAGCAAACGGGTCAGAGCCCGATTGTGAAAATAGTTTAAAATATAGCAAGTGTTTAATATCATTAAACAGTGAATATAAAATACATGATAGTGCGTGCACTCACATGAGTTTCTCACCTCTCAACTAATTGTGCACACCTATCGTACCCGCACTCGTTCTAGTTATTCTACTATCAAACTAGTCTAATTCAATATTTGATGTTTACTATACTAATCATGGTTTAATTCCCGACGTCTTTATATAAACTGGGAGTTTTACTTTCGTTCCTCAAAATTAGTTACAATAATTACTAAGAGTTTTCCTATTTTTAATTCTACAAAGATATTACATTAATTCACACACTTGTACATATATAAACAGTTCATTTCAATATTTCATGGTATCAATATCATCATAATTATACAATAAGGGCACCCCTAGACTAAGATGCGGTGCACACATACTCTGCTATCCAATCCCGGTACATCACGTACATAAGGATCACGTATTCCGAATCTCTCAGGGTCACACACATAATGGAGGCGAACATAGTTCACATCACATGGGTCACGCACATACCTACGCTCCCGTGATCAGCAGACTTATTAACAACTCAATAAGCCCTTCTCTTGACCTATGTCCTAGAGGTACCAATCTAAATCACCCCGTAGGCACACAAAGATTAGATGGCCCTGATCGAACGCCGACCTCCCGTGATAGCAAGTATGGTAGGTATGTTATACACAGATAACCACATATACTAAGCATTCACACATCTTAGATGTCCCATAATATTAATAGAGGTATATTTTACACTCTTATACCGTCATTAGATGTTGCACATTTATAAATCCCCGAATAATATACATTAAAAGTTGTCAACCCTTCTCACGTCGTAATTTTAGGTACTTGTTTCCTAACCCATAAATGTCATTCAGTTTACTACAAAATTCTAAGTTTTACTCCTTAACGTACTCCAATCTCACAACTATACCCATTAGTCAACAAGGGAAGGTTAGCACTCAATTAAATAAGTCGACTGGAAGTTCGAAATAAAATCAGGCCTAAAAAGGTCATTCTATCAACTCGTTAGAAATCTCGTTCGAACGAGGTGGTTCGAACGAGTGTCGTTCGAACGAATGGTTTCGAACGAACTACCAACTCGTTAGAAGGGGTACTGTCATCTCGTTAGAAGTCTCGTTCGAACGAGGTCGTTCGAACGACCTGGGTTGGTCTTCTAACGAGATGGCAGAAAACGCCTAGAAATTTCCCAACTCGTTTTTCTTCCATTCCTCTTCTCTAAAATCCATTCTAGGATCATCCCAATTAAGTTTTATTGTTAGTAAACTAATCTAAGTCCTCTTAGGTCGCTTCTTAACATATTTTTGTGGTCAAATCCTCCTAATCAACAAGTAATTATCATCATTCCCCAAATTTTACCCCAAACCCCATGAACATGAATCCAAGATTTTATTGCACCTAAATACTCATCATTAATCCATTTTTTAAATCATCAAAGTTAGGTTTTTGGTTATCAATTTCGTCCATAATCATTCTACATGCAAATCCCTATCCAAAATCACGAGTTTCACACTAATTCCATTGGGTTTTTCATCAAAACTTACAAGACAAAAACAGTTTCTACACTAAACATGGAGGAAATATTCATTGTGATTAATAACATTAAATCACTTGCCTTAGATTTGTTCTTCAGATTTCTTATTGGTTTCAAGGTTGATTCTTCCCTCTTTCTGGTCACAATCCCTTCTAAAAATGATGATGGGGAGATGGTTTGGTATAGATCCTCCTTTAACCTCTCTTCTAACTTCTCTCAAAAACCTCCGTAGCCCTCTCTCTCACTTTTGGCTGATAATGGCCTTAGTGGCCCTTTTAATAATCTCTAATTTAACTCTAAAATTCGTGGGTTTTAATCCCTAAATTTTTAAAATTACCAAAATACCCTTCTAGGTTGCTGGTTTGGCCTAAAAATGCCCCGGGACCCAAACTAAACCCCCGGCTAGTGTTTTCTGACTATTTCGACCCTTCCGGACGCGTTGGTGCACTCAAAATGATCATTCGGTTGATAAAAATATAATTTACTTTTTAATTTAAATAAATTCATTCCTGACGCGACTAACACGCGCGCCCCAACTAAATTTCCCAAATTGTCGTATTTCTTCCTCATGACAATTTAAATATTTTCAATAATCATATATTACCATATATACTCAGGAATATTCAATTTTAACATCATAATCAAATACCAACTCACATCTCGCTTGTATTTATATCCGGATTAATTCCCAATTAATTCTCATTTAATTCAATTAATCCCTTAAATAAAAATCAATAAAATTACGGGGTATTACATACTCCCCCCCTAATAACAGAATTTCGTCCCGAAATTCGGAACTAAAGAATACCTTGAAAGAATAGCTCTGGATAACGTTCGCGCATCTCATCTTCGGGCTCCCATGTGGACGGTACTATCTTCGACCTCAGTTTCCTCTCGCTGTGGTCCAGAATAGCAATCGGCCCCTCCTCGTAGGAACTATCGGGCTGTAGATCGATGTCCTCTAAAGCAATGTGAGTATGGGCCAAATCGTCCCTAAGATATTTCCTTAGTGAGGAAATATGGAACACATCATGAATCCTATGCAAGTGCTCCAGTAATCCAAGTCTATACGCTACTGGCCCAATCCGCTCGATGATAGGAAATGGCCCCACATATCTTGGTGCCAGTTTCCCCTTCTTCTCAAAATGCATAATCCCCTTCATAGGAGATACTCTGAGTAACACCCGGTCCCCCACTTTGAATTCTCTGAAGAACCTCTTGGCATCAGCATAGCTCTTTTGCCAGTCCTGGGCTACCTGAATACGGCTTCGTATCATATCTATCCTTGCCGAAGTGTCCTGAATCACTTCCGGCCCAAGGAGTTTGTTATGCCCCACCTCTAACCAGCATGCTGGGGAACGACAAGGTCTACCATACAACGCCTCGAATGGAGCCATGCCAATGGTGAACTGGTAGGAGTTATTATAAGCAAACTCCACCAGTGGAAGGTACTGCTCCCAACCCCCTCCAAAGTCTAGGATGCACATACGCAACATGTCCTCCAACATGTGATTTGTCCGCTCTGTTTGCCCATCAGTCTGCGGGTGATAAGCCATACTCAACCGCAACTCCGTACCCATGGCCTCCTGGAAACTCTCCCAAAATCGTGAAACAAATATCTTGTCTCGATCAGACACGATATTTAGAGGCACACCGTGAAGTCTCACTATTTTCGCAATGAAAATCTGGGCATACTGTCCCGTAGTGTAGTCTATCCTCACGGACAGAAAATGAGCAACTTTGGTCAACCTATCCACAATTACCTATATGGAGTCGTGACCCCTCTGTGACGTGGGTAACCCCGTGATAAAGTCCATGGATATGCTCTCCCATATCCACATCGGAACCTCTAACGGCTGTAGAAGTCCTGCCGGTTTCGGATGATCCACCTTTACTAGCTGACAAGTGGCGCATTTAGAAACGAACACGGCGATATCTCTCTTTATCCCGCTCCACCAGTACTGTCGTTTCATGTCTTGGTACATCTTATCCCCACCAGGGTGTACCGCGAACCGTGAGCCGTGCGACTCTGCCATTACCTCGTGTCGCAAGTCTTCCCCTTCCAGAACGATCAGTCTCCCATTGAAGCATAATCCCCCGTCTGAACTAACGGTATAGGACTCAGCTCCCTCTGCTAGTAATCGAACTATCTGCTCCTGACCGAACGAGTCTTTTGTCTGGACCTTTATCACTCTCGTAAAAATTTGCGGTGTAACAGTCATCACAGACATGAATGATCGGGCCATTGCATCCTGGTGTCCCAACTCCTTCCACTTAGCTTTCCACACCTCGGCCACCTCATTTACTGGCCTACGGCTCAACGCGTCTGCTACCACGTTAGCCTTCCCTGGGTGATATTGGATATCAAACTAATAATCCTTCACAAACTCAAGCCGCCGACGTTGATGCATATTCAGTTCCTTCTGCGTGAAGAGGTATTGTAGAGACTTGTGGTCTGTGAACAAACGAAATTTCTCCCCCAGGAGATGGTGTCTCCAAATCCGAAGAGCGAATACGACTGCCGCTAACTCCAAGTCGTGGGTGGGGTAATTCTTCTCGTGAGGCTTAAGCTTACGGGAAGCATAAGCTATGGCCTGACTCTCCTGTTGCAGCACACCTCCAAGTCCTTGTAAGGATGCATCGGTGTAGACTAAATACTCAACTCCCAGTCTGGGCAATGCTAACACAGGCGCTGAGGTCAACTTGTCTTTCAACTCATCGAATGACAACTGACAGGCATCGCTCTAGATGAATGGCACACCTTTGCGAGCCAGATGTGTCAAAGGACCCGCTATCTTTGAGAAACCTCGAATAAACCTCCTGTAGTATCCTGCTAGGTCCAAGAAACTACGGATCTCAGTCGATGTCGTGGGCTATCCCCACTCCCTCACCGCGGATACCTTCCCCGGATCAACAGATATCCCTCGGGCTGAGATGATATGCCCCAAAAACTGAACCTCCTTCAGTCAAAATCCACATTTCTCGTACTTTGCATATAGCTCGTTCTGATGCAGCGTCTGCAAAACCTGCCTCAAGTGCTCGGCGTGCTCCTCTTTTGTCTGGGAGTAAACCAGAATGTCATCAATAAAGACGATGACGAACTGGTCTAGGAACTCTCTGAACACCCTATTCATCAAGTCCATAAACACGGCTGAAGCGTTGGTCAAGCCAAAAGGCATAACCCAAAACTCGTAGGAACCATATCTCGTCAAGAAAGCAGTTTTCGAGACGTCCTGTTCCCTGATACGCAACTGATGGTATCCCGATCGCAAGTAAATCTTTGAGAAGAAGGAATCTCCTCTCAACTGGTCGAATAAGTCATCGATTCGGGGCAACGGATACTTATTCCGTATCGTGACTTTATTCAACTCCCGGTAATTTACACACAACCTCAACGATCCATTCCTCTTCTTTACGAATAACACAGGGGCACCCCACGGCGAAGTACTTCTTCGAATAAACCCCTGACCCAACAATTGCTCTATCTGATCCCTTAGCTCTCTCATCTCTACTGGAGCCATACGGTAAGGTGCACGGGCAATTGGCCGAGTTCCCGGCGTCAAATCGATCACAAAATCTATCTCTCTACTAGGAGGTAGTCCAGGTATATCCTGAAATACATCAGCAAACTCCCTAACAACTGGAATCGAATCGAGTGGTAACACCACTTCCTTAGAGGTATCCTCCTCTATATAGTACAAGTGAGTGGACGATCCTCCCTCAGGGTGAGGCATCGCCACCAAAAACATCTCCTTCCCGGGAATGGCAAAAATAATACTCCTACTGCAACAATCAATCATGGCTCGGTACGCAACTAGCCAATCCATACCAACAATCGCATCGTACTCAGTCACCTCTAATACTAACATATCAGCAGGTAAAGTAAATCTCCCGATCTCTATACCCACCCCTCTACAAATAAGAGAAATCACAGAACCCCTACTCAACGGTGAATCTACGCAAGTAATCATGCTCTCTGCAGTGTCTAACAACCCCAAAGTGCGTGCAAATCTCGTGGCAATGAAACAGTGTGTGGCCCCCGTATCAAATAAAATACACCCCATAGTCCCCTGAATAGAGAACATACCCTCAACAACAGGTGGATCATGTGGGACCGCGGCATGCTGGAGTTGATAAACTCGCCCGTACTGAAGTTGTCCCTGCTGGACTGGGACTGCTGGGATGGGTGGCAAAACTGGCATCTGTGGTGGTGCTGGGAGAGCGGCGGGAAACATAGGTCTCTGGGACTCATGTCGAGCACCCTGTTGCTGCTGCTGTGGGGCCCTGCCCCTATCAGGACACTCCTGGCGCTTGTGGTCAATCTTTCCATAAGTGAAACATTTCCCCGGAAAATTCCCCCCTCTCGGACCCTGCTGCCCACGGCATTGGTGGTCGTTGTCATTCCTCCCCTGGCCGTGCTGGCCCTGATGAAATTGCTACTGTTGGCCCTGCTGGCCGTGCTGACCCTGCTGGCCTTGACGAAAACCTCCCTGACCATTTCTGAAACCCCCAGATCTAAACCTCTTAAAATCCCCCTACTGGGAACCTTGATCTCCCTGCCTATGCTGACCTTAAGCAGATTGTGCCCCGCTGGTACCATTTCCCCCTGTCCTGCCCTGATGGATGGACTCTCCTGATCGTTTACTCTCTGACATGTGAAAGCAGTGGTCCTGGCAGTGAAGCAGTGCGGCGTTAACCACATTAGAATAAGTTGCCAACGAGAGATTTCCCAACAAGTGCTGACGGATCCTCCAAGTCATTCCATCCATGAACTTCTGAATCTTCTTCTCCTCGGTTGGAATCTCATCAGGAACGATGTTCAAGAGATTAGTGAACTCAGCGTCATACTCGGCCACGGTCTTCCCTTCCTGCTTGAGGTTCATTTGCTTCCTCCTCATTTCGGTGTGAACAGCTGATGGAAAATATTTGCGGTTGAACCGCACCTAGAACTCCTGAATAGAAAGGATGTCTCTCTCCTTCGTGGTGGTAATAGACTCCCACCACTGCAACGCTGATCCTACTAGCTTAAAAGTAGCCAGTATCTGTTTCTGTACATCCGTGCACTCGTACACTCTCAAGTGCCTTTGGATGTCCTTATTCCACTGACTGGACACAACGACGTTGGAGCTACCTGCAAACTCCAGAGGGTGTGCTTTCTGAAAAGCATCACGAACATGTTCCCAAGAAGACGGGAATGCATGAGCTTGTACTGGCACTACTACCGGTGCCTGAGGCGGTGCCTGCTGCACAACTGCTAGAGCCGTATTTACCGCTTAGGCTACAATAACGGCAACCTCTGCGGCATTCAAGGAGCCCTGAACTGGTGCAGGCTGTGGCTCGAGCTGAGCATCCCTGGGGACTCGTTGTGCACGTCGTGGAGGCATCTGAAATGAGAGTAAAGTCTTATAAGTTCGTAGTTATTATCTCAAAATAGCTGAACAGCGAAACACACACAAAAGAATACAACAATCCTAAAATATAGGGCTCTATATCAAAGAAAGCTATGCGGAAACATAACAAGCCGTACATATCCTAAGGACACTAGAACCTGATGCTCTGATACCACCTGTGACACCTCTATTAATTAAATACCGGGTAGCTACTCCTTTATTCAAATTAATACAAAATGTCAAGTTGGTTCAGTTCATAGCATCGCTGTCGAAAAACGTTTTAACAATTACTAGCCCCCTAATATTTAAAAAGTGAGTTGTCAATTTTAATTAAATCTGATTAACATGCAATAACTATTAAACTATAGACTTATGATATCACCACCACATTACAGTCACATTACAATGATAAAGGAAAAATGAATCTGGAGGAACACTCCTCGGTAATAATTCGAAGTACCGAATAAAACTGAATACAAAGTCTGAATTACTAAATAATTACAACCCAAAATCTGAAATAAAACTGAGTAAGTAAGATGTCTCTAAAAGAAAAGGGGCGACATGCCCTACAGATGATTAAATCTGAAATAGAGTCAAAATAGAAAGTGGAGGCGTCTACTATCGAGGTCCTGTAACTTCCACACCAGCTACAGCGCGTCACCGGAATGGAACTCCTACGCTTGGTGTCCTTGTGGATGAGCACCTAAAAGGTTTTTACAAGAAAAAAGATTTGAAAGCAAACGGGTCAGAGCCCGATTGTAAAAACAGTTTAAAATATAGCAACTGTTTAATATCATTAAACAGTGAATATAAAATACATGATAGTGCGTGCACTCACATGAGTTTCTCACCTCTCAACTAATTGTGCACACCTATCGTACCCGCACCCGTTCTAGTTATTCTACTATCAAACTAGTTTAATTCAATATTTGATGTTTACTATACTAATCATGGTTTAATTCCCGACGTCTTTATATAAATTGGGAGTTTTACTTTCGTTCCTCAAAATTAGTTACAATAATTACTAAGAGTTTTCCCATTTTTAATTCTACAAAGATATTACATGAATTCACACTTGAACATATATAAACATTTCATTTCAATATTTCATTGTATCAATCTCATCATAATTATACAATAAGGGCACCCCTAGACTAAGATGCGGTGCACACATACTCTGCTATCCAATCCCGGTACATCACGTACATACGGATCACGTATTCCGAATCTCTCAGGATTCGTTTCGACAAGTAACAAACACACATAATGGAAGGCGAACATAGTTCACGTCACATGGGTCACGCACATACCTATGCTGCCATGATCAGCAGACTTATTAACTCCTCAATAACCCCTTCTCTTGACCTATGTCCTCGAGGTACCAATCTAAATCCCCCCGTAGGCACACAAAGATTAGATGGCCCTGATGGAACGCCGACCTCCCGTAATAGCAAGTATGGTAGGTATGTTATACACAGATAACCACATATACTAAGCATTCACACATCTTCATTATCCCATAATATTAATAGAGGTATATTTTACATTCTTATACCGTCATTAGATGTTGCACATTTATAAATCCCCGAATAATATACATTAAAAGTTGTCAACCCTTCTCACGTCGTAATTATAGGTACTTGTTTCCTAACCCATAAATGTCATTCAGTTTACTACAAAATTCTAAGTTTTACTCCTTAACGTACTCCAATCTCACAACTATACCCATTAGTCAACAAGGGAAGGTTAACACTCAATTAAATAAGTCTACTGGAAGTTCGAAATAAAATCAGGCCTAAAAAGGCCATTCTGTCAACTCTTTAGAAATCTCGCTCGAACGAATGGTTTCGAACGAACTACCAACTCGTTAGAAGGGGTACTGTCATCTCGTTAGAAGTCTCGTTCGAACGAGGTCGTTCGAACGACCTGGGTTGGTCTTCTAACGAGATGGCAGAAAACACCCAGAAATTTCCCAACTCGTTTTTCTTCCATTCCTCTTCTCTAAAATCCATTCTAGGATCATCCCAATTAAGTTTTATTGTTAGTAAACTAATCTAAGTCCTCCTAGGTCGCTTCTTAACATATTTTTGTGGTCAAATCCTCCTAATCAACAAGTAATTATCATCATTCCCCAAATTTTACCCCAAACCCCATGAACATGAATCCAAGATTTTATTGCACCTAAATACTCATCATTAATCCATTTTTTAAATCATCAAAGTTAGGTTTTTGGTTATCAATTTCGTCCATAATCATTCTACATGCAAATCCCTATCCAAAATCACGAGTTTCACACTAATTCCATTGGGTTTTTCATCAAAACTTACAAGACAAAAACAGTTTCTACACTAAACATGGAGGAAATATTCATTGTGATTAATAACATTAAATCACTTGCCTTAGATTTGTTCTTCAGATTTCTTATTGGTTTCAAGGTTGATTCTTCCCTCTTTCTGGTCACAATCCCTTCTAAAAATGATGATGGGGAGATGGTTTGGTATAGATCCTCCTTTAACCTCTCTTCTAACTTCTCTCAAAAACCTCCGTAGCCCTCTCTCTCACTTTTGGCTGATAATGGCCTTAGTGGACCTTTTAATAATCTCTAATTTAACTCTAAAATTCGTGGGTTTTAATCCCTAAATTTTTAAAATTACCAAAATACCCTTCTAGGTTGCCGGTTTGGCCTAAAAATGCCCCGGGACCCAAACTAAACCCCCGGCTAGTGTTTTTTGACTATTTCGACCCTTCCGGACGCGTTGGTGCACTCAAAATGATCATTCGGTTGATAAAAATATAATTTAATTTTAATTTAAATAAATTCATTCCTGACGCGACTAACACGCGCGCCCCAACTAAATTTCCCAAATTGTCGTATTTCTGCCCCGTGACAATTTAAATATTTTCAATACTCATATATTACCATATATACTCAGGAATATTCAATTTTAACATCATAATCAAATACCAACTCACATCTCGCTAGTATTTATATCCGGATTAATTCCCAATTAATTCTCATTTAATTCAATTAATCCACTAAATAAAAATTAATAAAATTACGGGGTATTACAAGGGATTGGTGCTCTTGCTCAAAAGATGGTTGAAACTCAGAGGGATCGGTTATTTCCATTAGTGTACTTGCTTATAAAACTTGCCTTGACATTGCCGGTTGCAAATGCAAGCGTGGAAAGAGCATTCTCCGCAATGAAAATCGTGAAGAGTACATTACGTAACTGAATGGGAGATGATTTTGCAAATGATTGCTTGGTGGCGTACATTGAACAGGATATTTTCAAAAATGTTGATACGGAAGATGTCATTCAATATTTTCAGAATATGAAGCCGCGTAGGGGAATATTGTAAACAATCTCATTGTATTTGCAATTTCTGGTTATGTATGGATGAATTGATATGAAATTTTAGCATATTCAGTATTTATGTTTTATCGGTTGTTGGTTTTTATGAGTTGATTATTTATTAGTGTCGGTAAAAAAAAATTGAATCGATTTGGCGCCGGTTGAACTAAAATCCTAAATCTGCCACTGCCTAAAACATCAAAATTCGGTCGATCTAACCCCTTCCATAAGTGGAACCCTCCATCAAATTCAAGAACTAGGGTTTGAGGCCAAGAAAATGGTTTTTGACCCTAGTGGATGCTATCTTGATGGTGAACATGAGAGGCAAGAGGAAGAAGATGGATCTTGAATTCAAGAAGTTAAAAAAATTATCCTTCCTCAAATTTTCAAGAAGGTATTTTTGCCTCATAAATTTTGCACACTTTTTTGGAACCTCTCACATGATTCTCCAATTTTACAAGTACGAGGACAAACTTTTTTAAAGCCGGGGAGAGTGATGGGAATACACATTTTATTTTCCTTTTATGTTCTTTCATTGTATTTTCTATTTTCTTTTTAGCCTTTAATTAGCCTCCAAGCATGTTTGGGACTAATTAGGCATTCTTTTATTTTTAGTAGGCCCTTTTAGTCATTTTAGCTAATTACTTGATTAGCAAGTAATTTAGCCCCTATAAATTGGATTGTTTCTCTCATTTGTACTCACTTGTCCATTCTTGAATATAAGGAATTCTTTGTTTCTCTCTCTAGAACTCAAAGTGTCTTGATTTTTAGGTCATTGACGTGTAGTTCACGACACTTTTAGAGTAGCTTCATTGCCATCTTAAAGAATACACGTGGATTTCACATGGGAATTCATTAAACTCGACGGACTTCCTCAAGTACTTGAGCAAAGTAGTAGCAGATATGACATGCCCTCCCATATTGTTCTTTATCTTATATATCAATATAATCTTGTTTCCTATAAAATCAAAAACTAAAACTAAATAGGCCTGATTCTAAATAGAAAAATCCTCTTAGTCCTGCCAGAAAATCTAAAACATACCAACTCACCTCACTAATCCACTTGGCACTAAAAATGAAGTATACAGTCATGTTGGAGCCTTCGAGGAACCATTTGCATATTTGATTCAAGTAAAAGGTAAGATACAAGCCAGTAGTACCGTACAAAAACATGACAACAAGAACAATATTTAAGTGAATAGTATTATGAATGAAATTTGTTATATGTGCTGAAAGTTGATGTGATGCAGAATAGAACACAACATGTCCTACTATATATCTATGGAGGTGGCAGTAGGATGTGTTCCTTTAACTTATTCAATTGTTTTTCCAATTCATGTTAGCATTTCCGATGTTTTTGCAGTACTCTAAACGAGTAATTCTGAGATTCTGTGTAAGGGTTTGAATCATTGAAAAGTAGGGTTTGGTTTTTGGGAAAGGAGAAGTGGAGAAGAAGCTGAGGGTAATGTGGTCCCTAAAGTATGTGGGAGTTGAGTCTAAATATTGGATTAGAGGGTTTTTTGAATACTGAAGTTTAATCATGGGGGGCTCTATCTAATACTTTAACTTCCATGAGGGGGGCTAGATCTAATTAATGAACAAGTAGGACAGAAAGCTTAATTAATTATTTTTTTTGTGTGTGTGTTGGGGGCGGGGAGAGAGGAAGGGGCGAGGGGGTCAAAATGATCCTTTAATTAAAAGAAATTTAGCCCTCTTGAATAAATGGTGATGCGGATTTCCAAGAAAAAATGGCTCTCTTTGGTGAACATTATTGAAAGTAAGTAAATGTTGATGTAAATGGGTGAAATACTGAAGCGGTGGTGAATTGCAAAATAATAAAAAGGGTCTTTTGTGATTTCTGTTCAAATTAAATTAGTTGTAACCACTATATTAAACAGAATTCTTATATGTCTAAAACTAAGAGAGATTTAGGGCCTATGTTGCTATAACACCAGGGCAGTATATCTGTAGTGCTTAACTCATGTCTTCGCTGTTTTGCTGGAAGCCACTGTATCTAATTTCAAGCCAAATGTGTAAGTTCCTGTTAGAGGTTGAAATCAACCTTCTTACAACAGTTAACTCACTTGGAATACTCTCAGGAGGCCTTGTAGGGTGTCAACAAACTTGATGAAATGTTTTGATTTTCATGGTCAACCTAATTCAAGTATTGTGTACGATATGTGGTGTCACACGTGAGTCCCCAAGGGAGGGGAGGCGCAGCTAGGAGAGAGAAGAGAGGGTGAAAGAGAAGATTTACATTTCCTTCGTTTTATTTTTGTTATTATTATGATCTATTAATATTATTATTTTATTAGATTTATTTTAAACTCTTATTTGGAGTTCGTTCTTACACAGGTTTATCTCTTAGTTATCCGGTAGATTTATGTCTCTAGCTAGTTATTATCATAAACAAGGTCATTGGCACTCGATGTAATCAATTAATTTCAATAAGAGTTGAGCGATATTTGTGTGTTTACATGAAAGTGGTAACACAGCTACGTCGATTGTAGTCTCGAACGCTATTCCAGCAAAGAAGTTAGTCCATGTGGAGGAGCTCATTAACCACTTGATGACTAAGATCCAAGCTTTGGTAGCCTCCCACGTTACACCGACTTTGGCCCAATTTCCACCACTCATGGCAGCGCCGCTGTAGCTGATGGTGACCACCTCTGCCGACCCTGAATTAGCTGGCCCTCCTACACTGATCCACGTTTGTTTGGTATCTCCCCGCGCCACCTGACACACCGCACCCCACATTGTCTGTCACCTTTGGTATGTGGGATTTGGCTCAAAATACACACGGCAGCAGGTTCACTGCAATGAAGGGGGCTCGCTAGGCACGGATATTTTGAGAGTTTTTTGGCGTGTTTCACTTTGGGAGGTGCAACCGGCGAAGGTATTGGTTCGCCTCAGCGAACAGGCTTAGATCTACGAAATAAGGGTTTTCAAGTGAGGGTATTTGGGGGTTTTTTATCACAAATGTGTTTCACCTATAAAAGGAACCTTATGAGGGTTGAAACCCTGAGTGTAAGTGTACGTTGGTGTGCTAAATATGTAATGTGTGGGTGGGTGTGGGTGTGGGTGTGGGTAGGGTGCGTGGGGGGGGGGGGGGGGGGGGGAGGATTTCCCACCGTTTTAAATTGGAGCAGGATTCACCGAATTGGGTACATTGGAAACACTTGTGGGCAAGAAATTGAGAGTATTCTAGGCTTAGAACATAAATTCACTTGGGTGAAGAGTTGGTGTACAATGGCTATCCAGTATTTGGGTAGGAGAGTAGAGGGCATGTGATTTATCCCTGAATATTCTCTATTGTACTTGTAATTTCTTCAAATATAGTGGAATCGGACCTATCCGTGGATATAGCCTAATTGGTGAACCACTCATATCTTGTTGTTGTCTCTCTTGTTTACATCTTTATTGTGGTTGCCATTACTACCATTTTATCTTGATTATATCTGAGTCGTGGTTGATTGGAGGTTGCCTCAACAAATTGGGCGTTGGGGCACAACATGGAGGTTTCCCAATCTGCCACCTTTGGTCCCCCTACATGGATTACGACCCACATCCCGTCATCCTTTGGCCAAATATATGATTCAATCCCTCCATACCTCCGACCACCCGCTGGCTCAAAAGTTTATAACCCTGTTTTCGTTGGTGCTCCTACCCACAACACCACTTCTTTTTACCCCAGAAGTACACCCCTCCGGACACCACACACTCTGCTCAACATTAGCCCCACCGCCAAACCCCTCAAATCTTATCCCCCCGAGGAGCCGTTCCCAGATCCCTTCATCCCCGATCAAGTTCCCCTAAGTCAAATCTAGTCGGCTGGAAGAGCCCAAGATAACTGAACAAGAGATAAATGAAGTAAAAAATAACACAACACATGTTTAGTCGGCAAATCGCCCAAAACATAACTATTTTATTACATCATTACATATACCAAGAGTTACATATGCTAAATAATTCAAACCCTAATGAGAACTAGGCCGTTGGGCAAGGTAGTCAGCTACTCACGCTCTTCGGCCATCATCTGGGTGAGGAGCGAATTCCTCCTCGACTTCGTCTGAATTTGGTTCCAGGAGTTGTTGTGGGATCGCATCTATAGGAACCCATCGATCATCCCTTCTGAATGGGTTCGGCATCAAAGTTGAGGGAGAGATCTCATGCTTACACCAGAGAACAGAGTTCCTGGGGACTTGCAACTCCCTAAGGGCACTCAACCACCCTCTTATGAAAGCTAACTCCTCAAACTCCTTCAACTTCGTTAGAGCATCAGTCCAACCCTGGTCGTAGCCATCAGCCCACACCTGTCGAGGACCTTTCTTGAACAGGTGCCTCAGTAAGGTGACATCTCTTTGGAGGCTAGCGGCTATCACATACGCCCTGCGAACATCCCCTCGCAGTTCGGTAATCTCCCTAGTTGAACCATTATCATTAGTCCCGGCTCGCCGCCCAGTCGATGAAGAGGAACCACGTAAAACTTGAGGAGCAATGCTCAGCGCATTCACCCTAAGTTGCGAGACTTCCCTCCTTAAAGCATCATTCTCCTGTTGAAGGATCTCTCCAACTTGATTGATCTCAAAAGCATCCAGAATCTTAGCCTTCAGAGCATCCATTTCTTCTTGAACAGAAGCGCCGACCTCCTCCATCTCCTCAAGCCTATCTTTCATCTTGGCAACACGCTCTGACTGGTCTTTATAGTCCTGATTCCTCAATCTAAGAGACTTACAAACTTTTACAAAGGCACGGCGAACTCGGTTGCTCACATCGGGACCAAGAATTTTTCCTAGGTGAGAGGTAGCAGGAATATATCCCTCAATATCGATAAGCTACAAACCATACAAGCATTGAGAACAAGTAAATTGGTACACGGAAGAGATTTTCATTTCGTTAAATCAAAAATAGTTCAAGTACATCAACACAAGAAAAAGAAAATGACAGAAATACAAGAAATATAAAGGCCCCCTAAGAAGACTAGCTGGCAACCTCATTCTGCTCTGAGGACGCTGGTTGCTTCCCCTTATCCGCAGCAGTCTCACGTGCATCTCCCTCTGTTGGAATAGTCGCCATTCTTTGATCAAGGGGAACATCAGTAGCAGTAGATGGAATGACTGGGACACCTTCATTGGCAGCAGGAGGAGGCACGCCATACACAACGGGCTTAGGGTCAGGGTCAGGGTCAGGGTCATCAAAGAGGGGAGAATCAACATCCACCTCGGCAGCGAGCAAAGCCCTGTACCAATCTTTCTTGAAGTTAAAACGGCTGATGTAGCCGATCTGAGCCTCGGCATCCTCATATGCTGTGAGCCACCCAGCATTGTAAGAGCTCTCCTTGATGGTGGCGGCCTCAAACTCCATCTTTTTTGTCTTCGCGGCGAGCTCTTTATTCTCCTCAACAACCACCAGTTTGCTCGTGCATACCAAGTCATAGGACTGCCTCAGCTCCTCCAGCTCCTTAGACGTCGTCTCTTTCGCTTTGTTGGCTTCAGCCAAGGCAAGGTCAGAGGGCTTCTGAGCAGCACTAACAGTCTTTAAACTCGCCTCCAGCTCAGCATTTTTCCTCGCCAGTTCATCGCGACTGCGATAGAGGACGGTAAAATCAGACACGAACTGCAGAAATAAAGATAGCATTAGCGAAGAATGTATTGAAAAGAAAATCGCAGGAGTAGAGAAGTAAAAATAGACTTACCAAGGCTAGCCCCTGGCTTGCCTTTAGGGATAACTGGTCGGTCCCTATACTTAACGACCTCTGGCGATCTGCTGGCAAGACTGCTCTCTCGAGCACCGCCAGAGCCAGCTGAGGGGTAAGAGCAACAAAAGCCCCCTCAGCTAGGGCAGACACGGGCACCAAAAACTGCCCCATTTTCATCCTCACTTCTTCTATCCTCCTTTTTTCTTCTCTCTCCTTCTCCTTCTCGGCCTTCTTCCTTTCCTCTTCCTTCTTCCTCTCTCTCTCTCTCTCACCAACGCCTCCTCTTTCTTCTTCATCTCCCTTTCATGAGCCACAGTCTGGGAGCCAGTGGCAGTATCCCCACTCTCAGACTTCTGCTTCTTCAGCCAGCGAGCAAGAGCTACATTATCCTCATCATCATCCTGCACTAAGTTCTTCCTGGGAGGAGCCATAGCCTCTGCGCTGGAGTTATCCGAATCCTCCGAACTCTCTGAACCTTCCTCCGAACTGGAAGATCTCTCACCACTTGAACTCTCCTCGCTAGAATCACCCTCAACTCCACCTCTGTCAGCCCCCACGCTGCCTTCACCAGAGCTACTCTCCTCCTCGTCTATTTGGATTGGCTCAGCAGCAACCTCTTCTATGATATCTAGCGGAGGAATACTATCAGCAGAGTGGGCGATAAAGCCGGACCCAATGTTCTTGTACTCTAAAAGGAACGTAGCTGATCGCGGATGCTCTCCGTCAGCCAAGTACTCCCTGATCTTCTAAGCTTTGATTAGCTCAGCAGCTCGAATTCCGTGTAGTGCAGGTTCCGAGTTCTTTATCTTCGCTGAGAAAGGAAAAAAGGAAAACATGAGAAATAGAGTACATTAGCAAAAAATCAATGAGCAGAACAAGAGCTATGTCTACCTATGTACTCCTCCCCGTAAAAGGGAATCGTAGGTCCCCTGTACCTCGCTCCCTCAGTTTGAGGAGGTAACTGCCAATTCCTGACAATGAGCCCTTCTTGACAATAGTCCTTGTGGGAATCAGGTAGATTGACTACCAACACCCTATCAAGACTCCTAGCTTTCAGATAAAGGAGACTAGAACTTGTTCGAGAAAAGGTATAACAATAACAGATTTCAGCAAGACCTAAATTGGTGCCATAAAGTCGATTGATCCTATAAACACCGTTGACAATTTTCCAAACATTTGGAGAACATTGGGCAGCAACTATATAAAAGTAACTAAATAAGTGCAAAAACAAGCGATTTGGGGGAAAGGTTAGACCCCCCCCCCCCTGAGACAACAAGAGGACATGAATCCAATCCCCGTCCTCAATGTATCGAACATTGCGAGGAACGGGGCACATTCAATGTCTACCTAATTAGGAATGTTGTAAAACTCCCTAAACTCAGCTATTGACCTATTACCTATTCTTTCCATCAGAAGAAAAAACCCTAGCAGTGATAACGAAGAAATTTCAACAAAAAATAAAGATGAAGAATTTTAGGGGCAATTGTGGGTACCTCGTCAGTCTTCATAGGCCCAAAGAAGTAGTCGGACGAAGCCCTATTGAAAATAGGGAAAACCCGACCCAAACTCCAGAGCCTCACAAGCAATTAGTTAGTAACAACCCATTATGTTCCTAAAATCTCTCACGAGATATTCTAGGGATAGTGGGATAGCGTGAGAGTGCCCAGTACTCCCACTCTCTGGAGTTTGATTGGATATATGATATCCCTGGCCCGGGGCAAAGGGCATGTAAAAAAGAAAATAAACACTCCCCTGGAGAAAAGAGAAATACAAACAGAGAGCACCACCGTGGACGTAAGCAATTTGCTGAACCACGTATATCTTGTGTCGTGTGTGATGGTGATCATTCTTATTTATGTTCTTTATTCTTTTCCTGGTGATTGCCTTTACTTATAATTTGTGCTGAGATTTATTGTCACCACAGATATCTATATGTCAAACATCAATAAGTGCCCAATTTTGAGGTTTCTCTCCAGAATCATGCAGGTCCTCTACTACACCATTAAAGCTTACAATAGCACGGTCTAAGTCACTTTTTCTTCCTCTGGACATAATACTCTTCAGCCTTTCCTCAGCACGAAAGATCATAACATTACGTTATCGTTTTTCAAAATCTTTCGTGGGCTTGTACTTAAACCCCATCCCAACCCTAACAAATTCTTTCAATTGCAGCAAATGTCCAACTCACATATACCCCAATGAAAGTAACAATCAGTTCATGATGAAAGAGAAATTATTAAGGTTTCCTTCTGTATTATCACCTAAATGAACATAAGCTAAAGAGGATAGATAGTTGTCTCACCAGTTTAGAAACCGCGAAAGCAGCAAATCAGGACGCGCAACAAACAACCAACTTTCGACTTCATGTAGCAAATATGACTGACTGATAGTGACAGTCAGATTGAGTAGAAACCAAATAACTTTCATGAAATCTGCAGAAGAAAAAAATATGACTAAGATATATTAAATCAATTCAAAAAAATTGAGAAAGACGAAATTTAATAAGATATCCATACTGAACTAAGTTTGAGTTATTGTCAAATAACTACCGAGAATAATGCCAGTAAGATCACAGCCAAATTCTACGTGTCGGGCAGAGGATATGGTTTTACCCTATCTTTTCATATTGTCAGGATGGTGCCTGAAATTAAACAATTTCAAGTCACATGCATAGAAAAGTCCCTTTTTATTTGATTGTCATTAAACAGTGTATGAGGCAGATATACTACGTGAGTCAAAAATTGGCAAAACAATCAACTGGAAAAAATAATAATATATGGATATCATTCTACTCATTTGAAAAAAACTATATATAAAATGGGAATAAATAATAGCACAGTTGTTAGAATTTTCTAAACCCCCAAACTATAGCTGCCTGTACAAATCACAAAGAGTAAAAAAGAATTATCTCGTTATGATGTGCCACAATTGTGACAATAGTGTCGGACTATCAAGGCCCATATAGGTGTTTTATACAAGAAAAATCTGCAGGTTTCTTTAATATGCTACTGGTAAGAATCAACTTTTTTTTTCTTCAGGCCACAGTTGAGTAATCATCAAGAGGTGAACTGTATGTGTACAACGAAACTCACAGATGATAGGCAAATGTGTAGAGAAATGAAAAAAACTCACAATATACCGAACTTTATAAACATTTTCTAGAATGATATAGCAATTCCAAAGTTACCTTAGATAGCCATAGAGCAAACGAAACTGCTTTGAAACAAAAAGTCAAATAGATGGCCATCCATACTTGTGTATTCAAAATGGGGCAAATGCTGCCAGTTACAGATCCGAGGAACATCCCACTGTATATGAGTGATTTACTAATCTCAGCTCTGCTACCCACTTTAAAAGAATATTACTCATAGACACAACTGACAATAAAACAACAGAAGGAGAATGAATTCAACTATTTATATACAGTAGTATAGCTGTACAATATTATGGTCTCACTTAGGCCCCTTATATACTCCCTCCGTCCCAAATAAATAGTCTCCGTTTAAAAACGACGGTTTGCTAGGATGGTGGTCTATAAAGGCACCACAAAAATTAGTACGCAACACTACTATATGCTTTAAATTGAGCTTACATCATGCTTAAAATGTGTGGTGTTTAGGAGTAACTTTTATGGTGCCTTTAGCAACTACTAATAAGGATAGACTCAATCAGTGGCCAAGATCAAGATTTGTTTGTATCGTGGAACTTAGTTAATCCATTATGTCCAAAAAAGGATAGTGGACTCTTAATTTGGACGAAGGGAGTATTAAGAAGAGTGTCAGTCGTGAGAGTCTCTCTCTCTCTCTCTCTCTCTCTCTCTCTCTCTCTCTCTCTCTTATTTCTTAGTTTTTATTACTAGATCTTGACCTTTTCTACAAAAGGACTATTCCTCACTGCAAAAGTACTCGCTCTCATATAAAAAAACAAAACTAAGGTAGGACGAATTAGTACAATACGACTAACAACTATCACATGCGCACTATTTATATACAACATATATGTTTCACAATGTAATCTTAAATGATTTTGTTGTGAGCAGATGAGCATGGATTCAAGTATAAAAATATATTTCATGGGCGATTTATTAAAGCTCAGTTTAAGAATGACTAACTCCCTACTAGGCCTGATTTTCAGCAGGAACAGAATAGAAAAAGGGACTTTTTACCAAACGTTATTTAATGGGTGGCAAGGTTCTAAAAAACGCGGGGCGTGATCGAGGCGTGGAGGCCAAGCCTTAAGCCTTAGAAGCCTAGGCGGGCCTTGGCGTAAAAAGGCGTGAAAAGGCGTTTAGGTCTTTTTAATGTATTTTAATATTTTTTAACCATAACAAGGCTATTAAAATACTAAAATTGTACATATCATAAAAATATATCTGAATATTTGTAAATAAAAATAATATTTGATTATTTTGGATGAGATAATGGTCCGGTTTGTAAAAAAATCTTTAAAAGGCGATATCGTTTCACTAAAGCATTGTTATTTTTAGAGAAAAAGTACACCTTAAGGGTTTTATCAAGCATAAGGCGTCAAAATCTTAAGGCGGGGCGTTTCTCCCAAGCCTCAAGCCTAGGCGTGCCTAGGCGGAGCCTAGGCGGGTTTTTTAGAACAGTGGGGTGGTAATCCCCGTAATCATGAGTTTTTGTTCACCGATGGTAGAATAGGTGGCCAAGAGGCTTGATGGGTAGTTAAGGGTTGTTTATACGTATGGCTAGGCTGGTTTTGTTCTATTCGCTCGTTAGTAGCAAATACCTGATTGTTTGACCACTTTAAACCTATATTTGGTGTCTAAATTTAACAGGAAAACTCATTAAATATTTTCTTCGGGAAGGAATTGGGAAGGGAAGAAAGAACAACAAGAAAAGGAGATGTTTTTAGAAACATGAGAAAGGGGTTTAGATATTGGTGATTACTCAATGGCTATTTTGCCTTTACCCCCTAGTATAATGGCCTTATTAGAAATAACCCCCTGTGGCCTCATCCAGTTGTCATTCCATTAACATGGGTTTATAATCATATTTAGGTTGAAACCTTCGTACTTTCGTGGACCAAAATTCCATTATCTTCTCCTTCACTACTCCATCTCCCCTAAAGCCTAACCCTATTGTTATATACTATAAACCCTAATATTTTATTACAAATTTCTTCAAACACGAACAGTTTGTCCTCAATTTGAAGAAACTACAACTATTATAGTTGGTCCAAACATATATTACTTTATTAAATTGGTTTGGAATGGTATACATACATCAATTTATACATCTATATATTCATCAGTTTCTGAAAATCGGATTTAAGCTCTTACAATTTCTAATTTCAAGACACAAAATTGACTGAAAATCCAATTTTCTTTAATTTTGCACTCCAAACCCCCAGGTTTTGGATCTCTTATTGAAATTGACCAATTTAATCAAACGTCGTGACTCGTGGATTGTTCAACAAAGATTGATTTGGGATGAAAGGAAGTAGATTTTCCAGTGTAAATTAATGAATTCTTTATTCCAAGACAAACGTATTCAGTTTCAAAGAGAATATATTTTATTTGGAAACTCAGTACATTGGTGTTGGAATGACATTTCTGATCAGTTTCTTAAGTAATTCAAGTATCTAATGAGTGGTTTCCATATTAAAAGCACTTGAACACTAATAATAAACTCTTGCCGTCCTAAATTAGGAGTTGCTTTTTCCTCTTTGGTCAAAAATAAATTAAGAACCTTGTTTCTAGAAATAGTATATAAAAATCATGCTTGATTCAAAAGATACCCATGCCAACAGTACTCATTGGAGGCGCCATATGCATCCCACTTGATTAAAGGTAAAAAAATGGGAAAATGCTTTTAAAACACAAGAAAAATGTGTTGTGGGTAGTTTAATCAAGGGTTATTTTCCTTACCCCTAAATATAATGACCTAAGCAGACATAAACCCCATATGTTCATTAATTACAAATAACCCTTTATGGCCTACCGCCGTTGTCATTCCCTTCACATGTCCCTCCAGTCATATTTATACTCAACCCTTTTGTATTTTCAAGGACCAAAATATCCCTATCTTCTCCTCCACTAGCCCATCTCTACCAAAACGTAATACTAATAGTTATTTTTTTCAAACCTTATAGATTTACTCCTAAGTCCTTCAAACGTGAACCATTTTTCATCAATTTAATGAAATTAAAATATTTGTAGTTGGTCTAAACATAATTTAATCAATTAAATCGGTTTGGAATGGTATATATATGTGTATCAATACTTGTATATACATGTATACATTCATAAGTTTCTAAGATGCATATGTAAGCTCCTAACGATTTCTAAATTGAAGAAACAAAACTGACTGGAAATCCAATTTTCCTAAATTTTGCACTCTAAACCCCTAGGTTTTTGTTATATCGAACAGGAAATTCATCAATTTAATAGGAGGAGAAAAGAAGTAGATTTACATATATAAATTAATGGATTCATCATTCCAACACGAATGTATTCAATTTCAAAAAGAATATAAAACTCAATTAAAATAATTAAAAACAAAACCGACACTCTACAATATAGCTCAAATAATGAATTCACCATCAAGTACTTGTTTGTACCTTGGGGTGCTTAGGTAGATGGACTTGATGTGGAGTTAGAAGAGGACACATATATACTGAGAAAAATCTTCCATACCCTGTACCAAATCCTCCATAGTAAGCATTCATGAAAACAAACTGATGTGAATCGAGGACATTTTTGTCTTTTGGGGCATAATAGTAGTTTATTTCGTTTTTATTATTTTTCTTTATTTTTATTAATTTTGTTTTGTTATTTATTTGTAGGTTTGGACATAGGTGAGCACAAATGGGTCTTAGGCTTATTTGTAAAGTGGGAGTCCCACATTGGTTAGAGAGTTATTTAGTTGTAATATCCCATATTTTTATGCATAATTATTTTTATGGAAAATGGGGATTGATTTTGGCGGAGGTTGGGAGCAGTACCTTCCGCTGGTGGAGTTTGCCTATAACAAATCCTGCCAGTTCACTATCGGTATGGCTCCATTTGAAGCCCTATACGGCAGACCTTGTCGCTTCCCAGCATGTTGGCTAGAGGTGGGGGACAACAAGTTACTGGGTCTGGAGGTAATTTAGGATACTTTGGCAAGGATAGAGTTGATACGAAGCCGTATTCGAGTTGCTCAGAATCGACAGAAGAGTTATGCCGATGCAAAACGTTATTTTCGAGAGTTTAATATTGGGGATCAGGTATTACTTCGGGTGTCTCCTATGAAGGGAGTTATGCATTTTGGGAAGAAGGTAAAGTTGGCGCCTAGGTATGTAGGGCCATTCCCCATCACCGAGAGAATTGAGCCAGTTGCTTAAAGACTTGGGGTACCGGAGCACTTGCATAGAGTCCATGACGTGTTTCATATCACTTTGCTGAGGATATTTCTTCGAGATGTTTTGGCCCATACTCATCTTGCGTTGGAGGAGATATACTTACAGCCTGATAGCTCATACGAGGAGGGGTCGGTTGCTATCCTAGACCATAGTGAGAGGAAGTTGAGGTCGAAAGTAATACCACTAGTACATGTCCAGTGGCGACACCATAACGTTAAGGAATTAACTCGGGAGCGCGAGGATGACATGCGTGAACATTATTCAGAGTTATTCTTGCCACGTATATATATTCTTTTCCGAATTTTGGGACGAAATTCTTTTATTAGGGAGGCAGTATGCAATACCCCGTATTTTACGCATAATTATTTTTATGGAAAATGGGAATTAATTAAATTAAAGGGAGAACATTTAAATTATAATTAATTCGATTTTATGAAAATAATCACTAGCGAGATAAGAGTTAGTAATTATTGAAATAATAGTAAGGCCGGAAATGAGATACACGGCAGTTATGTTATAAATATTTGGGACGCGTATGAGTCGCGTCATTTGTATATATTTGGGGGGTTAAAAGATAATTTATTTTTGTATAACTCGGACGACTATTTTGAGTGCGCCAGAGTGTCCGGAAGGGTAGAAATAATCAAAAAATACTATTCCGGTATTTTATTTGGAGTTCGGGCATTTTAACCCAAAACGACACCCCGGAGGGGTATTTTGGTCTTTAGGGATTTTAGGGTAATTAAATGGACAAAAATTGGGTTTAATTAAAATCCATTTAGGGTTAGTGGCCGTCAGTTTCAACCTACGCAAAAAGAGAGAAAAAGAGAGAGAGAACCAAGGAAGAAGAAGAAGGAGACTCCATTAGAGCCCTAAGCCAAGAACTCAACCTTTCACAACAAAAAGTACACCAGCGCATAAATCGTGTCAGGAGGATCGTTCCTATACCAATTTCAACCCACGAATCAGAAGTTCATTTTAAGTCGAGTGATTATCTTACTCTTCTCTTAGCAATTATTACTCTTATTAACATGTTGAAATCGTGTAGGAAATTTAAAAATCTAATGGGGTTTGCATGTAGAGGATTTTCCCCTTATTAGGAATGTGAAAGTTGGTGAATTAGATGTTAATCACGAAATAAAAATTGAGTTTTTATGGACATATAATTATGGGTTTATGTTAATATGGTTTATGTTAAAATTTAGGAATTTATTGAAATTACATGGTGAATAGAAAGTATTTGACCCAATTCTATGCTAAGAAGCGTCCTAAGGTGACTTAGAGTAGTTTGGAAACCTTGCAATTGTGTTGGAATAGATTTAGGTTGAGATTGGAGTAGAGAAAATCTGGAAAAACGAACTTTAGAGATGAACTAGGCGACTTCAGAAATTTCGTTAGAAGTCCAGCCCAGGTCGTTCGAACGACCTCGTTCAAATGAGACTTCTAACGAGATTTCAGTAGCCCTTCTAACGAGTTTAGTGGTTCGTTTGAAGTACCTTCGTTCGAATGAGATTTTTGGGTCTTCGAACGGGATTCCAGAATGACCTTTTTAAGCCCGATTTTTGTTTTGAACTTCCCATAGGCTTATTTAGATGAGTGTTAAATCAATATGATTGTCGAGTGACTTATATTAAGAATTATTAATGAGCGGAGAATAAGTCGACCCTCGAAAAAGTATAAAAACCCATAGAATTAAGGAGGTGCGAAAATACAAGCGAGAATATATACGAATAGGGTTCGGGTTATAATAAGAGATATATTATACGTACTGCAAATACTAGACTGTGGGAAAGCTAATGAATTTATATAAGTTATGTGCATGCTTATTATTCAAAATATTATGTGTATGACATACCTAGCTACTGGCTATCGAACGGACGTTAACGCGTTGTGGACAACCGAATCTTGTGTGCCATCGGGGGATTTAGAGTCATACCACTAGAGCATGGAACCTAGGTATGGACTATCCGTGAGAATGATAGTGATGACGGTCGTATGGGTGCGTAGGTATGTGCGTAGCCCATCTGCTTGGGACTATGTTCGCCTCCAATAGATGTTTATGTTTTTCTTGCTTCTCGAGAGATTGAACCTGTTGTCCTCTATTCGTAAGCTTTGCAAATGGACTAGATAGCCGAGTATGCATAGCACCAAGTGTTTCTCAACCAAGGGTGTAATATTGCTATATTTATGTAAATTAATATGTATACATAAAGTGAATAATGTGTGTATACCGGAAATCATATTTGGTGTCTTATGCTGTTGACGCTATTTTTTTTATATGTACACTTATGGTAATATCAGTTGGGCATTTAAAAGAATACGAGAATAAACTAAAGAAATCCTAATTCTATATCGAAATCATAAGTACGTAGATTTTTGAGTTATTTAGGGAGACTTTCAAACATAATATTATACACTTAGTAGTCAATTATGGTATCATGACTAGTATGGGTAGTTAGGCTCGTTAAACGTGCACACTAGATCGAGGGGTGAGCATCTCAAGTGAGTACGCTAAGTTAACTTGATTAATAATTGTGATAATTGAATCAGTTTAAGCACTTGCTATTTTAAACTGTTTTCAACTCGCGCTCTGACCCGTTTTTCTATATATCTTTCTATTGTTCCATTATTTTAGGTTCCCAGCCACAGGGACACCAGCCTTAGGAGACTCTATTCAGTTGTCGTGTTGTAGCTGCTGTGGAAGCTGCAGGATAATTGCTAGTAGACGACTCAGCTTATTATTTCTCTTCAGTTATCTATTTTGTTGGACATGTCATCCTTACTTCAGTTTACTTTCAGAGATTTAGTCATTTTAAATTCTCTTTTAGATTTGATTCATTTTATTGGATTTATTGTATGGGATTGTATCTGGAGATGTTTACTCCAACCACTTATTTTACTTCAGTCAGACTTTACTTTTCTTACTGTGTTGCATTGTACTTGTTGGTATTCTTTTTGGTGGTAATTAATGACAAGATAAAATTTGGACATCAACCTTTTTAAATACTATGTGGTTGGTTTTATTAAATTAAAATTTGAGTTTTCGACAGTGATGCATTATCTGAACCAACTTGATATTCTGAAATTAGTTAATTAAGGACTGATCACCCGATAATTAATTAGGCGGGGTGTCACAGGTGGTATTAGAGCATCAGGTTCTAGTGTCCTTAGGATCTGTACGGCTTATTATGTTTTCGCGTAGCGTCCTTTGATATAAATCCCTATATTTTAGGATTGTTGTACTCTTTATACGTTTTACGTTCTTCTGTTAATTTGAGAATATAACTGTAGACTTATGAAACTTTTATCTCTTTTCAGATGCCTCCTAAATGTGCTCAAAGAGTTCCCAGTGAAGCCCAGTCAGAGGCTCAGCCTGCACCCGCTCAGGGTTTGATGAATGTCGCTGAAGTGGCATCCATTATAGCTCAGGCGGTCAACGCTGCTTTGGCCGTAGTGCAACAAGCACCACCTCAGGCACCGGTGGTGGCTCAAGTTCAGGCCCAGGGTTTCCTGTCTGCTTGGGAACGTGTTAGGAATGCCTTCTAGAAGGCACATCCTCCCAAGTTTTCAGGGAGCTCCGATGTAGCCGTAGCGAGCCAATGGAAAAAGGACATCCAAAGGCATTTGAGGATGCACGAGTTCACGGAAGTACAGAGTCAAATTTTGGCCACGTTCAAACTAGTGGGGTAGCACTGCAGTGGTGGGAGTCCATCACCACCGCTGAGGAGAGAGATACACTCAGTATCCGATACTTTTGGGTGCGGTTTGACCGTAAGTATTTTCCTTCGGCTGTCCGGACAGAGATGAGTCAAAAGTTAGCAAATCTGAAGCAGGAGGGAAGGACCGTGGTAGAATACGAGGAAGAGTTTACTAATCTCCTCAACATTGTACCGAGTGAGATTCCGACCGAAGAGAAAAATATTCAGCACTTTATGGATGGGTTGACATGGAGGATCCGCCAGTATTTAATTGGCAATCTCTCCTTGACCACCTATTCAGATATGGTCAACGCAGTACTAATCCACTGCCAGGACCATCGCTTCCACTTATTCGAGGTTAAGAAACTAGGAGAGTCCAGCCAACAGGGCAGGGCAGGGCAGGAGGGAATGGTGTCGGTGGGGCATAGACAGTTTAAGGTCAGCATAGGCACAACGATCAGGGCTCCCAGCAAGGGGATCCTAAGATGTTCAGGTCAGGAGGGTTCAGACATGGACAGGGAGGCTTTTGACATGGCCATCAGGGCCAACACGGCCATCAGGGCCAGCAGGGCCAGTAGTAGTTTCAGTAGGGCCAGAACGGCCAAGGGAGAGGTGGTAACGGCCAACAGGGACGGGGACACCAGGGACAGCGGGGAGGACCTTTCCCAGGAAGATGTTTCACTTATGGCAACACTGGCCACAAACTCCAGGACTGTCCTCAGAAGGGTAGGGGCCAGCAGCAGCAGGGTGTTCGTCAAGAACCCCAGAGATCGTTATTCCCCACAGCTCTCCCAACACCTCCACAGATAGAAGCATTGCCGCCCATTCCATCCGCCCCAGTTCAGCAAGGGCATCTTCAGAATGGATGAGTTTATAATCTGCACTAGGCCTCAGTCCCGCGGGATCCACCAGCAATTGAGGGCATGTTTTCTATCCAGGGTACTTTGGGGTGCATTTTATTTGACACAGGAGCCACACACTGTTTTATTACCACGGGGTTCGCACGTACTACGGGGTTATTTGATACAACAGAGGGTACAACCAGTTGTGTCAATTTTCCATTGAGTAGGGGTTCCGTTATTTCGTTTATTTATCGGGGAGTAGGTATAGAGATTGGGAGGTTTGTCTTACCCGCTGACATGCTCGTATTAGACATGTCCGAGTATGACGCAATTATGGGTATGGATTAGCTTGTCAGGTATAAGGCTATGATTGATTGTTATAGTAAGAGTGAAGTTTCTTCCATACCCGAGCAGGAGATGTTCCTGGTGGCGATGCCTCGTTCCGAGGGAGGATCGTCCACTCATTTATAATATATAGAGGAGGAGACCTCTATGGAGGTTGTAGTACCGCTTGATTCGATTTCTGTAGTTCGAGAGTTTTCTGATGTGTTTCAGGAGATTCCGAGTTTACCACCGAGTAGAGATATAATTTGGCATTCATTTAGTGCCAGATACTCGACCGATAGCTCGCGCACCTTACCGTATGGCTCCAACAGAGATGAGGGAGTTGTATGACCAGATTGAGCAGTTGTTGGGGAAGGGGTTTATCCGTCGGAGTACTTTGCCGTGGGGTGCTCCCGTATTGTTCGTTAAGAAGAGGGATGGATCGTTGCAGTTATGTGTTGATTACCAAGAGTTGAATAAAGTCACAATACGGAATAAATATCTGTTACCTCGAATCGATGACTTATTCGACCAGTTGAGAGGAACGGCTTTCTTGTCAAAGATTGATTTGATATCGGGGTACCATCTGTTACGTATCAGGGAGCATGACGTGTCTAAGACTGCTTTCCTAATGAGATATGATTACTATGAATTCAGGGTTATGCCCTTCGGGCTAACCAACACCACAGTCGTATTCATGGACTTGATGAACAGGGTGTTTAGAGAGTTCCTGGGTCAGTTCGTCATCATATTCATAGATGACATTCTGGTTTACTCACAGACCGAGGAGGACCATGTCGAGCATTTGAGGCAATTTTTGCAGACATTGCGACAACATCAGTTGTAAGCAAAATAGGAGAAATGTAGGTTTTGGCTGAAGGAGATATAGTTTTGGGGGCATATCATCTCCGATAGAGGGACATAAGTGGATCCGAAGAAGGTGTCAGCGGTGAGGGAGTGGGGGAAGCCCACGACACTGACCGAGATACGTAGTTTCTTGGGTTTAGTCGAATACTACAGGAGGTTCATTCGAGGGTTTTTAAAAATAGCGGGTCCATTGACGCACATGACTCGCAAAGGGGTGCCATTTATCTGGAATGACTCCTGTCAATTATCCTTCGATGAGTTGAAAGATAAGTTAACCTCAGCACTAGTGTTAGCATTACCCAGGCCGGGAGTGGAGTATCTAGTCTACACTGATGCGTCTTTATTAGGACTTGGAGGTGTACTTCAGTAGGAAGATCAGGCTATAGCTATGTCTGCCAAAAGATTAATCCTCACGAGAGGAATTACCCCACCCACGATATGAGTTAGCAGCAGTCATGTTTGCACTTCAAATTTGGAGACACTACCTCCTAGGAGAGAAATTTCGCTTATTCACGGACAACAAATCACTACAATACCTCTTCACGCAAAAGGAGTTAAATATGAATCAACGTCGGTGGCTTGAGTTCGTGAAGGATTATCAATTTAATATCCAATACCACTCGGGGAAGGCTAATGTGGTAGCAGATGCATTGAGTTGTAGGCCAGTTGGTGAGGTGGCCGAGGTGTGGAAAGCAAAATGGAAGGAGTTAGGTAACCAGGATGCAGTGGCTCAATCATTTATGTCTATAATGACGGTTACGCCCCAGATTATTACGAAAGTAGTACAGGCTCAGGCAGATGATCCGTTCTGCCAAAGTCAGATAGTGAAGCTTCAAGCCGAGGGGGCGGAGCCTTACACCGTGGGTTCGGACGGGGCCTACGTTTCAATGGGAGATTGGTTATCCCCGAGGGTGAAGATTTAAGACACAAGGTGATGATAGAGTCGCACGGTTCCCAATTTTCAGTGCATTCGGGTGGGGATAATATGTACCAGGACATGTGTAGACAGTACTGGTGGAGCGGAATGAAGATGGATATTACCGAGGTTATCTCGAAATGTTCCACTTGTCAATTGGTAAAGGTGGACCATCAAAGATCGACGGTACTTCTACAACCATTAGAGGTTCCTATGTGGAAATAAGAGAGAATTTCCATGGATTTCATCATGGGATTACCTACATCGTAGAGGGGTCACGATTCGATGTCTGACAGAGACAAAGTGTTAGTTTCTCGAAATTGGGAGTGTTTTCAGGAGGCATTGGGTACGAAGTTGCAACAGAGCACAGCTTATCACCCGCAGACGGATGGTCAGACAGAGGGGACGAACCAGATGTTGGAGGATATGTTACGGATGTGCATCATTGATTTTGGCAGAGGTTGGGAGCAGTACCTTCCATTGGTGGAGTTTGCCTATAACAAATCCTACCAGTTCACTATCGGTATGGCTCTATTTGAAGCCCTATATGGCAGACCTTATCGTTCCCCAGCATGTTGGCTAGAGGTGGGGGACAACAAGTTACTGGGTCCGGAGGTAATTCAGGATACTTCGGTAAGGATAGAGTTGATACGGAGCCATATTCGAGTTTCTCAGGATCGACATAAGAGTTATGCCAATGCAAAACGTTATTTTCGAGAGTTTAACATTGGGGATCAGGTATTACTTCGAGTGTCTCCTATGAAGGGAGTTATGCATTTTGGGAAGAAGGGAAAGTTGGCGCCTAGGTATGTAGGTCCATTCCCCATCACCGAGAGAATTGGGTCAGTTGCTTATAGACTTGGGTTACCGGAGCACTTGCATAGAGTCCATGACGTGTTTCATATCACTTTGCTGAGGAGATTTCTTCGAGATGATTTGGCCCATACTCATCTTGCATTGGGGGAGATATACTTACAGCCTGATAGCTCATACGAGGAGGGGCCGATTGATATCCTAGACCGTAGTGAGAGGAAGTTGAGGTCGAAAGTAGTACCACTAGTACATGTCCAGTGGAAACACCATAACACTGAGGAATCAACTTGGGAGCGCGAGGATGACATGCGTGAACGTTATCTAGAGTTATTCTTGTCAGGTATATATATTCTTTTCCGAATTTCGGTACGAAATTATGTTATTAAAGGGGAAGTATGTAATACCCCGTATTTTCATGCATAATTATTTTTATGGAAAATGGGGATTAATTAAATTAAAGGGAGAATATTTAAATTATAATTAATCGAATTTTATGATAATAATCACTAGCAGGATAAGAGTTAGTAATTATTGAAATAATAGTATGGCCCGGAATGAGATACACAACAGTTATGTTATAAATATTTGGGATGCGTATGAGTCGAGTCATTTGTATATATTTGGGGGGTTAAAATATATTTTATTTTTGTACAACTCGGACGACTATTTTGAGTGCGCCAGAGTGTCCGGAAGGGTATAAATAGTCAAAAAATACTATTCGGGTATTTTATTTGGAGTCCGGGGCATTTTAACCCAAAACGACACCCCGGAGGGGTGTTTTGGTCTTTAGGGATTTTAGGGTAATTAAATGGACGAAAATTGGGTTTAATTAAAAGCCATTTAGAGTTAGTGGCCGTCAGTTTCAACCTACGTGAAAAGAGAGAAAAAGAGGGAGAGAACCAAGGAAGAAGAAGAAGAAGAAGAAGAAGAAGAAGGAGACTCCATTAGAGCCCTAAGCCAAGAACTCAACCTTTCACAACAAAAAGTACACCAGCGCGTAGATCGTGTCAGGAGGATCATTCCTATACCAATTTTAACCCACGAATCAGAAGTTCATTTTAAGTCGAGTGATTATCTTGCTCTTCTCTTAGCAATTATTAATCTTGTTAACATATGTTGAGGTTTTAGAAAAACAAATACCAATTTGGGTTTACCTATGTTGAAATCGTGTAGGAAATTAGAAATCTAATGGGGGTTTGCATGTAGAGGATTTTCCCCTTATTAGGAATGTGAAAGTTGGTGAATTAGATGTTAATCACGAAATAAAAATGGAGTTTTTATGGACATATAATTCTGGGTTTATGTTAATATGGTTTATGTTAAAATTTAGGAATTTATTGAAATTACATGGTGAATAGAAAGTATTTGACCCGAATCTATGCTAAGAAGTGTCCTAGGGTGACTTAGAGTAGTTTGGAAACGTTGAAATTGTGTTGGAATAGATTTAGGTTGAGATTGGAGTAGAGAAAATCTGGAAAAACGAACTTTGGAGATGAACTGGGAGACTTCAGAAATTTGGTTAGAAGTCCATCCCAGGTCGTTCAAACGAGACTTCTAACGAGATTTGTGTAGCCCTTCTAACGAGTTTGGTGGTTCGTTCGAAGTACCTTCGTTCGAACGAGATTTCTGGGTCTTCTAACGAGATTCCAGAATGACCTTTTTAAGCCCGATTTTTGTTTCGAAATTCTCGTAGGCTTATTTAGATGAGTGTTAAATCAATATGATTGTCGAGTGACTTATATTAATAATTATTAATGAGCGGAAAATAAGTCGACCCTCGAAAAAGTATAAAAACCCATAGAATTAAAGAGGTGCGAAAATACAAGCAAGAGTATATGCAAATAGGGTTCGGGTTATAATGAGAGATATATTATACATACTGCAAATACTAGACTGGGGGAAAGCTAATGAATTTATATAAGTTGTGTGCATGCTTATTATTCAAAATATTATGTGTATGACATACCTAGATACTAGCTATCGAACGGAGGTTAACGCGTTGTGGATGACCGAATCTTGTGTGCCTTCGGGGGTTTTAGAGTCATACCATTAGAGCATGGAACCTAGGTACGGACTATCCGTGAGAATGATAGTGATGACGGTCGTATGGGTGCATAGGTATGCGCGTAGCCTATCGGCTTGGGACTATGTTCGCCTCCAATAGGTGTTTATGTTTTTATTGGTTCTCAAGAGATTGAACCTGTTGTCCTCTATTCGTGAGCTTTGCAAATGGACTAGATAGCCGAGTATGCGTAGCACCAAGGGTTTCTCAACCAAGGGTGTAATATTGTTATATTTATATAAATTAATATGCATACATAAAGTGAATAATGTGTGTATACCGAAATCACGTTTGGTGTCTTATGTTGTTGACGCTATTTTTTTCATATGTACACTTATGGTACTATTAATTGAGCATTTAGAAGAATACGAGAATAAACTAAATAAATCCTAATTCTATATCGAAATCATAAGTACGTCGATTTTTGAGTTATTTAGGGAAACTTTCAAACATAATATTATACACTTAGTAGTGAGTCAGGGTATCATGACTAGTATGGGTAGTTAGGATCGTTAGACGTGCACACTAGATCGAGGGGTGAGCATCTCAAGTGAGTACACTAAGTTAACTTGATTAATAATTGTGCTAATTGAATCAATTTAAGCAATTGCTATTTTAAACTGTTTTCAAGTCGGTCTCTGACCCATTTTATTGTATATCTTTCTGTTGTTCCATTATTTTAGGTGCCCAGCCACAGGGACACCAGCCTTAGGAGACTCTATTCAGTTGCCGTGTTGTAGCTGCTGTGGAAGCTGCAGGATAATTGTTAGTAGACGACTCAGCTTATTCTTTCTCTTGAGTTATCTATTTTGTTGGACATGTCGTCCTTATTTCAGTTTACTTTAAGAGATTTAGTCGTTTTAAATTCTCTTTTAGATTTGATTCCTTTTTATTGGATTTATTGTATGGGTTTGTATCTGTAGATGTTTACTCCAACCACTTATTTTACTTCAGTCAGACTTTACTTATCTTACTGTGTTGCATGGTACTTATTGGTATTCTTTTTGGTGGTAATTAATGACAAGATAAAATTTGGACATCAACCTTTTTGAATAATAGGTGGTTAGTTTTATTAAATTAAAATTTGAGTTTTCGACAGTGATACATTATCTGAACCAACTTGATATTCTGAAATTAGTTAATTAAGGACTGATCACCCGGTAATTAATTAGGCAGGGTGTCACATTAGTGCTCCCCTTCCCCACTTATAAATAAACCCCTTGTAGCCTCATTTAATGTAAACCTTGATTTTGAATATAGAAAAGTGTAGTTTCTCTCTCTAAAATGTGTGTTTGATATTTTAGGAGCCTTTTGACGGGTGGATTACAGAAAATTAGTATCAGAGCGGGTGAAGCTCTATATTGGTGCTAGTGTATTGGTGATTTTTTTTCTTTTAAAAAAAAATCGTTATCTACTCTCCAATAGCTCCCAAAAGATCCAAGCATCAACAAGAGTGGAAACACAAAATGGAAGAGATGTCAAGAAAATGAGATGAAATGTTCGAAGCCATAATGCAACAATTTTCCAAGTTGCAAAACCCTAGCCTACCCATTCAAAACCCTAACCCTAAACCCCCTTTACCCCACCTCGCAGCCCTAAACCGTCCCTCCCCACTCGCCTCACCTCCTCCACTCAAATCCCCACCTCCGCTTCAAACCCAAGACCCCCTCTTTTCAAACCCAAACCCTAGCCTACCCCATCAATCCCTAACCCTACATGTTGCCCCCACCCACCCAAGCAGACCCTTTTCCCAAACCCCAACCCTTCCCATCCTCATCCCGAACAACCCCCCTGTTGTTACCAACCTAACCCTTAACCCATATGCACCCAAACATCCCCCAAGTCCACTCGGCCTCACCTCAAACCTTAGTCAACCTACTCTCAAACCTCACCCGCCTCCATTTAAGCCCCCTAAACCCTTTAGCACGCCCGTTGACCACTTTCCCTCTTCCACACATATGGTTTTTGATCGGGGAGGAGAAATCTTGGGTTATTTGGATGAAGACAAAGAGAAGAAGAAATAAAGAAGAAAATTGCGGGATGGTCACCCTCAAATTTCATAAATTTTATTTTCGGTCCCCCGCAAGTTTTGGTTCCAATTTTTTTTTTAAATTTCCTCATGAATCCCCAATTTTTGAACGCTTAAGGACGAGCTTGGTTTTAAGAGGGGGAGATTGATGTGAATCGAGGTCATTTTTGTCTTTTGGGGCATATTAGTAGTTTAGTTCTTTTTTGTTATTTTTCTTTCTTTTTATTAATTTTGTTTTGTTGTTTATTTGTAAGTTTGGACATAGTTGAGCACAAATGGGTATTAGGCTTATTTGTAAAGTGGAAGTCTCACATTGGTTAGAGAACCATTTAGTGCTCCCCTTTCCCACTTATAAATAAACCCCTTTTAGCCTCATTTGAGGTAGACCTTGATTTTGAATATACAAAAGAGTAGTTTCTCTCTCTAAAGTGTGTGTTAGATATAGGAGCCTCTTGACAGATGGATTACGTCAAATTGTCCTTTCATTATCATGTGATTCATGATATTTCAAAGAGAATCAAAATAATATTACAAACTTGCAAATCAGGGATTCAATGTATTAAACACGTGACTTACACAACACATACTATTAACAAATGATGATAATGAACCATGAATGATGCAAAATATACCAACCTAAAAAGAATGTTGAACCCATAAGTACCTCCTCACCACCACCACCACAAAAGAGACAGAGAGACCACCCAAATTCCAATGTAAAAGAAGTTACGGAGATGATATGCAATGTGACTAATGAGAGACAAATGACATGGATTGACGAAATATATAGTATTGACACGAAGAAATGATAGGGCACCCCCACCCCCTTCATGGTTTTTTTGAGTATTTATGACAATAAACTCGAATTTGGGGAAAAAGATCAGTTATGCTTGAATGTACGAAGGCCAAACTCCAACTCACCAAAAAAAAAGTGGGGGTGGTATTTTAGGATCATGAAGCTTATTTATAAACGTATAATTGATGCTCAGTCAAAATCCCATTCCCCCAACTCCTCCTCAACCCTGCTTTTGCACCCCTTTGGTTCTTCAGGAAATGGATAGAGCTCAAGGTTGGGTCAGATTATGGATGTAAGTTTGAGGTCATTAATAGCTAACTCTGTGACATGGCAACAATGCATCAGTTGACATGTTAAATGGGACCAATAGGCTAATCCTATATCTAAAGGTTCATATTGATGATGTATATTACTGTGTATGGGTTAATTGTAAATATATAGTTAAGAGAAGATTTTGTAGAAAAATGAGTGTTACTGTGTATCGGTTAATCCTATATATAAAGGTTCATATTGATGACATGTCAGAAAAATGCACTGTTCGTCAACTTGTTTTGGCTCCCAAAGATGTTACTTTACTTACTGATGATCCCGAATTATAGCAAAAGCTGAAAGAAATTCCTGCACAGGTGGGGTTTATATATGTCTTTCTATTCTTAATCTTAAGTACCTCATATTTTCCTGCTTTCCAATAAGCATAGGAAGTTCTTTTTTTTAATAAATAATAAGCACAGGAAGTTCTAAAATGGGTAAAGTGCAAGAAAAAAAATTTAGCTGTGTTGTTTGCAAACAAGTAAGTATTGGTAATAAATGTCACCGAAAAGTCCCCCGGACATGTGTTTGCAGAAAAATGCATAATTCAAAGTGGGTTTTTAAATAAAAATGAGTTTAGATGGTTTCTTGCGAAAATCGTGCCAGTGTGGTTTCTGCATTTTCTCCTTTCAAAGATGGCATCTTCGGAATTATTGGAAATGCTCCAAAAGTATCAAATACTCTTTTTAGAGTGCACTTTTGAGTATTCATAACACTTTATGATGGGGGGGGGGGGGGGGGAGGGAACAAACAGGAATTGTGGGCACCAAGGTTAGTTAGGCCCTAAATGTATCACAATCAAACCCCAAATTATCCAAAAAAATTGAGGATGATATCCTAATGTCCTGAAGCTCAACCAATATATTTATTTTCATCCGTGCCACTATACCTATATATTAATTTTCATCTGACCCTACATAATTGGGAAAATGTTTTGTTTACTTGAGGATATTGCTCTTAATAGATCTGAATAGACATATATAATTAATATATCCGACCCTAAATAATTGGGAGAAGGATTTGTTTAATTGTGTTGTCATGACGTAACACTCTCAACTCTGAACTACCCACCCCAACATTAAGAAAAATATTATTAGAAAAAGGGAACAACAGTTATATTGCATGGTATTAAATGCATAATTTATAAAAAGGTTTAACATAGCAAATCATCCTACAACCACTATATTCTATATTTTATCTTGGTCGTGAAGAGCTTAAAAAGTTACAACTTACAACAACTGGATTCAGCAATGAGTTCAGCTTCAAACAAAGTTAGATAGCAGGAAGGTTTTTTCTCGACACAGTTTCATGGACAATCATTTCAACAAACCACTTTTTTTTCTTCTCCTTGTTCATCCAATGTTGTTAATTCACCATTCAGCGATGTACTAGTATTGATGCAGGAGCATAGGGACATAGCCGTCATTTTAACATTTTTATTATTTTTACCCTTTTTGTACCTTTAGTATAAATTGCCGGAAGGCTTTCATTTGTATCACTTTTGCCATTTTGATATTGAGAGACTAGAGAGAGAAATAACAAACCCTTGATCATTTTCCATGTTATTGTTGTGTAGATAATAATTCTTTTACACTTTCGCACACTTAATTACATCAAGTATTCTCCATGCTAAGGTAAGAGCGGTCCTAGCAGCAGGAATATCATGGTAATGTTTGCGCTCGTAAGTGGTAATAACCACCACTTTTGGATCATGGGATTCCTCTCCACATGTTTTTTAACTGGGCAACCATCACGGGGGTTGTTTTTCTCCGTTTTCTTTAGCAGTAGCTGATAAGTCTGTGATAAAAGCGAGTCATGAGTAAATAGAGAATAAATGGGTGCCCCAGCTGGATCGTTAGCAGCTCTGAAATGATCGTGTAGGATAGAGGTGGAATGGGATGTCACACATGAAGATCAGTCTCCTCTTTAAGCTTCTCCATTGTCTTTGAAATCACGAGGAAAATGATGATGAGGTAGGTAAGCGTGAAACGGGTGATTTTGAGTTTGACCCTATTATTTTTACTTTTTGGATTTCCCCCCCAAAACATCAGTGTTACAAAAATGATTTTGGGCTATGAGGGGAACTAGGTAAGCACAAATATTTGGGGGTTAAAGACAAAATAATACTTCATTTTAATGACGTTTTATGGGAGTATTTTGTAATATATTGTGGTATTATTATAAATTCAAGATATAATAGTAGTGGCCAAACTGAATACAAAAAATAAATAGGAACCAAAGGATAAATAATCCCTATGAAAATGCCTCTCTTTTGGATGGTGAACTCATAAGAAATTTTCTTTGGAAAGTAAATGGGAAAGGTAGAAAAGAAGACTTTGTAAAACAGAGTTTTTAGAAACATTTGAAAAGGATTAAGATATTAGTAGTTAATCAGGAGTTATTTTGTCTTACCCCCTAGTACAATGGCCTAAATACACATAGTCCCCCATGTTCGTTAATTAGACGTAGTTTTCATCCCATCAACGTGGCCCTATAATCATACTTAGTTTGAAGCCTTTCTATTTCCGTGGACCAAAATACCACTATCTCCTTATCCGCTAATCCATCTCCCCTAAAGTATAACCCTACTTGTTATTTACTGCCAACCCTAATTGTTATTTACTACAAAATTCTTCAAACACGGACCATTTTCCCTCAATTTGAAGAAATTAAAACTATTATAGGTAGTCCAAACATAATTTAATATTTCAAGTCGGGTTGGAATGGTATATATGTGTAGGGGAAGGATCGTGTGCGGACCAATTTTTTTAAAACTAACTTAAAAAATTGGTCCACGCCTAGTTGCTCCTTAAGTAGTTCGCACTTGATCTGGACTCTACATGTGTATATACTTCTATATATACATGTATATATTCATTAGTTTCTGAGATGCACCTTGTAGTGTCTAACCATTTCTATTTTCAAGAAACAAAACTCACTGAAAATCCATTTTCCTTAATTTTCCTCCAAGCCCCTACGTTTGGGTCTCTTATTGGCCATGAAATTGACCCATTAAGCGAAAATTATGGATTGTTCAACTCAGGTTGGTTTCAGCAGAAAAAAAACAAATTTTCCAGCGTAAATTCATGAATTCATCATACGAACATGAATGTATTAGGTTTCAAACAGTATATTCAATCTGAAACTGAATACATTCGTGTTGGAATGAGATTTCTGATTAGTTTCTTCCATAATTTAAGTATCTAAACAGTACTTTCCATATTAGGCAAAAAAGCAGCTAAGTAGCAATTATACTCCCACCATCCTAAATTGGAGGTTTCTGAATTAAGAACCCTATTTCTAAAAATAGTATATAAAACCATGTGAGATACCAAAGTTACCCATCCCAACAGTACTCATCGGAGACGCCATATGCATCCCTCGTGAAATGACTCCGGTATTCATTATTTTTAGGACATAAATATGGATTGTGAAATTTTCTTATAAAAACTGACATTCAAAGAAGGAGTATTTTTTTTAGGGGGGGGGGGGGGGGATATGAAATAAAATAACATAATGACTAATAATTTTAATGTCCATAAAGCACTATAATATCATCAAACAGATAATCATCGATCATGCAAGCAATCATGTTGCAGGATAATATCTAACTTTGCGTGTCCAACAAATCTATGGCCAAAAGGAAATCCAGTAAAAATATTTTCAGCACTAATACATGAATTTTATCAAATTATAGTGTCTCACCTAAATCTTAATACCAAGGAAATATATATATATATATATATATATAGGTCCCAACACCTGGCCTTTGGCTATTGGTTATCGCAGTGCATATTATTATTAAATCATCATAATATGTGAAGTAATAATGCATTTAGGCACTACTATGTATTTGAACATGAATTGCATTATTACTTCACATATTATGATGGTTTAATAATAATTTGCAGTGCGATAACCAATAGCCAAAGGCCAAGTGTTGGGACCTATGTATATATATATATATATATATATATATATATATATATATATATAGAGAGAGAGAGAGAGAGAGAGAGAGAGAGAGGTTGTTATGTGAACCAAAATAATGAACCTAATAAGACATTAAAAAATAAACTCTTAATTCCCTATTATAATTGGTCCACGCCAGCGGCAACGGACACCAACTCCTACCCAAAAACTCCAGTGCTGCCATAACCCATTTTATACCACCTTACCAAACCTCTGACTACCAGCGCCACCTCCATACCCACCTGCTGCCAAACCACCTGTTAACCCAGTAGCAATCCGACCCATCTCAAACAAAACCCAACCTCAGAACTCCTAACCCCCTGCCCACCTTATACCTTCGAAAAGGAGTGTGAGAAATTTTGGAAACACAAAGAAAAATTGGTTATGTGTTAGTTGGGCCACCTGCTGGTTTGGGACATAAACTGGGTTGGGATTGAACTCGGGTTGGTGAGGATGGATCAGCATCTTGGTCACTAGTTAAAAGTTTGGGTTTACGTAATTTGGAGGTTGCCGGAGTTGTGGTGGTTTTGGAAGCCAGGTATGGTGGTAAGTGGTTAGTGGGTATCGAGTATGGCAAGTGGGATGATTGGTTTCCGGGATAAGTGAGTTTAGGCAGGTATGGGGTTGGAATGATGGCAGATGAAGGGGGGTTAAGGTTTTTCAGGTATGTGTGTGTGTGTATATTTAAAAAACATGCATATCCATTGCCGCTAGCGCGGACCAATTAAAACTGATTAGGTTATTTTTTAATGTCTTATTAGGTTCATTAAAAAGTTCATTATTTTGGTTCACTTAATAGCCTTTCCCTATATATATATACACACACACACACACACACACACACACACACACACACACATATATTAAGAATTCTAACCAATTCTTTTATTATAGTTCTTAGTTCTATAGTGTTATAATATATATGTCAAACTCTGTGCTACATTGTTTCAGTTTTCATCTCTGGTCTTTGTTAAAGTTTACACCCAACAGATGCATACACACACACAGTGGTGGGACACAAAACCTGGCCCATTTTTCTCTTAAAATGGTTATGTCATGTCTTCATTTTTTCTTTTCATTAATAAACAATTTATTATTTTTTGTGTCATCACATTATTTCTCTACCCAATTTTTTTGCTACATTATTTTTCAATGGCAAGAGTTGAAAATTGGTAGAGTTTGCCCAAACTATAATTCATATCTTACAAAAAAAGGAGGCTACAAAATTATTTATGGAAGAAATTTTATTGTGTGAAAAGTTAATTTACTAAGAAGAAATGGTACGTGAGTCACACAGACATAACATGTTTTTAACATAAAGCTCTAAACCATGAAACTACTCCAAAATAAAAGATATTAAAACAAGTTGCATAAATATATCCATGAACAAAGCCAACATGATAAAATAAGTAGCACGAAACAATACAATCCCAAACGCATGGAGAAAATAGCTTACAAGTCTGAAATGAGTTACAGGTCCTTAGAAATCCAAAATAAGACATACAACTGATACTAAAACAGACCTTTATTCAATACATGAATAAAATACTTTAAGGTGCTGCAAAAAAAAAAGAAGATGAAAGTATAATAGATAAATGAGAAGTAACTTATTTTATATTTAAGCATTATAACAAGGCATGTCCTTGAATAATAAGAGTAATAAAAAAAGGGAAGATAATACATTAACCAACATATTCAAATAGAAAATATTGTGCATTGCGAATAGATTGAGTATCAGTTGTTGCAAAATTGCAAATAGAAATGTTTGGATGGACAAATATTCATTATTTTACAAACTGAAAAGATCACATGGCCACACTAAAAAGAATTACTTACAGGGTTACCTTCACTATTGTCTAATTTCATACATTCAGGATTTATGCAGTGGGCAAACATGATAGGGATTAAAGTTCTATGTAGATTTAACTGGACAAAAATTATCTTTATTAAAATGTAACATTTTTATATAGATGTGAAATTTAAATAAAAGGGATAGATGACCGACCACATGTTTCCTTATGGAATTGTCCTAACAATAGTTTAGAGATAGGTATCACTAGCATTAAACCTTTTTATGGACTAGTGGAATGACATGGTACAACTGACATGAGACAATAACCCCAAATTGTTGAAAACCGACACTAGTAATGACACAACTTTCTTCCATGGGTGGTAAAGCTACACTATTTTATCCCCCTCTTTATGGGTAGCCAAGTGTAAGAAATAAAAACTGCTTTTAACTTGCATAACCAATCATCATATTCCATGTAGGATGGCAACCTTCTGTAGCTTTCACACAACAAGTATAACATCAAACTTGACTACAAAATTGTCACAAAAAATCATAGCTCTACCACTCAACAAGCATAATAATGAATATCATTGTATCATGAAGTTATCCAGAATTGACAGGCTTTCAATAAACCATAATCAACAACTTGCCAATCGAAAATGACTGAATTAAAAGAAAAAATTAAAGAAAACTAAGGCAAAAATATGATATATCAAGCAAGAAATGGACCAATGAAAAAACAAGGACAAGCTTTATGAGTTTGAATTAGGCAGTGAGAGCAGAGAGATAAACGGTGGTCTTGTGGAAAGTCATAGTGGTGGACTTTATAGCAATGAAGAGGGGCTTACGGTTTAGCTGCTGAGAGGAGGAATTATTTCAGGTTGCCAACAATGGCAACTTGAAATTTTGTTTGAGCGCCTCTTTTTCAAGCACCCACTAAAGTTTTCATTTTTAGAAGAGCATCTCCTATGATAAAATATTCCCCTCAATATATATATATATATATACACACACACACACACACACACGCACACAAAAGAGTTAACAATAGCACAGACTTAAAATTAAGCAAAAAGTTAGAAGTATTCAAAATCAATGTAGCAATAATGGTACATACACCAAAAAAGTAGCTATGCATATGTGTGTGTGTGTGTGTGCGCGCGCGCGCTTGCGCGCGTTTCTATTTGGGCATAAGAAAGACACCAGAGAAATGCCTAGCACCTAGGGCCTCGACAAGGTGGTAGAGCACTGCTAGCGCCTAAGCGGATCCTAGGGGTAATTTTTAAAACATTAAGCATTTTCACCCAAAATATGAATATTTAACCGCATTCAAGGAGGGATACATAAGGGTCTTGTTCTCAAGTTTGAACTCTCAAATCCTATAAAAAATATTATTCCTTAATGAATTTATACATGAGAAAGCTCCATCACTCTCAATCAAACATTGGTGAACCAACACGATAGAGATACTTGGGATTTGACTTTAATTATATCTCATAAAGGAGAGCTTTCATTGTGAGCATTCATTATATATTCATCTCGTAAAGGAGATCAATATTGTACTCAACTGTCAATCATCCTATAACAAGTGAATGCCTCCCACTATAAGAAATTGGTCTTCCCCTTGAAGAATGCAGCTGTAGAAGGTATTTGCATTTACCATGAAATAAGGATTTTAGTGACACTCAAGTGGATGATATTCTTGTATAAGTGCATGTAGTCTCCGGTTTGAGCCGAATCACTATCGATTTATTAATTACTTTACAAGAAATTAATTTGATTTAACAATCTAATAATGTTATCAAGTAATTGTAAATCACCAAACGGGATAAAACTTAATTCACCCACTCTAATTTTGTTATTATAGGACAAGGTTGATTCCTTGCTGTACATATCAACCCTTTAATAAGAATTGGCAGCCTGTCTATATAGGGGTATATTGATCCTGAAGTTCTTTGCTGCTATGCAGAGTCGTTCTCTAACATAGTGACAAATAAACAAAAATCCGTCATTAAAGATGAACATCAAGTTTGAACCCGTAGATAGGTAATTCGGTTTTCAAGTCTCTTCCTCTTATGTTTAATGTGTAAAATAAATAAATAGATTCAAATCCAATTAGATCTTAGGAAGATGTATATCAATATTTAGAAAGGGCCCCAAAACATTTGCATTAATAAACAAGTTACTTTTTTTCTGCAAAAGTTCCTAAACAAGTTACTAGAATCCTCGAAAATAAATAGTTATATAATAAAGTTGTAATTGCTTATGTGATCAAAAGATCAATATTTTCTTGATATTCCATGTGTTTCACAGCCATGTGAGATTAATGGGGAAAAAAAACTGAACAACAACAGGAGTATAAAGAGACTTACACGTGGGTAATAGTGACCTAAGGTTTTGAGGAGGATACTCTGGAGTGATGAACCAAGACGATCTTACTTCACTTTTTTTATTAGTAGTAATGAAGTTTCTATAATCAAGTTAACAAAAAAGGAGAGAGTTCAACTAACTACAAAGCAATCATGGAAAGTCCCTCTTGCAAAGAGAAGAAAATGTTAATTATTTAACAAAAAAATGTGAAATACACTGACATCAATCAATATTCTCTATTCTTGTGTTTGGAAAATTCAGTAGATTTTAAATTGCATTGCATCCAATTATGTTCAAGTACTTCAAGGATGTTAGTTCCTCTAGTCCCCAGATCTCAGTTAGTTCCGCACTGCTATCAGCGAGTAACACTCTTAAATCTTTAAGATTTGAAAAATCAGGTAATTTTTCAATTAACTCACAGTGGTACATTGCTAACGACCATAAAGAATCTTTCTCTTAAAGCCCCTAGATTTCAGTTAGTTTCACACAACCAGGAGCATTTAATTTTCTTTAAAGTTCGACAAATCAGGAAGCTTTTCAATCAAAGTGAATCTTTTAATATCTATTGAATTTCAGTTCCTGAGGTCTTCAGATCTCAGGTAGTTTCAAAAGATCAGAAGCTTATGTTTCCTTTATATTTGCAAGTTTCGAAAAAAATAGTATTTTTTCAATTGACTTGCGTTGAGAAATGTTCAACCATTCTATGGATTTCAGTTACTCAAGTACCCAAATCTTATTTAAACAGAAAACTGCAGTTTCTTTTAAACTTTTTTGTTTTTGATAGATCCAATATATCTCTGACTGATATGCGCCGTGACAAATCCAGTCAATCCAAGGACTCTAAATCTCTTTTGACCTCTAGCTCACGTAATCTATAACACCATAACACTTCTAGGTTCTCCAAGGATTCCTCAGCGCTAATTCTTTCAACCTCACGTAAAATATAGCAGTAGCACAGAATTAGTTCTTTTAGCATTCCAAGCTGGATTCTATGTTTTGAAAATCGATTGATATATCGTAAAAAGAGTTGGAAAAATGCCAAAATCTATGAAATATATAAGAATTGCAAGATGCCTAAGGTTCAACTAGTCTGGTAAGATGTACTGCCTCATGGCAGTTTGCTCAGAACTATCTTCACCCAAACAATGCCAGTGGAAAATGGTTTGTGCTTACCAACGATCCCAATAGTTTGGAAAATTATGAATTTTACAAAGATTGTACGACAATGATTCTGCCTATATGGTTATATCACACGGAAATACATAGTGTCGTATAGCTCTTTCCACTGTCGGACTGCAGTAACACATCAATATCCACTGCAGCACGAGAGTAACAGGGATTTTTTTTTCATATTATAAATCGAAATTTTGTGGTTTTGACATAACTAATTTGGGTACTTTCTTTAATGAAAAACACAACGGGTTTGCGAAATTGAAATGTTACCTCTCAAGTCCCGATTTTAAACCAGTTTTTCTTAGTCCCAATTTTAAACCAGTTTTTCTTCTTTCAAATTTTTGCCGACTCATATACCGATATGAAATATAAAATTACGTGGAAATCACGTGAGTACACGGGATATATACTCAATACCATGGAAGTTACAAATGTAATGCTTATTTTTCTTCATAATAATATAATACCAATCTTTTAAAAAAATTATGCTTCCAGTGAATGGTGTCTAGGTGAGCTCGCCCACATAGTCCTCCATTGCCACACAAACGAGGGTCAAATGATTTTCCAATTTTTTATGACGTTGAGCCATCTGATGTACGACATCAAAGGGGGATTTATAAAAATGCCTTTCGCGAAAACGAGAAAAACTTTGATGAAAAGGCTATCAAAGATCAAAGAGTTTGCATCATTTTCTCGTGCGGGATTTTTTTTTAAAGAAAAAAAAAATTATTATTTTTGTATGGATTATAAACATTTCATTGTACCCCTAAAAAAATCAATCCAAAATGAAATTTTTTGGCATTAGAAAAAAAATTTATCAACATTTGACAGTTTTTAAGCAACTCAAAAAATTGTCAAATATTTACCCATTTTTTTAAAATACCAAAAAATGACATTTTGAGCTGGTTTTTTTAGGGGTACCCTAAAATGTTTGTAACCCATAAAAAAATAAACTTTTTTTCTTTTTTTTTTTGAAAAAAAAGAACTTAGATGAAAAGGCTATCCGAGAATGGAAGGAGGCTCTCACAAAGGTTGGAAAATTGAAGGGTCTACAATTGAAAAAAGAAACCAACGGGTAACTGACTCCCTCAACCTTTCTTTCTTCAATTCCAGACCCTTCAATTTTCCCTCTCCCTCTTCTTGAGCTTCGAATTTGGCTCATCATTAGTCCCCAATACGCTTCGGATTACACATTCACTTAATTTATTCTAACAAGAATGGGAATCTCGCATTCCCCAATACTCTGCTTAAAAAATCTAACATAAGATCACTCGTAAGTAAATTAAATTCTAAAAAAAGGAATGAGGATAAAAACATGGTATCACCTCTCAAATTAACCTCTTAATAATATCAATTGGTGCAAACACATAAATCTGAAAATCTTTTACAGAGTAACTGACTGGAATCCACACCATATTACACAAAAATCCCTCTTGCAAAGAGGGAAAAAATCACAAATTATTAAACAGAATTTGTGAAATACCCTGACATCAATCAATATTTTCTATTCTTATGTTTAACAAATTCAGTAGATTTTGAATGCATTGCATGAAATTAAGTTCCAAGTACTTCAACAATTTTAGTTCCTCAAGTCCCCAGATCTGAGTTAGTTTCGCACTTCCATTAGCGAGAAACATTCTTAAACCTTTAAGATTTGACAAATCAGGTAATTTTCGAATTGACTCAGTGGTAAATGTCCAACGACCCTAACGAATCTTTCTCCTAAAGCCCCTGGATCTCGGTTAGTTTCACACAGCCACAACTATTTAATTATGCTAAACTATTAAGATTTGACAAATGAGAAAGATTTCAGTTCCTCACATCCCCGGGTCTCAGTTAGTTTCACATAATGAAAAGCATATGTTTCCTTAAATCTGCTAGTCTCGAAAAAATCAGTATTTTTTCAATTGACTTGCATTAAGAAATGTCCAACCATTCAAAGGATTTCAGTTCCTCAAGTACTACAATTATATTTGAACACAAAACTGCCAATTTCTTTTAAATTTTTTAGTTTTCATAGATCCAATATATTTCTTAGTGTGATATGCACCGTGACATATCAAGGCGCTCCAAGGGCACTAAAGCTTTACGGACCTGAAGCTAGCGTAATCTATAGCACCATAACACGAATAGGTGCTCTAAGGATTCCAAAGCCCTAATGCCTTCAAGCTCACGTAATCAGTAACATAAAATTAGTTATTTTATCATTCCCATGTTTGATTTTATATTTAGCAAAAAACTTGAGATTTTGTTTAGAAAAATTGGAAAAATATATGAAATGGTGGAGAACAGCAAGCTGCCGGAGGTTCTAATGGTCCGGTAAGATGTACCGCCTCGTGGTAGTTGGCTCAAAACTATTTTCACCCTTTCGCTACTAGTGGAAAATGGGTTATGTTTATAAAAATCCTGCCTAGATGGTTATGTCCCATGGCAGTAGATAGTGTCGCATAGCTCTCTATCCACTGCCAGACTGCAGTAACACAACAATATCAACTAAAGCACGAGAGTAACGGGGAACTTTTTTTGTCTTTCATATTCTAAATCACAATTTTGAGGTTTTGACATAACTAATTTGGGTACATTTTTAATGGAAAAAGACAACGTGTTTGTGAAATTGAAATGTTACCTCTCATGTCCCAATTTTAAAGCAATTTTCTTCTTTCAAATTTTTACCTACTTGTATACCAATATGAACTATAACATTACGAGGAACTCACGTGAGTACACGGGATATATACTCAATACCATGACAGTTACTAATGTAATACTTATTTTTTAGGCAATATTTTTCTAACCAATAGATGGAAATTATTATAAATTTGAGATCTACCAATTGATTGATTTGAGGATGAAAATTGAAGCTTTAGAGGTGAAGACACTCATAAAGGATTCATCGATTTCCTCTACACCTACTTTGTCGACGTCGAAATTTTCACCTTTAGGGACGATGATGAACTTTGCGTTGGAGAAGAGATCGGTCCCGAGCTTCTCAATGTAATCAATGAATCAAGAATATCAATACCAATATTTTCAAAAAACTATGCTTCCAGTAAATGGTGTCCATGTGAGCTCGCCCACATGGTCCATTGACACATAAATGAGGGTTAAAAGATTTTCCCAAATCTTTATGACATAAAAGGGGAATTTATGAAAATGGCTTTCACGAACACGAGAAGAACTTTGATGGAAAGACTATCCGAGAATAGAAGGATGCTCTCACAAAGGTTGGAAAATTCAAGGGTTTGGAATTGAAGAAAGAAACCAACGGGTAATTGATTCCCTCAACCTTTCTTTCTTCAATTTCAGACCCTTCAATTTTCCCTTTCCCACTTCTTGCGCTTCGAATTTGGCTCATCATTAGTCCCCATTACACATTCACTTAATTTCTTCTAACAAGAATGGGAATCACGCATTCCCCAATATCCTACTTATAAAATCTAACATAAGATCACTTGTAAACAAACACATAAATCTAAAAAGTTTTTACAGAGTAACTGACTGGAATCCACAACCTGTAATAAAAGGAGTAGCATATAGATGAAGAAATACAGAGCGTAACTGGAAATACATCATAATAATATAATACCAACCTAAAAGAAAACTAAAAACATATTTGTTGATAATAAAAGGAATTTGGTGATTGCCTTTGGAGAAAAGAAGATCAAGAGGAGAGTTTACGTCATTGCTCACTTGGGGATTCTACTATTATATAAAGCCATTCCACGCAATGACAAGTGAAGCTCTGTAACAATTTTTCTTTCGATAATATCCCCACAAATATAAACTCAATTATTCAAACATGGGATATATATATATATATATATATATATATATATATATATATAATTTAAACTAAGGGTGCGTTTTTTTCCATCCAAGTTTAAATCTAAAAAAAAATATTATGTCTAAATGAATGTAATTATATTGATTCAGATTTCACAGATACATTTATATCTTAATTATTCAGAGACAAAATAGTCATTAACATCTTAAATATTTAAAAAAAACGCTATTTGGTACATCGCAAGTCTGAGAGGTTCAGATTCAAACTTAAGAGATAAAAACAAACAACACATAACCCATAACTCGTGTTTGTAAATCGTATCCCATGTACTCAACCTCCAACTTTATACTCCCTAAACATTTGAGAAACCAAATATCTCCCTCTCTCTCTTTCCAACAGGTATTGATACTTGGATAATGTCATCTGGTATAATATGATTAACAATAAAATGTATGAGCTTGCATACAACACCTATTTTTTTATGTATACCCATTTCCCTTCGTCTTTACAGGTTTAGTAAAAAATTGAGATAGAAGTTTTATGAAGCAAATGGGTAAAGATATAATCGATGGGTAATGCCTTCATATGTTTGTTCAGTTTTGTGTTCTTCACGTGTTATAGTTTTGTGAGTGTGTATATATATATATATATATATATATGCAGGATTCAATGAGGTCCTAACTTGCGGACCCATTTTTTAAAAATAGCAAAAAAATTATTTTCGACATGAATTTTATTTTCTGTGATAGTTAAACATTTTAGGGGACCACTCTAAAAACATTCGCCTCAAAATGATTTTTTTTGCTATCTTTGAAAAATTGGTCTAATATATGTCGGTTTAATAATCTCTTAAAAACCTACATATATTTTACCAATTATTTAAAAATAGCAAAAAAATCATTTTGAGCTAAAGTTTTTTAGATTGGCCCCCTTAAATGTTTAAATACCATAAAAAAAATAAAGTCGAAAATATTATTTTTGTAATTTTTGAAAAATCACAAAAAATCAGTCCACAAGTTACGACATCACTGGAGTCTGCTTGTATCTATATATATGTGTGCACACACACATAGTTAGCCTCTCTAACATACCTCCTGAAAAAAAATATATATGAATATATTTTTGGGGTACTATTATAATTCTCACTCACAACACAATTATTAGATGCGATATTTATGATGAAGTAAATAAACAGTAAAAGAGATGAACATTGGATATACGTGGTTCTAACTCATTGATTTGAGGAAGAAAATTGAAGCTTTAGAGATGAAGATACTCATAAAGGCTTCATCTATTTCCTCTACGCTAACCTTGCCGATGTTGGAATTCGCACCTTTAGAGACGATATTCAGCTTCGTGTTGGAGAAGAGATCGGTCCCGAGCTTCTCAATGCAATCAATGAATCAAGAATATCGATACAAATCTCTTCAAAAAACCATGCTCCAACTAAATGGAGTCTACGTGAGCTAGCCCACATGGTCTATTGCCACAAAAATGAGGGTCAAATGATTCTCCCAATTTACAAAAAAGGTTTTCGCGAACACGAGAAGAATTTTGATGAAAATACTACCTGATAATGGAAGGAGGGTCTCACAAAGGTTGGAAAATTGAAGGGTTTGGAATTGAAGAAAGAAACCAAGGGAAGGGGACCAAGGGAAGGGGTAATTGATTCCCTCCACCTTTCTTTCTTCAATTCCAAACCCTTCAGTTTTCCCTCTTCCACTTTTTGCGGTTCGAATTTGGCTCCTCATTACACAATCACTTGATTTCTTCTAAGCAAAATGGGAATCACGCATTCCCTAATAATATCCTGCTTAAAAACCTAACATAAGATCAATCGTAAAATAAATTATAAAAAGAAAAGGAAAGAGGGTAAAAACATAGTATTACCTCGCAAATTAATCTCTGAATAATATCAATTGGTGTAAACAAACACATAAATCTGAAAAGTTTTTACAGAGTGGAATCCACAGCCTGCAACAGAAGGAATATTATATAGATGATGAAATACACAGCGGAACTGAAAATACATTAAAATAATATAATAACAACCTCAAACAAAACAAAAAACATACTTGTTGAGAATAAAAGAAGATCAAGAGGAGAGTTTGCATCATCTCTCAGTTGGCGATTCTATTAATATATAAAGCCACGGCACACACACATAACTGAAGCTATGTAACAATTTTTCTTTTGACAATTTTTCTTTTGAATCTGAAATCTAAAATCTAAAATCTAAAAAAATATGTTTATTTTTATGTCTGAATGAATGTATTTAGATTGAATCAGAGTTCATATGTACATTTATCTCTTAATCATTAAGAGGCAAAAAATAGTTGTTAGTCTATTAATTATTTTAAAAAGTAAACACTATTTGGTACATCTTAAGTCTGAATGGTTCAAATTCAGACCTAAGAGGTAAAAACAAACAACACCTAGTACATGACTCGAGTTTTGAAATCGTATCCCATGTACTCAACCTCTTTGTACTCCCTAAATATTTTGAGAAACCAACTCTATCTCTATCTATCTCCCAAAAGTATTGATATTTGGATAATGTCATCTTGTATAATATGATTAACAATAAAATGTATGAGCTTGCATACAACACGTGTTGTTTTATGTATACCCATTTCCCTTCATCATTGCAGGTTAAGAAAAAAATTGAGATAGAAGTTTTACGAAACAAATGGGTAAAAATGTAATCGATGGGTAAGTCCTTCATATGTTTATTCAGTTTTGTGACTTATTACGTATATATATATATATATATATATATATATATATATATATATATATATATATATATATATATATCACTGTTCTTAAAAACTCGCCTAGGATTGAGGCTTGGGAGAAGCGCCCCGCCTTATGCTTTTTACGCCTTATTCTTGGTAAAACCCTTAACTCACACTTTTTTCTAAAAACAACAATGCTTTAGTGAAACGATATCGCCATTTAAAGATTTTTTGACAAACCGAACCATTATCTCATCCTAAATAATCAAATAGTATTTTAGTTTGCATATATTAAGACATATTTTTATGATATGTACAATTTTATTATTTTAATAGCCTTGTTATGGTTAAAAAATATTAAAATATATTAAGAAGGTCTAAACGCCTTTTCACGCCATTTTACGCCTAAGGCCCGCCTAGGCTTCTAAGGATTAAGGCTTGCCCTCCATGCCTCGATCACGCCTCGCATTTTTTAGAACCTTGATATATATATGCAGGCTCCAATGAGGTCCTACCGTGCGGACTATTTTTCAAAAATAGCAAAAAAAAATTGACTTGATTTTTATCTGTGCTATATAAACATTTCAGGGCACCCTCTAAAAACATTCAACTCAAAATGATTTTTTCTGCTATTTTAAAAAAAAATCGATCAAATATGTTCTAGTTTAAAAACTCTTGAAAACTCATATATATATTTGACCGATTTGTTAAAAATAGCAAAAATAAATTATTTTGAGCTGAAGTCTTTTAGAGGGGTCCCCTGAAATGTTTATGTACCACAGAAAAAATCAAGTCGAAAATATTTTTTTGTGATTCTTCAAGTCCACTAGTTAGGACCTCACTTGAGCCTGCATATATATACACACACACAAAGTGAGTCTCTAACATACCTTCTAACAGCATACCTATGAATATACCTATTGGGATAAAAACATGATTCCCACTCACAGCACATTGATTAGATGAAATATTTATGATGTAAATAAACAGTAAAAGAGATGAATGTTGGATATAATGCTTCTACTGGATTTGCCAACGTTCGCATGGTAAAGGGAGGGATGTTGGATATAGTATTCTTTATTGATCTCAGTAATTATAAGGGATTTTCATACATAGGGATTTATATATCCATCTTTAATACTATGTCGGCTTTATATACACAGCCTTACAACGTTACTCCTACTTCGGCGCTCCATATCTCGAGGGGAGTTAAACTCGGTGAGACACGTGTCCATCCCTAGTTGCTCCGCACGCTCCAACGTTTCTTATTTACTAAGATGGAGGTCAACCTTCATAGGGAATGTGAAGCTTGTTGGAAACAATAGTTAGTTTACCAAGTCCTTATGATTCAAGTGATTGATCTCCCTTCGGTTGATGAAAAGAAGTGTTCGGTTATTCCCTTGGTCGATCTACCACTAGACTACCAATTATTCGATGAATAATAATAAAGGGGTTTGACCAACTCTTTTGATGAATCTAATCATGTTGGACCGATCAAAAATCCCATTCATCAGTTACCCCTAACTTGTATGTTCACAGAGATGAGCAGAAGAGTTGATTGTGGCAGAAGATCATACTTACCACTTGTGTTGATGTCATACCCAATGGGACTTGTGTTGTGCAGTGTTTGGATTTTGATTCGATATGATATGCTTTCTAACGCTTGGGATTCTTCACTCACGTGGATTTTATGATGAGTCGTCGTTGCATTCTGTAAATGCAAGATGCCATTAAGAACATGGGACATAATAATTTCCTATCTAATGATACGCACGCTTCCCATGTGCGCGTGTACACCTAAATCGACCTCATGTGCGTCGTTCGCGCGTGTTATCCACTAAGCTCTCATATCCATTGGATCAAATAGGATATTCCCATTGAATATAAAGAGGCTCATTTCTTCTTATTATAAAAAGTAGGAAACTTTCATCTGCTAAACTTTCACATCCCTGAGTTGTAAGAGCATTGCCTACACTTATTTCTCCCATTTCTTCATCTTCCTCCTTCCCGGCTCATCATTTCTCTGGTGCTAATGTCTCATAAAGTTTTGCCATTATTTAGTAATTGTTCTTTAGTTGCAAGTTATAATCCTCTTATACCAGGGGTGATTTGTGATATGCTCTAGTAAACATGAAGAATAAACCTAGAAGGGGTGAATAGGTTAGTTAACATCCGATGTTAAATTTTCGCATTTGCACACAATTGTTCCGAATTTTAAAACTCACACAAATTGATGTAATAAAAGACTTATTAAATGCCTTTATAAACACATAAAATATGATATTAAATGAATCTAGTGATGAAACCTAGATAAAGAACACTTAATCAAATTTTAAGTCAATTCATATGATTCAAACAAGATCTATGTGAGGTGTGTGATCAATTATGTAGAATACAATTAAAAACATACACAAGTTAGCATAACAAATGGTTTATGAGGAAAAACCCCACCTAGGGGTAAGAAAAACCTCGATGCACTCATAATTCTCATATCTACTTGAAAGCAATTTTACAAAAGACAACAAGGTCCTACTCCCCCCCAAAGTACCACTTCCATCCCAAATTAAGACTCCATGTTTCAAAGTCAATATATTAAAAGAAAATTTTTACATTCCAAAATAATCGCCCTTAAAATTTTGAATACTTGTATTACATATTAAGTGGGATGCATCTGCCGTCTGCAAAGAATTATTTTTTAATATATGTTAGCTTACAATTTCCTGGTTGTTTATCTCCATGTATGTTTACTATTGAGGATTTAGAACAGGTTTTGGAAGTTTTTACTCTAGTATATATGTGTCATGTTCTAACTCCACATCAATTTCGTCTTCTTAAGCTCATGAAGGTACAAATTACTTGATGCTGGATTTTTTATCTGAGATATATTGCAGAGTTTTGGTATACTTTATATTTATTTTAATTGAGTTCTATGTTCTCTTTGAAACTGAATACATTGGCATTGGAATGGTGAATTCATCATTTTACGTTGGTAAATCTGCTTCTTTTTCGCTGAGGATTCATGGCCTCTTATTTAATTTGGTCAATTAACCAAAACCTAGTGGTTTGGAGTGCAAAATTGAGGAAAATAAGATTTCTAGAAATTATTAGGAGCTTAAATCTACATCTCAAAAACAAATGAATGTATACATGTATATACAAGTCTTAATACACATATATATACAATTTCAAACCATTAATGGAATAAATTTTGTTTAGACAAACTATAAATATTTTACTTTCATGAAATTAATGAAAAATGGTTCAGGTTTGAAGGAATTTGGAGTAAAATGATAGGGTTTATAACAAATAACTATTAATGTTAGGCTTTCGTAGAGATGGGCCAGTGGAGGAGAAGATATGGATATTTTGGTCCTTGAAAACACAAAAGGGTAAAGTATAAATATGACTAGAGGGACATGTTAATGGAATGACAACGACATTATGCTATAGAGGATTATGTGTAATTAATGAACATGTAGGGGGTTATGTCTACTTAGGTCACTATATTTTGGGCCATGAATTTAAAAAAGATTTAAATATATATATATATGATTACAGGACAAGTTACTGATTCACAACGGCGTTCGGTTATAGAGGGTTATATGCATAATGAACCCCTAGGGGGTTATTGTAATACCCCGTATTTTTGTGATATTTATTTTTGGGATTAATTAATTATGTGTGAATTAATTGGGAATTAATCCGGATAAAATACTAGCGAGATGTGAGTTGGTATTTGAATATATTGAGTATATACAATGATATATGAATATTGATTGATGAAATTTGTGGTGAGATATAAATACGGCAATTTGGACATTTTATTGGGACGCGTGTGACAGTCGCGTCAGGTATATAATTATTTTAATTAAAAAGATGAATTTTATTTCTATTAACCGTATGGTCGTTTTGAGTGCGCCAACGCGTCCGGAAGGGTCAAAATAGTCAGAAAACACTAGCCGGGGGTTTAGTTTGGGTCCCGGGGCATTTTTAGGCCATACCGGCAACGTAGAAGGGTAGTTTGGTAATTTCGTATTTTTGGGAATTAAAAGTGACGAAAATTAGGATTTAATATCTGATGTGGATTTTACCCACTAACCCATTAACAACCCATATTGACCTAGTAGGCTACGTAGGATATTAGAATTAACCCAAAAGCTTCCTAAACAAACCCTAACCACCATAGCCATTGGAGAAGAAAGCTTGGAGAGAGAGAGATAGAGGGGAATTCTGCAGAAAGAGAGAGTGAACTTCTTCAAATCATCATCAAAATCAGAGATAGAATCAAGGCAAGTGGTTTAATTTACATTATTATGCAGTAAATGCTTCTTCCATGCTTAGACAATTCAATAATCATAATTGTTTGGGAGATAAATGAAAACCCATAAAATTGGAGTTGTTAGTTAATTTTTGATGTAGGTTTGCATGTAGAAATGTTATTGGAAGATCGAATTAAGATAATTACTACTTTATGTGATACAAAAACGGATTTATTTCTGGGAATTGATGATTTAAAATTCTAGGGTTTATGTTCTTGAAAATTAGGGGAAAAGTGTAGAGACTTGATAATTTAATGATGTTTAGGATGAATTAATTCCTTAAAATATGTTAGTATGTGACCTAAGCATGGTTAGGAAAGATTAGAGACCTTAAAACATTGTTGGGACGAATTTTGGTTGAGATTTGAGGTGTAGAAAAGAGGGAAAAACGAAAATAGGAATTCTGGGCTCGGAACTGGTCGTTCGTTAGAAGACCCTCCCAGGTCTTTCGAACGAGCTTCTAACGAGTTGACCAGTGGCTTCTAACGAGGGGAATTTCGTTCGATGACTTCGTTCGAACGAGATGTCTTCAGAAGGCCTAGTTCGTTCGAACGAACGAACGAACTCTTATTCGAACAGCCTCGTTCTAACGAGACTTCTAACGAGCTGGCAGTTTAGGCTTTTTAGCCTGTTTTGATTTTGGGAGTCCCGTAACCTTGTTCAAACGGAGAGATAACTTTTCCTTGGTGATTAAATGATATATTTGGGACATTTGTGATATAATGAGGAGAAAAATATATAAGAGTGATTTGAACTAAATGGACATTTTGGGTTGCGACGTGAGTATCTACTACGACGTGAGAATAATTTATGGCGCATATAATTATAAACCGGGATTATATGAATTGTATAAATTCTAAGTTGGTACTGGAATGAAAAGTGTACAACCGATAAATTATGGTATTTACTAAGATGTGTGTTTACTTAGTATATCTATATGATTTATGTGTATGACATACCTACCATACTTGCTATCACGGGAGGTTTGCGTTGGCTTAGGACCCTCTAATCCTTGTGTTGCCTACGGGGAGGATTTAGACTGGTACCTCGAGAACATAGGTCAGAGAAGGACTTATTGGGATGTTAATAAGTCTGCTGATCGTGGGAGCGTAGGTATGTGCGTGACCCATGTGATGAGACTGTGTTCGCCTCCACTGTTTGTGATTTGTGTTATCTGAACGATTCCTGAGAGATTCGGAATGCGTGATCCCTATGTACGTGATGTACCGGGGTGGATAACAGAGTATGTGTGCACCGCAGCTTAGTCTCGGAGTGCTTATATTGTATATTTATGTTGTGCAAAATATACACTTAATAAAATGGGAACTTTCATATGGTATTGTGTGTTTAAATACGGTTAATATAAAAGATAAATTGTGATGAGTTGTACGGCTAATATTTGAGAACCCGAATTTAAGTAAGTCCCCTATTTAATTGAAATCGTTATAATGATAATGGGTATTGAGCAATAAAGGGTAGAACCTATGACGGTCTAGCTAGATATGATGTCACTTAGCTAGGTGTTAATGTCTTTTAGATGGGTACATACGTTAGGAGTCCACATTTAGTCGAGAGGTGAGAATTTCATGTGAGTGTACGTCCTAACATGTACTTTGCATTTAATGTTTTAATGTTATTAAAGCACTTGCAGTTTTTAAAATATCTCCACATTCGGGCTCTGACCCATTTGCTTTCGAATCTATTTTTTTGTAAAACCATTTTAGGTGCCCAGCCACAAGGACACCATGCTTAGGATTCTCATTCAGGTGACGAGCTGTAGCTGATTGTGGGAGTTACAGGGCCTTGCTATTAGACGCTTCTTTCATTTGGATCCCATATTCAGCATTTATCAGTTGTAGGGCATGTTGCCCATTTCTATTAGAGACATCTTTCCATCTCAGTTTTTTTCAGACTTTGGCATGTATTAATTCAGTATTCAGTTTAGTTATTTCAGTTTGTGGGGTTGTAGCGAGGAGTTTTCCTCCAGACTATATTTACATTATGTGATGGTTACTCTATTACTGCTTTATGGTGAATGGTTTTATTAGTTCTGTAGTTAATCTTTTACTCCATGCTAATCAGACTTAAATTAAAATTTGACAACTTACTTTTTAAATACTAGGAGGTTAGTAATCATTAAAAATGTTTTCGACAGTGATGCTATTAACTGAGCCAACTTGGCATTTTGATTTAATTTAATAAAGGAGTAGCTACCCGGTATTTAATTAGTCGGGGTGTCACAGGTGGTATCAGAGCATCAGGTTCTAGTGTCCTTAGGATCTGTACGGCTATTATGTTTCCGCTAAGCTTTCTTTGATGTAGAGCCCTGTGATTTAGGACTGTTGTACTCTTTTTGTGTATGTTTCGTTCTTCAGCTATTTAAAGTTTATAAACTGTGAACTTATAAACTTGGTTCTTATTTCAGATGCCTCCACGACGTGCACAACGAGTTCTCAGGGATGCTACGCCCGAACCATAGCCCGCCCCAGTTCAGGGAACGATGAACGCCGCTGAGGTTGCAGCCATAGTTGCCCAAGCGGTAAATGCCGCACTTGCCGTAGTTCAGCAGACACCACCTCAGGCGCCAGTTGCATTGCCAGTCCAGGCAAATGCATTCCCGTCTGCTTGGGAACGTGTACGTGACGCTTTTCAGAAAGTGCATCCACAGGAGTTTGCAGGTAGCTCAGATGTGGTAGTCTCGAGCCAGTGGAGGAAGGATATGCAGCGGCACTTGAGGATGTATGAGTGCACGGACGTTCAGAAGCAGGTGCTAGCTACTTTCAAGCTAGTTGGGTCTGCACTGCAGTGGTGGGAGTCTATTACCACCATGGAGGAGAGAGATACTCTCACTATCCAGGAGTTTTGGGTGCGGTTTGACCGCAAGTACTTTCCGTCAGCTGTTCACACGGAAATGAGAAGGAAGTTGATGAATCTGAAGCAGGAGGGTAAGACTGTGGCCGAGTATGAGGCCGAGTTCACAAATCTTTTGAATATCATTCCGGATGAGATACCGACAAAGAAGAAGAAGATTGAGAAGTTCACCGACGGGTTGACATGGAGGATCCGTCAGCATTTATTGAGGAACCTATCGTTGGCCACTTATTCTGATGTGGTTAACGCTGCACTGTTACACTGCCAGGATCACCGCTTTCACATGGCTGAGGGCAAGAGATCGGGGGAGTCTAGCCATCAGGGCAGGACTGGAGGACATAGTGCCGGTGGGGCACAATCTGTTCAGGGGCATAGGCAGGGTGAGCAGGGTTCCCAGCAGGGGGACCACAAGAGGTTCAGATGAGGGAATTACAGACACGGACAGGGAGGTTTCCGACAGGGCCATCAGGGTCCGAACGGCCATCAGGGCCAACAGGGACAATGGGCAGCAGTTTCAACAGGGCCAGGGGAGAAACAGTAACGGCCACCAAGGCCGGGGGCAGCAGGGGCAGAGAGGGGGGAACTTCCCGGGGAAGTGTTATGTTTGTGGCAAGACTGGCAATAAAGGACATGATTGTTCTGATAGGGGCAGGGCCCCACAGCAGCAGCAGCAGGGTGCTCGCCAGGAGCCTCAGAGGCCTATATTTCCCGCCGCTCTCCTCGCACCGTCGCAGATGGCAGCATTGCCACCTATTCCAGTAGCTCCAGTTCAGCAGGGGCAGCTACAGTATGGACGTGTCTATAACGTCCACCAGGAAGCAGTTCCACAGGCACCACCCGCGATTGAGGGTACGTTTCCTATCCATGGCACTATGGGTCGGGTTTTGTTTGACACCAGGGCTACACGTTTTGCGAAGGCTTTAGGGTTGTTAGCCACAGCGGAAAGCACAGTGACGTGTGTAGACTCACCATTGGGGAGTGGGTCACTTATTTTCTTTATATGCCGCGGAGTGGGGGTAGAGATTGGTGGTTTGGTATTACCTGCAGACATGTTGGTATTAGATATGCATGTGCACGACGTGATCATCGGTATGGATTGGCTCGTAGCTTATAGAGCCATGATTGATTGATTCAGTGGGAGCATTGTGTTTGCCATTCCGGGGCAAGAGATGTTTGTAGTGGCGATGTCTCTCCCAGAGGGAGGCTCGACCGCTCATCTGTATTACATAGAGGAGGATACCTCTAAGGAGGTTGTGATTCCTTTAGATTCGATCCCAGTTGTCAGGGAGTATTCGGATGTGTTTCAGGAGATACCAGGCCTACCCCCCAGTCGAGAGATAGACTTTGTTATAGACTTATTGCCAGATACGCGACCTATAGCACGCGCACCGTACCGTATGGCTCCGGCAGAGATGCGAGAGCTACGATATCAGATAGAGCAGCTGTTAGGTCAGGGCTTTATTCGCAGGAGTACCTCACCTTGAGGCGCTCCAGTTTTGTTTGTGAAGAAGAGGGATGGTTCACTGAGGTTGTGTGTGGACTACCGGGAGTTGAACAAGGTCACGATACGGAATAAGAATCCGTTGCCTCGAATCGATGACCTATTTGACCAGTTGAGAGGAGCTTCTTTCTTCTCGAAGATTAATTTAAGATCGGGATACCATCAGTTGCGTATCAGGGAAGAGGATGTCTCGAAGATTGCGTTCTTAACGAGATATGGTTCTTACGAGTTTCGGGTTATGCCTTTTGGTTTGACCAACGCCCCAGCAGTGTTTATGGACTTGATGAATAGGGTGTTCAGAGAGTTCCTTGACCAGTTTGTCATTGTCTTCATTGATGATATTATGGTTTACTCCCAGACAGCGGAGGAGCACGCCGAGCATTTGAGGCAGGTTTTGCAGACGCTGTGTCAGAATGAGCTGTATGCAAAGTTTGAGAAGTGCGGGTTTTGGCTGAAGGAGGTCCAGTTCTTGGGACACATTATTTCCGACCGGCGGATATCTGTTGATCCGGGGAAGGTATCCGCGGTGAGGGAGTGGGGACAGCCCACGACACCGATTGAAATTCGTAGTTTCTTGGGCCTAGCAGGATACTACAGGAGGTTCATTCGGGGATTTTCGAAGATAGCAGGTCCGTTGACACATCTGACTCGTAAAGGTGTACCGTTTATTTGGAGTGATGCCTGTCAGTTGGCATTTGTTGAGTTGAAGGACAAGTTGACCTCAGCACCCGTGTTAGCATTGCCGAGATCGGGAGTTGAGTATTTGGTTTACACCGATGCGTCTTTGCAAGGACTTGGAGGTGTACTGCAGCAGGAGAGACAGTCCATAGCTTATGCTTCCCGTAAGCTTAAGCCTCGCGAGAAGAATTACCCCACTCATGACTTGGAGTTAGCGGCAGTGGTATTTGCCCTACGGATATGGAGACATTATCTTTTGGGGGAGAAGTTTCAATTGTTCACGGACCACAAGTCCCTACAGTACATGCTCACGCATAAGGAATTGAATATGCGGCAGCGTAGGTGGCTTGAGTTTGTGAAGGACTACCAGTTTGACATCCAGTATCACCCGGGTAAGGCTAACGTGGTAGCAGACGCGTTGAGCCGTAGGCCGGTAGATGAAGTGGAAGGGGTGTGGAAGGCTAAATGGAAGGAATTGGGACACCAGGATGCAGTGGCCCGATCATTCATGTTTGTGATGACCGTTACACCACAGATTGTCATGAAGGTAGTACGGGCACAGGCAAATGACTCGTTCTGTCAGGAGCAGATAGTTCGATTACTAGCAAAGGGAGCCGAATCCTATACCGTTAGCTCAGACGGGGGATTATGCTTCAATGGGAGATTGGTGGTTCCGAAAGAGGAGGAATTGCGACACGAGGTAATGGCAGAGTCGCACGGCTCACGGTTCGTGGTACATCTCGGTGGGGACAAAATGTACCAGGACATGAGGCGACAGTATTGGTGGAGCGGTATGAAGTGAGATATTACCGTGTTTGTTTCGAAATGCGCCACTTGTCAGCTAGTAAAAGTGGATCATCAGAGATCGGCAGGACTTCTACAACCATTGGAGGTCCCGGTGTGGATGTGGGAGAGCATATCCATGGATTTTATCACGGGGTTGCCTACGTCGCAGAGGGGTCACGACTTCGTTTGGGTGATTGTGGATAGGTTGTCCAAAGTTGCTCATTTTCTACCCATAAGGACCAACTACACTACGGGACAGTATGCCCAGCTCTTTATTGCAGAAATAGTGAGACTTCACGGTGTGCCCCTAAATATCGTGTCTGCCAGAGGCAAGATATTTGTTTTGCGATTTTGGGAGAGTTTCCAGGAGGCCATGGGCACAGAATTGCGGTTGAGTACGGCTTATCATCCGCAGACCGATGGGAAAATCGAGCGCACAAACCAGATGTTGGAGGACATGCTACGTATGTGCATCATTGACTTTGGGGGTGGATAGGAGCAGTACCTTCCATTGGTGGAGTTTGCTTACAACAACTCCTACAAGTTCACCATTGGCATGGATCCATTTGAGGCGTTGTACGGTAGACCTTGTCTTTCCCCAGCATGTTGGTTGGAGGTGGGGGGCAACAAACTACTTGGGCCGAAAGTGATTCAGGACACTTCGGCGTGGATTGAGTTGATTCGGAGTCGCATTCGGGTAACTCAAGACAGGCAGAAGAGTTATGCTAATGCGAAGAGATCTTTCAGAGAGTTCCAAGTGGGGGACCAGGTTTTGCTCAGAGTATCTCCAATGAAGGGGATTATGCATTTCGGGAAGAAGGGGAAGTTGGCACCGAGGTATGTAGGGCCATTTCCTATTATTGAGCGGATTGGACCGATCGCGTATAGACTCGGGTTACCGGAGCATTTACACCAGATTCATGATGTGTTTCACATTTCCTCACTAAGGAAATATCTCAGAGATGATTTGGCTCATTCTCACATTGCTTTGGAGGATATCGATCTCCAGCCGGATAGCTCCTACGAGGAGGTGTCGATTGCTATTTTGGACCGAAGTGAGCGGAAGCTGCGGTCAAAGATAGTTCCGTTAGTGCGTGTTCAGTTGCGACATCATAATGTCGAGGAGTCCACATAGGAGCACGAGGATGAAATGCGCGAACGTTATCCAGAGTTGTTCTTATCAGGTACTTTCTAATTCCGAATTTCGGGACGAAATTCTGTTATTAGGGGGGGAGTATGTAATACCCCGTATTTTTGTGATATTTATTTTTGGGATTAATTAATTATGTGTGAATTAATTAGGAATTAATCCGAATAAAATACTAGCAAGATGTGAGTTGGTATTTGACTATATTGAGTATATACGATGATATATGAATATTGATTGATGAAATTTGTCGTGAGATATAAATACGGCAATTTGGACATTTTATTGGGACGCGTGTGACAGTCGCGTCAGGTATATAATTATTTTAATTAAAAAGATGAATTTTATTTCTATTAATCGTATGGTCATTTTGAGTGCGCCAACGCGTCCGGAAGGGTCAAAATAGTCAGAAAACACTAGCCGGGGGTTTAGTTTGGGTCCAGGGGCATTTTTAGGCCATACCGGTAACGTAGAAGGGTAGTTTGGTAATTTCGTATTTTTGGGAATTAAAAGTGACGAAAATTAGGATTTAATATCTGATGTGGATTTTACCCACTAACCCATTAACGACCCATATTAACCTAGTAGGCTACGTAGGTTATTAGAATTAACCTAAAAGCTTCCTAAACAAACCCTAGCCACCATAGCCATTGGAGAAGAAAGCTTGGAGAGAGAGAGATAGAGGGGAATTCTGCAGAAAGAGAGAGTGAACTTCTTCAAATCGTCATCAAAATCAGAGATAGAATCAAGGAAAGTGGTTTAATTTACATTATTATGCAGTAAATGCTTCTTCCATGCTTAGACAATTCAATAATCATAATTGTTTGGGAGATAAATGAAAACCCATAAAATTGGAGTTGTTAGTTAATTTTTGATGTAGGTTTGCATGTAGAAATGTTATTGGAAGATCGAATTAAGATAATTACTACTTTATGTGATACAAAAATGGATTTATTTCTGGGAATTGATGATTTAAAATTCTAGGGTTTATGTTCTTGAAAATTTGGGGAAAAGTGTAGAGACTTGATAATTTAATGATGTTTAGGATGAATTAATTCCTTAAAATATGTTAGTATGTGACCTAAGTACGGTTAGGAATGATTAAAGACCTTAAAACATTGTTGGGTCGAATTTTGGTTGAGATTTGAGGTGTAGAAAAGAGGGAAAAACGAAAATAGGAATTCTGGGCTCGGAACTGGTCGTTCGTTAGAAGACCCTCCCAGGTCGTTCGAACGAGCTTCTAACGAGTTGACCAGTGGCTTCTAACGAGGGGAATTTCGTTCGATGACTTCGTTCGAATGAGATGTCGTCAGAAGGCCTAGTTCGTTCGAACGAACGAACGAACTCTTATTCGAACAGCCTCGTTCGAACGAGACTTCTAACGAGCTGGCAGTTTAGGCTTTTTAGCCTGTTTTGATTTTGGGAGTCCCGTAACCTTGTTCAAACGGAGAGATAACTTTTCCTTGGTGATTAAATGATATATTTGGGACATTTGGGATATAATGAGGAGAAAAATATATATGAGTGATTTGAACTAAAAGGACATTTTAGGTTGCGACGTGAGTATCTACTACGACGTGAGAATAATTTATGGCGCATATAATTATAAACCGGGATTATGTGAATTGTATAAATTCTAAGTTGGTACTGGAATGAAAAGTGTACAACCGATAAATTATGGTATTTACTAAGATGTGTGTTTACTTAGTATATCTATATGATTTATGTGTATGACATACCTACCATACTTGCTATCACGGGAGGTTTGCGTTCGCTTAGGACCCTCTAATCCTTGTGTTGCCTACGGGGGGGATTTAGACTGGTACCTCGAGAACATAGGTCAGAGAAGGACTTATTGGGATGTTAATAAGTCTGCTGATCGTGGGAGCGTAGGTATGTGCGTGACCCATGTGATGTGACTGTGTTCGCCTCCACTGTTTGTGATTTGTGTTATCTGAACGATTCCTGAGAGATTCGAAATGCGTGATCCCTATGTACGTGATGTACCGGGGTGGATAGCAGAGTATGTGTGCACCGCAGCTTAGTCTCGGAGTGCTTATATTGTATATTTATGTTGTGCAAAATATACACTTAATAAAATGGGAACTTTCATATGGTATTGTGTGTTTAAATACGATTAATATAAAAGATAAATTGTGATGAGTTGTACGGCTAATATTTGAGAACCCGAATTTAAGTAAGTCCCCTATTTAATTGAAATCGTTATAATGATAATGGGTATTGAGCAATAAAGGGTAGAACCTATGACGGTCTAGCTAGATATGATGTCACTTAGCTAGGTGTTAATGTCTTTTAGATGGGTACATACGTTAGGAGTGCACATTTAGTCGAGAGGTCAGAATTTCATGTGAGTGTACGTCCTAACATGTACTTTGCATTTAATGTTTTAATGTTATTAAAGCACTTGGAGTTTTTAAAATATCTCCACATTCGGGCTCTGACCCATTTGCTTTCGAATCCATTTTTTTGTAAAACCATTTTAGGTGCCCAGCCACAAGGACACCATGCTTAGGATTCTCATTCAGGTGAGGAGCTGTAGCTGATTGTGGGAGTTACAGGGCCTTGTTATTAGACGATTCTTTCATTTGGATCCCACATTCAGCATTTATCAGTTGTAGGGCATGTTGCCCATTTCTATTAGAGACATCTTTCCATCTCCGTTTTTTTCAGACTTTGGCATGTATTAATTCAGTATTCAGTTTAGTTATTTCAGTTTGTGGGGTTGTAGCGAGGAGTTTTCCTCCAGACTTTATTTACATTATGTGATGGTTATTCTATTACTGCTTTATGGTGAATGGTTTTATTAGTTCTGTAGTTAATCTTTTACTGCATGCTAATCAGACTTAAATTAAAATTTGACAACTTACTTTTTAAATACTAGGTGGTTAGTAATCATTAAAAATGTTTTCGACAGTGATGCTATTAAATGAGCCAACTTGGCATTTTAATTTAATTTAATAAAGGAGTAGCTACCCGGTATTTAATTAGTCGGGGTGTCACAGTTATGTCTACGTAAGTCATTATAATTAGTGGTAAGGCAAAATAATCCTTAATTAACCGACCCAAAACCCCTTTTTTCTTGTATTTCTAGAAGCAATCACCATCGTAGGGGATTCCTTTTTTACCCTTGATCAAGTGTGATGCATATGTCGCTTACAATGAGTACTGTTGGCATGGGTATCTTTTGAATCTCACATGGTTTTTATATACTATTTTTAGAAACAAGGTTCTTAATTTGGAATGGACCAAAGTGTAAAACACAATTAATTTAGGAAGGTGTGAGTATATCATTTCCGTTCAACTACTTTTGAAACATGTAAGTAACCGATCAGAAATGTCGTTCCAACATTGAGTTTCAAATATAATATATTCTCTTTGAAACTGAATACATTGTCTTGGAATGATGAATTCATTCATTTACCCTTGAAAATTTGCTTCCTTCATCCCAAACAAATAGTAGTTGAACAATCTATGACGAGACATGTCGTCTGATTATATGGGTCAATTTTATGGCCAATAAGATAACCAAAGCCTGGGGGTTTGGATTTCAAAGTTAAAGAAAATTGAATTATCAGTCAAGCTTGTGTCTTGAAATAAGAAATTGTTAAGATCTTAAATTTGATTTTCAGAAACTGATGAATATATAAATGTATGTATACACATATATACCATTCCAAACAAATTCAATAAGAGTAAAATATATTTGGACTAGCTATAATAGTTATAGTTTCTTTCAATTGAGGACAAACGGTCCATGTTTGAAGAAATTTGTAATGAAATATTAAGGTTTATAGTATATAATAACTGGGGTTAGACTTTAGGGGTGATAGAGTAGTAGCGGAGATGATAATGGTATTTTTGCCCACGAAAAGACAAAGGGTTCTGCCTAAATATGATTATAAAACCATGTTAATGGAATGATAACTGCATGAGGACATAGTGGATTGATTGAGCCTTGGGTGGCAATAATGGATTGGATGGTGGAATGGTAAGCTAACCCATGGGTGGCCCCCACGACTGCAGAAATATCTACGAGATGGTCACAGAAAGAGGTGATCGATTCCTCCATTCGAAGGGGTTGTTCCTCCATGGATTGATTGAATCTATTCTATTCCATTGTTGTTTTTTTTATGATTTTTTTAGGGACAACAACTTTGTGGAATTACTAGGCTCGGATACCAATTGATATAACATCGTCAATGGCACAAAAGGAAAGAGTAAAGTCTCTCTCTATTTTTAAAACACTCTTAATATTAATCCGTTTTCAAATAGAGACTAAGGGCCTTTTTTATAAGACTTAGTAAGCTTGAAGGGGAAGACTAATAATAAAATAAGGCAAGGATATGACTTGGACAGTCACCACTAATTTAAGATTGATTGAAACAAATCCTACCAACCCTTATCCTCTCTAAAATATGTAACCTATGACTAGATAATTGAAACAAAATAAAAAAAGAATGCGACTATATCCCTTTTGGTCCTCAATCTCCCGAAGATTACCCCTGTAGCTCATACCGAGAAATGTAGTTGCCAATAACATTGCAAACGCATGAATAAATCTCTCTCATACCCAAAAAGAATGAATGTCCTTTATAAATACCAACACATCTTCTTCCACGTGACAATAGGAACTTTCTTGGTCTCCTTAGTAGTAGAAAATCGCAGACACTTAATTCCCTTATAATTTTTAAACTCAAATGTCTTTTCAATACAGATGATCCAATCCACATATGCCTTTCACATTGTGACACATCCACCCTCGTATCTCTATGAGAAGACTTATCCAAAATCTGAATAAGTTTATTTACATTAAACATATCTTCACCCTCCTCTTCAATGTTGTCATCACTAGAATGAAATGAGGACTCAAGTGATAAGTTTTTGTGTCGCCTCCTCATCTTGGGTTGCTATTTTGATTTTTCTTTCTTTCAATTAGACTTTTTCATTTCTGAGCGCTTGCATTCATGTTTCATATGGATCTACTACCCACAATTGTGGCACTTTATTTCTTCATTCGGGACAAAATTTAGGGCATACTGTTAGACGTCACAACTTATGGATGACTCAAACATCTTTGGGACAGTTTATGGCTTGAAGTTCACATATTTGGGCTCACGGCTGGGCCCATGTCGAACGGACCATGAGTTAATAGGGGATGCCTTGATTGACTTTGGATCCCTTCGGGGTGAAGGCACTAGTTCGAGCAGTATACCATTCCGATATCCGAATTATGATTGAATCATCGCAATTCTCTGTGGTTTCAATATCCGTAAAAAGTTCATCGCCTAATAGGAATCGTGGGGACTTTTCATCCACTTTTTCTGCAATGGCATGATCCTTGGCAATTTTTTCCGCCACAACCTGGGCTACATGCATGGTTAAATCTATCTTAGATGAATCGATCATGGGCTTGTGACTTTTTCTACCCTGGGCAGCAGTGGCGATAGCCTCAAACAGTCGAAAATCAAGGAATTTATTTAAGTGGGTACATTTTATAAGATATTTTTAATATTAATAAACATATAAAGTTAACGTCCATAACATACTACAATATAATACATTTTCATTAACACCAAGAAAACTAGTTCATATCCGTCAATTTACATGCCAAAGACAATTACCATCCTTGACAAAAAAAACTTTTTTTACAGCACATTTTGGTAAAAAAAATATTTTCTGGCACCACTCTATGTTAACTATTTAAAATTTTAGTGTTTTAGATATTCACTATATTTATCTTATATATCAATTTTTTTAAAATTTCGTGGTGTCAACTGACACCGCTTGAGTACACATGGGTCTACTTGTGGCCACTAAATGTCCCAGTAGGTCGTGGGAAGCGTCAAATGTTTGGGGCGTGGCCTGGAACACCTCGATTATGTTGCCATTTGCGGGAGCTAGGTCTGATAGAGCGTCGATTGGTGCTTGGATGGTCTGAGCGTTAGAGACAGTGGCTTTGATGATGGCTGGTGACATTTCGGCACTAAAATCAGTCAACTTCTTAACTAATTTTCTTCAAATTCTATCATTTTTCTTATTTTAGACGTCATGTCGAATGAATTCAACGAATATGAATATGAATATGAATATTGTAATCCAAAAGAGACGAAGCTCTAACATCGATTGATGTAAAATGCAACAAGAACAAAACTCTCAATATTAATCAATAATTAAAACCATAATTGTAGCCTTTATATCTAGGCTTATCATCTTTGAAGTGGAAGAAACCTAAACTAGTAAGGAAACTAACTAAAAAGAGAACCTTATATAATTAGTAAAGGCATCTTAATCCTAATCTCTTTTAAATATATCCTAATACGATTATCATTAAACTAGGAAACTGTAAAAATCCCTCAATACATTTTGAAATATGTTACCAGGAACACATAAATTCATGCAACCATGCTAATGCCCAATCAACTCAATGAAGATTCCAATCAATAAAAGATCAACATTAACCTAGCTCAACCATATATACAAACAAGATTATATCACAAGAATTAGAGAGAAGTCTGAGAAATTACTTTGAGACATCTCATCTTTTCCAAAGCATTCTAGGGGAGTTTCAATTGACTGAACTCCACTTTTAGTCGACAGAAAGTGCCAAAAATGTATGTTCTCACCTTGGTAAATTATTCCAACCTATTATCCCATGGTTTTAAAAATTTCTACCATCAAATTTACCTAAAATTTTCTTCCATAACCCTCATTCTAACACTATAAATACAACCCTCATTTTACCATTTCAACTCATTAAGCTTCAACCCAAAGCTTGAGTCATTATACCTTCCTAAACCCCTCTCCCTTTAAATGTGAGATTCAAATTCAAATCTCCATTGTTACAAAGCTCCATTGAAGTAAAGATTCAAACCTCAAACTCATTATATCTAAGTACCATGAGTTCCTAGAATAAAAACCCATGTAATCCAAGTTACACAAACACCCAAACTCATTAACCCAATGTTCTTGATAATCCTATAAATGTTGCATTTCTAGGGAAAGAAAGTTCCATACGTGTCAAAATATTGTTTTTGATCAACAAACCCATGTGAAACAAATTTCCATGATCTAAACTCTCCATAGACAAGTTTCATGCCCAAAACCCACTTGTGTTTCGAAGTGATTTAAACATAAAATCACTCTTGAACCAAGCTACCCATTTGTGCTTAGAGATTAAAACACAAATCTCCTAAGACAAATATCCATACTAAACACCCACTTCTGTTTCAAAGGGATTTAAGTACAAAATATCTCTTGAACCAAGCTACCTCAAAACCACGCATGTGCTTAGAGATTAAACCAAAATCTCCAAAGACACTGATTAAAACCCGTACACCCTGTTGAGAAAAATGAATGAAGAACATGCTTGTTTACTTTTATAGAAAAAATTAAACCCACCTCACCCTTGTTTTAGTAAAGAAATTTCTTTACACTTTAGTTACCAAACTTGTATTATTGGTTACGAAAAAAACTTTATTGTGAGTAGTCGAGGAGTTTAAAGTCCTTGACTATTGTGTGGATACCACTTGGGCAAGGGAGAGGGTATCATCTTGTTGGTTGTGGTGTTTCCAAGTAGAGTTCCTTGTGAGGTTTTGGTCCAACCATAAGTGAATCGGAGATAGTGAAGTTCTTAAGTACCATGTTGAGCGTGGACGTAGGCATGTCTGAACCACGTTTAAAACCTTGATTGCAAAGTTCATTTAAACCCTATTACCTCCCTTACTTTATTTACATCGAGGCTTTACTTTAAATACTTAATACATATATCTTTAATGTGAATATGAATGTGAATGTCAATGGATACAAGACAATAAATAAACAAGTCATTTTATCAACAAACTAAGAAACGGTTTTTACTAAGTTGCAATGTTTATAAAATGACTATGAAAAGTGAAAAAGAAATGTTAATCCGCAAAATGTCAATAAAATATCATTCTGATTTCACCCCCCTCTCTTGGTATAATTTCCGGGCTAAAAATTGGTATCAGAGCCTAGCTCATAGTTACTAGTTTTGAAAAATATATATTTTGAGTTTAAAGATCACTTCCAAAAGACGGGATTTTTGAAAATTGATACTTTGTAGATTTTTGAAAAAGACGAATCTTGTTTGAAGATAAAAAAAAATTGTGAAAAGGTCGTATTTGAGAAAAAACAATTACCCTTAAGACAAAGTAAAGTTTTTTAGAAATGAAGTGGTTCATAATTTGGGTAAAAATAAGTTTATAAATTATTGTTGTAAATGGTCCATACACATTAAAATTCATAATGAAGTTTTCCTCCTTTTTACTATCATGATTATTTTTACCTTTCTTATATTTCACACATGCTATTTACACACTTGAGAGATATTATTTTTAACCTTGCGGATTTTAACGGGTTGATTATTCCAAAATTAAATCTAGGGACCTTAATTGGGTATATCACGTATGAACCATATTTGATACCTTGCGAATGTAATTTTAGGAGTATTATTGATGCCAAAACCGTATTTAGATATTTATGGAAATTTGGGTAGTGATATAACTTATTTAAATAATTATTTAAATGTGTATTAATTGTGTTAAAACATGTCTAACTATGCTACGTATTCCGAGGTGAGGGATTTAAGTCTCAACCTATAGTCTTCATATTTCTAAATTCATTTAGTTTCAATACTTGCTTTGATTAACTGTAGTGTTAAAATATTTAAAAACCCCAAATTAATCTTTTACAGTTTTATTCAAAGTAATAAATAAATTAAATTTTAAGTGACATTCTTTGTGGATTCAATACCCGAACTCGCCACTATACATTTAAAATGTGTGTAGTTAAAATTTAGGTTTTTTTATTGAGGTGAAATATGGATGACAATGACAAACGTATTTACACGATTCTCGATTTTTGCCTAATCAATGTCCTCTCCCTTTTTTAACGTAATAGACAAATGGTTAGAAGCTAAATATGAAAAGCTACCATCACAAGTATAGACAATTAAGAATATGCGATGAAACTTCAACAAACCAACAAGCTACTATTGGAATTTTTAAAATTTTTTAGTATAAATATATTCATATAAATACAAACAAGCATACCATATATTAGCACAAAAACATAAAAATCATTAAATGAAATGTAGGTGTATGAACTTAATGCACGGGAAAGTCAACATAGGCATACGTAGAGACGGTGCACAAAAACAAGGAGACTCCTAAAGAATTAACTCAATTCAGTATTTTGTGTAAAAGATGTTGAACAAATTGAAATTGACTTAAACTCATACAAACTGTCACGAATTTCAATGCTTCTCAAATCAATAATGCCAAACCATTTAATGTTTTTCAAGGAATTTTATTATGCAAACCCATTGATCTTCAACTTATAACACCCTCAAAATATCACATTTTAATCATAAACTCTTAAATTTTTTGAAAGAATCATATTGCTCATTTGTAATGAAGCATCAATAATACAAAGTTGGCCTTGACACTTCTATTTTTTTGTGACAAAATCATCTTTTAAGCTCTTGTCATGGTGGCTTTTAACGTAAAGAAGACAGCTTCTTATTTAGCCCCTTAACCATTGCTCCAAGTTTTATCAATTAATTTTCTTTTAAAAAAAATTCAGGCAATGGTTCTTACTTCCATAATTAGTTCCTAGTACATTTGGGTCATTATTAAGAACGACTGAGAAGATAACATCATATTAAACATATGACAAACAAGTGCAATGTTCAAAAGTTCATGCACGTGTGCAATCAAGGCGATATAATGAGTCCAGCATGAAGGTAGTAATCAATAATGGATGATGCAATGCGAAACATGCTTTATTAAGCATAAAAATAACGTAGTTCATGCATGTTGCAATCAAGGTGATATAATTAGTCGAGCATGATGGTAGTAATCAATAACGAACGATGCAATGTGAAAAATGCATTATTAAGCATAAAAATAATATAGCCAAGTCTCATGACACCATGATTAAGTTACATGTATGGATGGAAGGAAATTGTGATTCGAAAATCTTAAATGCGCATCCATATACGATGTAAAATAAATTATAATTTTTTTTAAGTTTTTGAAAAAAAATTATCAAAAGAAAATATTTTTGAACTTTTATGAATTTTTTCTTAAAATAATTTTTTTGGGATTTTTTAATTTATAAACAAGAATACACAAGCATACAATAAATGTACAATCTAGTTATAGGGACAAATGATAGCGCTATGAAAATCACCCTAAATAAGAAAGATTGCCCGAACTTAATCAATGGAACAAATACCTAAAGACTTCCAAAGCTCCTCAAATCTAAGTGCATATAAAGGTTTAGTGAAAATATCAACCAATTGATGTTCTATACTCGTGAAGCTCCAGGAAATGATCTTGTCATCAACACGATCATGAATAAAGTGCTCATGAATCCTAATGTGATTCGTACAAGAATGTTGGATGAGATTATGAGAAGTGTGGAGTGAATTCATATTATCACTAGAAGTCATCGTGCCTTGATTAATCCCATAATCCTCCAATATTTTCGTCATCCATAAGAGTTGAGTGCACTAATTCCCGGCGGATATGTACTCGACCTCCGCCATGGAAAATAAAAAGAATTTTTATTTTTCTCAACCGCGAGACAAGATCACTCCTAAAGTAAAAGCATCCCCCCAGTGTGCTTTTACATCCATCAACATCCCCATCCTAATCGGCATCCGAATAAGTCGACAAATGATCATCGGTATCAAAAGAAAACCAAATGACATAAGAAAGAGTGCCACTCACGTATTTGATGATACATTAAAGTGCAAGTAAGTGTGACTCTTTTGAGGACACTTGGTACCATGCACAATTTCCAACACTAAAGGAGATATCGGGATCACTGATGATCAAGTAGAGGAAACTACATATCTTGCTCTATAGATTGTTTGCCATACGTCCTTACATAAAGTGTCTTATCTAATGTTTATCAAGGAAATCATGGGTGTGAGAGAGTGCATAGCGAAATCCAAACAAAACTTTTTCACTTGATTCATAGTATATGTAGATTGAGATATGAATATTCCATTATTTAATTGACGCACTTGGAGACCTAGGAAAAAAGTAAGTTCACCAACCATACTCATCTCAAATTCGCTCTTCATCTCTTCCTCAAAAGTGTGAGCATGCTGGGAACATGTGGATCCAAGGACTATGTCGTAAACATAGACTTGGGCAACCAAAATAGCACCACCCTCTCTCCTAATGAACAATGTCATATCAACTCCCTTTCTCTTGAAGCCAATAGCTAAGAGATAAGAATTTAGCCTTTTGTACCAATCACGGGGTGCTTGCTTCAAACCAAACAAGGCCTTCTATAGATATTTAACGTGTTTCGGGTGTTTTAGGTCTACAAACCACTTTGTTTATTCCACATAAATATCCTCCTGAAGAATGACGTTGAGAAAGGCACTCTTGACATCCATTTAGTATAGCTTAAATAGTATATGAGATGCTATGGTGAGTAGTGAGGGGACGAACTCAAGCCTAGAAATAGGAGTAAATGTCTCGCCAAAGTCTACACCGTTGATTTTTATGTAACCTTGAGTGTCCAACCTATCCTTATTACGAATTATGGTACCATTCTCATCAATCGTATGTTTATACACCCATTTGGTACCAATCACATTAGTCTCTCTAGGTCCGGGGACTATTTCTCAAACATCGTTCTTTTGAAACTAAATCAATTATTCTTGCATGAAACTTAGCCAATGATCATCCTTGAGTGGTTACTTCACTCTTTTGGGCTCTATTATGGAAGTGCAAAAAAAGTTGTTAACTACATTCTCTAATTGAGCGCAATTCTTGACACCTAGTGTGGGATTACCATGCATATCGGTAGGGTCATGACTCTTTCAAACCCAAGAGGGTTGATCCTCTTTTTTCAAGAGTCGGGTCCACTATGGTTGGGAATAATGGGATCGTCAGCGGGGGGTGCATTGTTCTCACACGCAAGATCATGATCAATAAATGTAGCTAGTGCATCATCTCTAAGTGTGACGTTTATCAATTTCAAGACCTTAGATATTTCAAGGTTATACACCCTATTGGTTCTACTAGTCGATGAATATCCTAAAAATGTTCACTCCACGTTTATTGAGTCAAATTTCACTAAATTCTCTTTATCTCTAAGGATATTGCAAGGACTCCCAAAAACTGAAAAATACACTAAGTTGGGTTTCCTACCTGTCCATAACTCATATGGAGTTTAAAGTGTATGTGGACAAAGATAACCCTATTCACCGTGTGTCATGTGCTGTTAATCGCCTCCACCTAAAAACCTCTAGGCATGTTCCTACCAAGGAGCATAGGTTGCACTATCTCTTGGGTAGTCCGATTTTTCCTCTCAACAATACCATTTTGTTGAGGCATGACTATCATTGAAAACTTGTGTTTGATTCCCATATCATCACAGTGTGCCCCAACACCGACGTTGATAAACTCCATGTGATTATCACTTCTCAATTTATTGAAGGAAATATTATGTTATTTCTGAAGTAGACGTCACTTGCTTATAAGGAAATCACAAGCATCAGATTTTTCCCTAAGAAATCCAACGATGGAACATCTCTAAAAGTCATTGACCATTACCAAAATGTGCTTCATACAACTAATGTTCTCGGTGTGCATTGGACCCATAAGATACATGTGTATCAACTCAAATACACGTGAGGTGGTAATAGTATGCAACTTCCTTTGGGCACTCTTGATTTGTTTTATTTATTGGAAAAGGACAACAAATCGAGGAAGTTGGTTTTCTAAGTGATGGTAAGCCACGAACTAGGTTCTCTTATCTAACCTCGCAAGATCTTTAAAATTAATGTGACCTAGTCATTGATGTCAAAGGTTTATAGTGGTGATTTTAGCACGATTACACACCAAATAAGACTTGATAATGATACCAGAGAAATTTTCGATTATCCACACACATTTTAACAAATGTTTATCGAATTGATGATAAATGCTACATTTTGACCAGTCAAATTTTACCCCAAAGTTAGCATCACAAAGTTGAATTATTATTATTAAGTTAGCCTTAAACCCTTTGACATACAACACATTGTTTTGCTTAGGAAAGCCAAAAATCTCTACGCAACCTCGTCCTAATATGCTATACCTAGTCCCGTCTCCAAAGGTTAATTTTCCTTCCTTACGATCCACAAGGTTGGAAAAATGAGACTTGCCATCGGTCATGTGCCTAGAGCACCTAATATCGAAATATCATTGTGAAGTATCTTGAACCTTAAGAACAACATAAATAACAAGAGCCTTTTCATCACTTTTAGGTACCCAAATGGTGGAAACCTTTTACTTAACCTCATCATAGTTTACCCTAGTCATTATGTTAGAAATGTTATCATAAGGTGTAGATGCCCTTTCATTATACATTTAGAAGTATTGACTAGAAACCCAAGTTGATCTCTAAGACTAGTTAGGTTATTATAGTGATGTGTGGAAGGATTTGTGTGAGACACTCTTCCTATATTGTAGGAAAACTCCCTAAGGTGACCTTGTAATTTTCAATGGGTACAGACATAGATTTGTTTGGGCAGACCTTTGTTAAAACTCCTAGTATGAGTTCTCCCTGATGGGTTAGGTGGAAACTCGTAAGGATCTAACACAAACTTCGAAACTTGTTTGGGTGTGATATTGGAACTGGATGTACCATTATAATATATATCTTGCCTCTCTTTTAAACCTAAAGCATGACCTAGGAACATCTTTCCAACATTCTTATATTTGTCTTCTAAAGTAACTTTGACTTACCAGGCACATTCAAAATATTTCTCGAGTTGGGAAATATGGGCTTTAAGTTTCTCATGAGTCTCCAATGATGCTTGAAGGTCTCTCATAAGATTAGACACTTTGTTGGTTAAGTCGTTCGTCTCCCTACCCACCAAAACAAGTTCCTCACTCAAAGAGATTCAAATTGAGACATCACTCTCTCTCAAAACTTTCAACTCCTTCTCTAGAGACAGCACCCTGAGAGTCAAAATTTTATTTTTAGTTTTAGTTTTTAATGACTCGGTGTAAAGTTTGGATTATGTATATTGGACACCATGTTCTCTCTCACTTAAACTATCGTCATCACCCTCAAACTCTCCAGAATGATTTGACTCATTATCGAGGTTATCACTTTTAGAGACGTCCTCATCAGTATGAGACATACTTGAAGTTCTAACATGACTAGCCATAAATGTGGTGAAGTTACGTCCATGCAATGATTCATCCTCATTATCCACTAACTCAACATCACTATCATTTAGAGTGTTATTATAGGTGGCTTTACCTTTCTCTGTCTCTTAAGCCTTGTGGGACACTCATGGGCTTTGTTCCTCTCACACTTATAATATCTCTCTGATTCATCTTTCTTGGGATTTTCACCTTTATCTTTCCTTTTATCATTCTCATAAAAATTCTTACCCACTTTGAAAATTTTATTTTTCTAAAAAAAATTATTTTACGATTTGGATGAATTTTGATTTTTGAATTTGAGAAACTTTTTGAATTTTTTTTAGTAAAAAGGGCAATATCATCTTGATAAATTTCAGAATCGAAGTTAGAAACCTCCTTTTTTTTTATTTAAGGCTATTTCTCTTTCCTTTTCTTTTAGGTTTAGGGGAACATGTCTAATTCGTAAGTTTTGATATCATCTAAGAGTCCTTTTAGCCTAATTGTGTCTATAATTCCTAAAAAGTTAAGGATGACAACTTTTGCATCAGAATGAGATGAAAGAGACCTCAAAATCTTCTTAACAACTCTCATTTAAAAAATGTTCTCACACAAATTAAAACTAATATTCACAATATCAGTCATACGAGCATAAAATTCATCAAACGTTTCAGTTTCAGGCATGTGTGTAGTCTCAAATTGTGTGGTGAGACTTTGAAGATTATAAGCTTTAACTGCATTGGTACCATCATGTGTGAGTTGGAGGATATCCCAAGCTTCTTTAGACGTGCTACATATTATGATGCGACGAAATTTGTTGAGTGTGACAATACCAAAAATGGCATTCAAACCACGAGAGTTAAAATTACTTAATCTATAATATGATTAAAAATAAAATGTATGAGCTTGCATACAACACGTGTTGATTTATGTATACCCATTTCCCTTCATCATTATAGGCTGAGAAAAAAATTGATATAGAAGTTTTACTAAACAAACGAGTAAAGATGTAATCGATGGGTAAGGCCTTCATATGTTTATTCAGTTTCGTGAGTTATATATATATATATATAGGCAGGCTTCAATGAGGTCCTAATTTGCGAACTATTTTTTAAAAATAGCAAAAAAAATTACTTGATTTTTATCTGTGCTATTTAAACATTTCAGGGCACCCTGTAAAAACATTCAACTCAAAATGATATTTTTTGCTATTTAAAAAAAATCAGTCAAATTTGTGTCAATTTAAAAGCTCTTGAATATATATATATATATATATATAATGCTCTTGTGCAGACTAGTCCGCATTTTAAGAATGCGGACCAGACATGTGTGACCTAACGGTGCGCCTAGTAATTATCGCCTAAATTATAGGCACACTCTCTCTCTCTTTTCTGGGCTCACCGCCAGGTGACACATGTCCGGTCCGCATTCTTAAAATGTAGACTAGTCCGCACAGAAGCAGGACTATATATATATATATATATATATGGCTGATTTGTTAAAAATAGCAAAAAATAAATTATTTTGACCTGAAGCCTTTTAGAAGGGTCCCCTGAAATGCTTATGTACCATAGAAAAAATCAAGTCAAATTTTTGTGTGTGTGTGATTTTTCAAGTCCACCAGTTAGGCCTCACTTGATCCTGCATATATATCTATATAATAAGGAGTAATGGTGTTTTTACTATTCCATAAGTTTATAAGATAATTGACGGCTGAGATTAAATGTGGATTGAGTGTGGAGTGCTTGAATCTAATGAATGAAAATTATGGACAGAAATATGGTGCGAATTATGGTTCACTTGGATAGAGTTGGGACTCACAATCATAGAGTGTGGCTGAAGTACAACCTAAGACTCACAATCACTTACACAAGCTTTCTCCATATCTTCACCTTAAAGCATGTACTTTACGCCATCTGTTCCATAACCCAAGAGAACAAATCAGTCGAGAAAAAAAACTTCACCATTTCCTTAGGGTGAGTTTCTCCAAATTTCTCCATAATCCAACAGAACAAAGCTGCTAAGAAAAACAGGTTGAGTTTGTGCTATCTGCATTTCTGCTTCAGTTTTTGGGTTTTATGGCTGCGTGTGTTAAACCTGACTCGTGAAAAATAGGTGGGAACTCTCTAATATCACACATGTGTTCATATATTAAGTATAACACCATTTCCTCGGGGTGAGTTTCTGCTATCTGCATTTCTGCTTCAGTTTTTGGGTTTTATGGCTGAGTGTTAAATATCATAGAGTTGTGTTCATATATTAAGTAAAGTTGTTTTTGTTAAACCTGACTCATGAAAAATAGGTGGGAACTCTCTAATATCACACCTATTTTCATATATTAAGTAGAGTTGTTTTTGTTAAACCTAACTCATGAAAAATAGGTGGGAACAATAATTGGGTTTGCACGGAGATATAAACACAGCCTCTCTCTCTCTAATATCACACCTAGGTTCATATATTAAGTAGAGTTGGTTTTGTTAAACCTGACTTGTGAAAAATAGGTGGGAACAGTTGTGATATACACATCTGTATGAAAAATAGGTGGGAACAGTTGTGTATATATCTTATCAAGTATTATGTATATATCTGATCTATAGGTGGGAGTTGTTCAAGTATTATGTATATATCTGATATCAAAAGAAAAATTGAATTAAAAATAAAATCTAATATGATCATTTAAATAAAAAAAATCGAATTAGAAAATTCAGATCTTTGGAAAAAATAGATCTAAAAAAATCCATCTTTTTGTTTGCAAGTCTAAAAAGTTGCTCTTTACCGTTTTGAAGGGTTGTTTCATGCCCATAATGTGCATTTGTTTGAAGGGGTGCATCTAAGTTAGTGTCAAAATCCATCACCTGACAGTCTTCGAAGTTGGAGGGAAAAAAGAGAAATCTTGAGGATCTGTTTAAGGTTGTACCTCCGCCATTTGAGAATTTTTTTTGCACTTCCGTATATCTATATACACATCCGTATATTTGTATACACATCTGTATATCTGTGTACACATCTGTATGTATATGTATATATACACAACTGACATATACAAATATATACCTACATCAACTGATATACACATCTGTATGTATATGTATATATACACAACTGATATATACCTACAGCAACTGATGTATATATACACTACTAATATACCTACAGCGTGTGATATCAGATATATATAGATGTCTCTCTCTCTAATATCACAGCGTGTAAACCCAGAGTGTAAACCCAGCGTGTCTCTCTCTCTATATACAGATGTCTCTCTATCTAATATCACAACTAATATAAAAAAAGTGTATTCATGAATATTAGAGAGAGAGAGAGAGAGAGAGACAGCGTGACTTAGTGTGTAAACCCAACTGTTCATATACTATAAATACACAATTGTTCATGAATATTAGAGAGAGAGACAACGTGACCCGGCGTGTGTTCATGAATATTAGAGAGAGAGAGAGAGAGAGAGAGAGAGATCGTGCGTGATATTAGAGAGAGAGTTATGTTATACTATATTAGGTAGTATACAATATTAGGTAGTATACACAACGTTACATTGTTCATAATATACACAACGTGTATAAATACACAACTATTCATATATTATATTAGGTAGTGTTGTGTTATGTTTTCACACAACTCAAAAACAAAAAAATGAGTAAATTTGTTTGTGTTCATATCTTCTTCTGAAAGAACTTAACACGGACAGGTGCTCCAAAACAAAAAACTGAGTAGAGTTGTTTTGAATGGATGGGTTTACACGGACAGTAAACTGGGTTTGTTTGGGTTTAATTTAACTATGTCTCTCTTATATTGGGTTTGGAATTTGTTATCGAGGATTTCTAAATTTAGGACCTATTATAATATATATTTTAGAAATAGGATAACAAATATAGATTATGTACTTTTAGGATTTAAAATAATATTGATTATGGATATAGGATAATAAACATTTCGTTTTCATTTTTAGTCCCTATTTTCAAATTAAAGGGACACGTGACATGCTGTGATTGATTGACGTTTTATGAATATGGGTCCGCGCCAGCGGCTTTATTTAAAAATAGGAACTAAAACTATTATAATATATATTTTAGAAATTGGATAGCAGATATTAATTATGTACTTTTAGAATTTAAAATAATATGGATATAGGATAATAAACATTTCTTTTTCATTTTTAGTCCCTATTTTCAAATTAAAGGGACACGTGACATGTTGTGATTGGTTGACATTTTATGAATATGGATCCGCGCCACCGGCTTTATTTAAAAATAAGAACTAAAACTATAAATATTTCGTTTTCATTTTTAGTCCCTATTTTCAAATTAAAGGGACACGTGACATGCTGTGATTGGTTGGCATTTTATGAATATGGATTTGCGCCAGCGACTTTATTTAAAAATAGGAACTAAAACTATAAATAAAATGTTTCTTGTCCTATTTTATTTATAGTTTCAGTCCCTATTTTTTAATAAAGTCGCTGGAGTAGACCCATTTTCATAAATCGTCAACTAATCACAGCATGCCGCATGTCCCTTTAATTTGAAAATAGGGACTAAAAATGGAAACGAAATATTTGCTGTCCTATATATCCATAATCAATATTATTTTAAGTTCTAAAATTATATAATCTAATTTTTCTATACATTAGAAGTTTTGAGATATCAGATAAGAGTAATCCAAACAATCTGACATCATATCATGAGAGGTTTTGAGATATTTTTTATGAGTAATCCGAACCAGTTGAAGGTGTACTCTGACATCATATCATTAGTAGTTTTTATTGTGTTTCGGGATATGTACAACGTTGCATTTCACATTATGTTATGTTTTAGACCCATTTAATAATTACACCAAATTTTTTTCATTTTGTAGTTGACTTCTTTGTTCACATGGAGAAAGTTACCGCATTTGGCAACGTATGTTACTTTTAATTACACCCTCTTTCACTTAAATGATATCATTTCCTTATACATTTTCATTCTTTACTTATAGGTGGATGAAGATGCAGCAACTGCTGTAACAACTGAACTCCTCTCATCAATTTTTATTATCCTCACCTATATGTTTATATGTTTGATTCCATCCATTGCCTTTTTAATTACAAATTCAAAGACTGCGCCAAAATAATATCAGTGTTGATGTCCTCAATGAATCTCATCTAAATAGTGTTCGTTCCGTGGTAAAAAAATGCACTTTAGTTTACTAATAGTACTTATAAGAAATTTCTCCATTCTTAATCAATATCCTCATTTCTTATCTTCGGTATAGCCTGTTAACATTTGGACACCTTCAATAGGACGTGGGAAAGAAAAAGAAAACTTGACACCCACTAAGGTTACATTTTTTTTTTCTCATCTATTATAATATATAACATATTTCTTTATCTAATTATATACATTTAACCTTATAATATAGGATATACGGAAAGGGAAAGGGAAAGAAACTGCCTCTCTAAGTGTGGTATGTTTAACTAGTTCTAGGTTTACTCTGATATTATATTTACAATTTTCTCATTTTTTACTTATTGTGTTCTTCATTTCTCTATAATCTACTTAATTTGTTTTGAGTTTATTTTCAACATTTCTTTCTTTTTTCATAGATTCAAAGGTCGCGTGGAAATAACATTGGTATTATTATACGTGATGATGTTACACCAAATGTTGTGCATAATGGAGTAAATATTACCTACTAAATTCTTTTAGAGTTTGAACTTCATATTTACAACTTCTTCACTCCCCATTTATAGTATCAATCTTATAATTAACAGCCTCAAACTATACTCAATAATGCAAATGAGAAAGACAAGGGAAAGGAGAAAGAAGTTCCCACGCGTAAAAGGGTAAACACACCTCAAGAACTTTTATGTTTTTTTATATGCTCATATTTCTTTTTGTATATAATATTCTTCATGACATTATGTAATACTCTTTTTATATTCTTATATTTCTTTTGTAGGAAGCATGGATGGGGAAGTATAATGTTTGTCCAGGAGAGGTTTGTTTTTATCATTGCCTTATTGGTTGTGTTACTTTACTCTCAAGTAATTAAACAATTAAGTTATTAAAGTGTACCATTAAGTTTTTTACAATCTTTAAAGTTTACACCCATGGTTGAAAATTTAATTTCACTATATTATTAACACTATGATCCCATACTCCTTTCCATTATCACACAGTGCTGATATTATTTATCTTCTTTAGTCCATTGATAAAAATTTTGTCTCCAAAAGTGCCCTCGCGCAATGATTGCGACGAGAGAGAGAAAGATGCAATCCTCCTATAAATGCATAAGAAGTTTGTTCACCGCCACAACCTGCCTTGAGCATTGATCACATAACTGGTGACTTAATCTCAACTCACATTATTTCTCAATGCCAACGACGTGAACGAGAAAGATGTAATCGCTTTTTAAATTTAGATGTCTTGCATCTAGAAGCTACATCTGTCATTTCTTCCCCCTTGCGTAACAATCCCCCGTAAGTGTTGAAATTAGATAACCACAAGATAACTACATCTCAAAACGTGCACCTGCCCAACTACAACGTCGTGATCGAGAAAGAGCATTTCGATTACAACAAGCTAATTCTGGTCATACTCCCCATGTTAAAAATTCAATGGGGCCACCTAATTTTTGTTGCACCGACAGTTTTGCCAAGAGATCAAGTTATCACATTTACCATCAGATAATGATGAGGCTCAAGTCCCGTCATCAATAACTAACCAATTTATATATGTTAGTACCCCTAATACTTCATAAATTTCTATTTGAAGACTTAGTCCTTTGACAAACAGTTTACCAATCACAGTTGCGGAGATAAATATGCCCCCATTTATGTCACCTCGAAATCTTTGCCAAGATTTTGACCTAATTGATTCTGAAGAACAGTATATCGGGTCCCTCCAAGAACATTCTCCAACATCAAATTCTCTTCAAAATGTATTGGTACCCAATACGTTGCAAGTTATGCCCCACCTTGAAATAGAGAATAATCAAGAAATTCAAAATTTCCATTCATTTAATGCACATAGTCGTAGGTATGATTTCCAATTTTCTATTATTCTTTTACTTTATTTACTATACTTCGTTTTATTTTTCACACCTTTTCATTTCATATATAGATCCATTGTACAAAGTCGTGGAAATATTGCGAGCACGAGCACACCTCAAGAACTACATGTCCATTTGGAAAGACATTTTCTTGGGCTCATGGATGTTCCTTGTTGTTATTGTTCAACTTTACATTGGATGGATGAAAGATTATCGACCTCATCAAAGATTCACCCTCTATTTATGAAGTGTTGTAGACAAGGACAAGTTCGATTACCACATTTACTTGAACCCCCACCAGAAATTAAACATTTGTTCGATGGTAATGATGTTTAATGCAAGTCTTTATAGAGTCATATTAGAGAGTATAATGCTGCAAACGCCTTTACAAGTCTTGGTGTTCAAATGGATGATAGGTCCTAAGAGGTAGGGGTCCATCATCTTTCACCATTCATGGAGAACTACGTCATCGTACTGGATCTTTATTACCGGAACTGGGACACGAGGAAGAAGCTTCATATCCCCAGTTATACATTTATGATTCCAGTGTGGCTTTGAGTGTTAGGGAACATAGGAATCCACAATTACGAAGCGATGTACTACAAATAATTCAAGGTTGCTTGGAAGTGAACAATTCATTTATCCACAAATATCACCAAGAATTTGCTATTTTAAATGAATCTTCTCGATCTGGACAGAACATGCCAGTATACTTACATTACAATTCTACAGCAGATCATAGAAGGTATAATTTGCTTTCGACCAATGAGATTGCTGTTATTTTTCCCGGCGACGGCCATAATGCGTCTGCAATGAGAGACATTATTGTTCGCCTATGAAGGGGGATCAATTGATGAGAGTTAATGAATGTCACCCATCTTACCTACCTTTGCACTACGCTCTTTCATACCCTCACGATCAACTTCGTCAGGAGCCCGACATGAAGTTATGGGATGTGGCAAATAATGTTGATCAGGATCATCAACTAACTCAACTTGATCATTATAGTTATCAGTTGTTTCAACATGGCATTGAGTACTCTATAATTTTGAGAGGAGGTAAACTTACGCAGGAGATCATTGTTGATGCATGGGCTTCAACGGAACAAAATTGTCTGACTTATTTCAGACTTAATCAAAGAAAATTTCGGGTAGAATTATACAAAGATCTTAGCGATTGTATATCCGAGGGTGTTGAACCATTACAAATTGGTAGACGAATGATTTTGCCATATTATTTTACTGGTAGTGTACGAAATATGTTTGAGATTTACTAAGATTCGATGGCCATCACTAGGTACAATCAGCATCTTAATATTTTTCTCAAAATGATCGCTAATCCTAAATGGCTTGAAATCCGTAAGGAACTTTTACCTGGTTAAAATGCTCTTGACCATCTAGATATGGTTGCACGCATTTTTAAACTAAAAAGAAAATCACTAATGAAGGAGATTAAGGATAAAAATATGTTTGTCAAGAAAGTGGCCCACGTGTTTACAATTGAATTTCAAAAACGGGGGTTACCCCACATGCACGCTCTTCTTTTCCTCGATAGTCAAAGAAAGATTAAAACATGTGCCCAAGTATATAATGTTGTCTCTGTTGAGTTTCCAGATCCCACCTATGATCCTACACTTGTTCAAACTATATTGAATTGCATGGTACATGGCCCATGTGGCTCCCAGAATCCAAATTACCCTAGCATGGAGAATGGTATATGCGCGAAGAAATACCCTCGATCATTTACAGAAGCCACAATAATGGATAATAATGGATATCTAATCTATCATCATCGTGATGATGGTAAGGAATATACTACTGCTAGTGGAAAAAAGGTATCAAATAAAGATGTTGTCCCCTGTAATCCATATTTGTCTAGACTTTTCAATTGTCACATAAATGTCGAGGTTTGTGATGGGTTACGATGCGTTAAATATATAAATAAGTACATATACAAGGGTTATGATCGCACAACTATGGTTTTGGGAGGTGGTGATGAAATCCAACAATATTTAGATGCAAGGTACATTGGACCTCCCGAAGCAGCTTGGCAAATTTATGGTAATCACATGCATCAGGAGAAATCTCCTGTTACACGATTAAAATTACATTTACCCGACATGAATCATGTGTTGTTTGATACTTCAGATTCATCAGCTACGATTGCTCAAAGATCCAACTATCAAATGAGTTCGTTAATTAGGTTTTTTACTTTTTGCTCATTAAATCCTTGTGCACGAGTGTATACCTACCAAGAGTTTCCCCACCATTATGTTTGGAGTTCTAAAATAAAGTTCTGGACTACACAAAAATATCTGAGTTTGCTATTGGGCGAATGTACTATGCTAGCCCAAATTCTGGATAAAGGTTTTATTTGCGATTGCTTTTGACGGTGAAATGTGTATTACATGAGACTTTCAAATCGACGTGTATAGTGAGGGGATTGCTTAAAGACGATAATGAGTTGGTTCAATGTTTACAAGAGGCATCTATTATATGCACTGGATATCATCTTCGATGTCTATTTGGTGTTATACTTACACAATGTTTTCCTTTGCATCCGGAGTTATTATGGAATCAATTTTCCATTCATATATGTGATGATCTGATTCATAAGTTACGCACATTATTTTCCATCCCAAATCCAACCGACATCCAAATTGAGGATTATGGTTTGTATCTTCTAAATGAGGTGACTTAGGAGTCTGGTAAGAGTTTAAGTGACTTCCCTATAATGCCTCTGCCAAATTTTAATTGGACAACTATGAGTGGGAGTAAATTACCCTCAGAACATCACCAGTTACAATCGTTAGCAGAGCAAGGTGATGCACAGTCAGATGTTGATCACCTTAATTATGGACAACGCATAGCTTACTCAGCGATAACATCATCTGCTTTCGAGAATAAGGGGACTACATATTTTTTGAATGGGGGTGCTGGCACCGAAAAGACATTTTTGTACAATACGATTGCAACCTTTTGTCATAGTTTGGGTCATACGGTTATTACAGTCACTTCATCTGGCATTGCTTCTTTATTATTGGTTGGTGGTCGGATCGCACATTCAACATTTTTCATACCTTTGGACATTCTTAAAAACTCAAACTGTGGATTTACAAAGCAGTCGATACATGCAGAGTTGTTTAAATCAGTTAAACTTATAATATGGGATGAAGTTCCTATGCAACATAGGCATTGTGTTGAGGCTGTAGATAAGACACTACAAGATATTTGTTATGTTAAAATCCATTCGGAGGAATTACAGTAGTTCTTGGAGGTGATTTTGGACAAATCTTACCTGTTATCCCCAGAGGAGATAGAGAAGAAATTATTTCTGCCTCATTAAGGCGATCTGTGCTTTGGAGGCATATCCATGTTTTGACCTTACATATAAACATGAGACTAAACCCATTGGATCCTGAGACAATTCAATTCTCTTCGTTCTTGGATCAGGTACCGTTATTTACTCTTTCATATTTTTAATAAACTTTGTTCAACCTACTACATGCATTTGACTTTTTTTTGTATATTGGATCCAATCCTCTTAAAATTGTATCGTTGCCTTCCTCAATACAAAAATTTAATGATGTCCATGATGTAATTATGAAAGCGTATCCATTGTTTAATGTGGGTGGTACCGTTATGCCAACCTTCCTCACCGAACGAACAATTCTTTCAGCGCGAAATGATGATGTGACTACTATAAATAATCTGGCATTGAATATCTTCCCGAGTTATACAAAAACTTATTTTGGTGCCGATAAAATGTGTGATGACGAGTCCGAAAGAGACGTACATAGTCAATACACAAATTAGTTTTTGAATTCTCTCAGTCCTTCTGGTTTACCCCTTTTTAAGTTAGAGTTAAAGGTGGGTTCTCCGATAATGCTTTTGAGAAACATTGCTCCGAAGGATGGTCTTTGCAATGGCACCCGATTGGTCATTACAAAATGCGGAGAGAATGTTATTGAGGCCTAAATATTAACTGGTGATAAGTGTAGAAATTTAGTATTCATTCCTAGAGTCTCATTATCTCCTTCATTTGCGGAGATCCCAATAAAAATAACGAGATGCCAATTCCCAATTCGATTGGCATATGCAATGACCATCAACAAATCACAGGGTCAATCTATAAAGTTTATGGGAATTGACTTGGGCACACCAGTTTTTAATCATGGCCAGTTATATGTAGCGTTATCTCGATGCAAAGTGCAAATCGCATTACCCTTTTTTCTGATGATTGTTCGCTTTTGACAATAAACATCGTGTATCCGGAAGTCCTCTTATAAAGTAAGTAATGTCATTTTCCCTATAAACTACACATTTGACCCATTTGTATCATTTTTTGATTTTTTTTAACTATTCTTAGGATTGGGAGCCAATGGCAAGGCATCAAGAGCGGATAAATACCCGCAGGTTGCTTACATGAGGTTCCCGCAACAAGGTACTTCATCTTTAAAATGTCTCTTCTTTTCATTCATTTTTAAAAATTAGTCTTAACTATTAATATTTGTTATAGTTGGTTGTAAATTGTGCCAATCTTCATATCAAGTACGTCGAGCTCGATACGTGGACATTTCATAGAGTTATTACGAGGATGTTTCCTGTGAATCCATGTTTGACTATCAGAAGGCTAATTTTTTTATAAAGCTTAGGCTTAGAGTTACTACACATTGTTGGATGATTGCCAAGGATCTTTTTGTATAGTCTGCTAAGGATTTTCTTTTTATACTCTGCTAAGTCTTTTTTGCTAAGGATGATTACTACATGTTGTTAGATGATTGTTTGATGAATTTAAACTATTTGAATGTTGTTTGACTATTTATTATTAGTTAAACAATGAATAGTCCTAAAAATGAAGGACATTATGACCAATTTTTAAAAAGTAAATTTTGTTTTGTTGGGGAACGCAATTTTTTTCTTTTTGCAATTACGTACTTTAAATTTTTTTGCATTTTTGCGACTATCAGTGTACCTTCAGGCACGGGCATACCCTAGTATACACACACACACACACACACACACACACACACACACACACAGTGAGTCTCTAACATACCTTCTAACAACATACCTATGAATATACCTATTGGGATAAAAATATGATTTCCACTCACAAGACATTGATTAGATGCAATATTTATGATATAAATAAAAAGTAAAAGAGATGAACGTTGGATATAGTGCTTCGGATGGATTGGCCTGCGTTCACATGGCAAAGGGAGGGAGTAGTATTATTTATTGATCTCAGGAATTATAGAGGATTTTCATACATAGGAATTCATATATCCAGCTTTAGTACTATGTCGGCTTTATATACACAACCTTACAACGTTACTCCTACTTTAGTGCTCTACATCTTGAGGGGAGTTAAACTCAGTGGGACACGTGCTCATCCCTAATTTCTCCACACGCTCCCACGTTTCTTATTTACCAGGATGGCAGTCAACCATCATAGTGAATGTGAAGCTTATTGGAAACAATAGTTAGTTGACCAAGTCTTTATGATTCAAGTGATCGATCATCCTTCGTTGATGAAAAGAAGTGTTCGGTTATTCCCTTGGTCGATCTACCACTAGATTACCAATTATTCGGTGAAGAATAATAAAAGGGTTAGGCCAACTCCTTTGATGAATATGATTGTGTTGGATCGATCAGAAATCCCTTTCATCAGCTACCCCCGAACTCTTTATATTCACAGAGATCAGTAGAAGAGTCTTGCTCGTGGCCGAAGATCATACTTACCACTTGTGTTAATGTCATACCTAGTGGGACTTGTGTTGCGCAGTGTTCGAATTTTGATTCGATATGATATGATTTCTAATGCTTGGGATTCTGTACTGACGTAGATTTCATGATGAGTCGTCGCTACATTCTACAAATGCAAAATGCCATTAAGAACATGGGATGTAATAATTTCATATCTAATTATACGCACACTTGCCAAGTGCGCGTGTACACCTAGATCGACCTCACGCGCGTCGTTCGCGTGTGTTATCCACTAAGCGCTCATATCTATTAGATCAAATAGGATATGCAGGCTGAATATAAATAAGATCCTTTATTCTTATTATAAAAATTAAGAAACTTTCATCTGCTAAACTTTCCCAACCCTGAGTTGTAAGATCATTGCCTACACTTATTTCTCCCATTTATTCATCTTCCTCCCTTCCCATCTCATCATTTCTCTGGTTCTAAGGTCTCATATAGATTTACCATTTTTCATTCGTTTTTCTTTATTTGCAAGGTTTAATACTCTTATACCAGGGGCGATTTGTGATATGCTCTAATAAACATGAAGAACAAACCTAGAAGGGGTGAATAGGTTAGTTAACATCCGAGGTTAATTTTTCTCACTTGCACAGAATTGTTCCCAATTTTAAAACTCACACAAATTGATATAATAAAAGACTTATCAAATGCCTTTATAAACACACACAAGATGATATTAAGTGAATCTAGTGATGAAACCTAGATAAAAAAAAACACTTAATCAAATTTTAAGTCAATTCATATGATTCAAACAAGATCTATGTGAGGTGTGTGATCAATTATGTAGAAGACAATTCAAAACATACACAAGTTATCATAAGACATGGCTTGTGAGGAAAACCCCCACCCAGGGGTAAGAAAAACCTCGACGCACTCACAATTCTCATTTTTACTTGAAAGCAATTTTACAAAAGACAAAAAGGTCATACTCCGCCCAAAGTACCATTTCCATCCCAAATTAAGAGTCCATGTTTGAAAGTCAGTATATTAATAGAAAAATTTTACAATACAAATTAATCGCATTTGAAATTATGAATATTTATGTTACATATTAAGTGGGATGCATCTGGCATCAGCAAATAATTATTTTTTAATATATGTTAGCTTGCAATTTCCTAGTTGTTTATATCCATGTATGTTTACTATTGAGGATTTAGAACAGATTGTGGAAGCTTTTCCTTTAGTATATACGTGTAATGTTCTAACTCCATATCAATTCCATATTCCTAAGCTCACGGAGGTACAAATTACTTGATGATGAATTTTTTATTCGAGATATATTACAGAGTTTTGGTTTTCTTTTTATTTATTTTAATTGAGTTCTATGTTCTCTTTGAAACTGAATACATTTGTGTTGGAATGATGAATTCATCATTTTATGTTGGTAAATATGCTTCTTTTCTGCTAAGGAGTCATAGTCTCTTATTGAATTTGGTCAATTAACAAAAACCTAGTCGTTTGGAGGGCAAAATTGAGGAAAATAAAATTTTTAGAAATTGTTAGGAGCTTAAATCTGCATCTTGAAAACAAATGAATGTATACATGTATATACAAGTCTTGATACACATATATATACAATCCCAAACCATTAATAGAATAAATTATGTTTAGACCAACTATAAATATTTTACTCTCATGAAATTAATGAAAAATGGCTCACGTTTGAAAGGATTTAGAGTAAAATGATAGGGTTTATAAAAAATAACTACTAGTGTTAGGATTTTGTAGAGATGGGCTACTGGAGGAGAAGATAGGGATATTTTGGTCCTTGAAAACACAAAAGGGTTAAGTATAAATATGACTAGAGGGACATGTTAATGGAATGACAATGACATTACGCTATAGAGGATTATGTGTAATTAATGAACATATATGGGGTTATGTATACTTAGGTCACTCTATTTTCGGCCATGAAAATACAAAAGGGTTAAATATATATATGATTACAGGACATGTTATCTAAATTACAACCGCGTTCGATCATAGGGGGTTATATGTATAAGGAACCCTTGGGGGTTATGTCTACTTAAGTCATTATAATTATGGGTAAGGCAAAATAATCCTTAATTAACTGATCCAAAACCCCTTTTTCTTGTGTTTCCAGAAGTAATCACCATCGTAGGGGATTCCATTTTTACCCTTGATTAGTGTGATGAGTATGTCTCTTCCAATGAGTACTGTTGGCATGGGTATCTTTTTTACCCTTGATTTTGTGTTTGTAGAAACCTCCTTTTTTTGCTCTAAAGCTATCTCTCTTTCTTTTTCTTTTAGGTTTAGGGGAATATGTCTTTTTCATAAGTTTGGATATCACCTATGAGTTCTTCTAGCCTAATTGTGTCTATAATTCCTAAAAAGTTAAGGATGATAACTTTTGCATTAAAACTGGACGAGAGAGACCTCAAAATCTTCTTAACAATTCTCATTTACGGAATGTTCTCACCCAAATTAAAACTAACATTCACAATATCAGTTATACGAGCATAAAATTCATCAAATGTTTCAGTTTCAAGCATGTGTATAGTTTCAAATTGTGTTGTGAGACTTTGAAGCTTATAAGGTTTAACTGCATCGGTACCATCATGTGTGAGTTGGAGGGTATCCCAAGCTTCATAAGACGTGATACACATCATGATACGATGAAATTCGTTGAGTGTGATAATACCAAAAATTGCATTCAAACCACGAGAGTTAAAATTACTTAATCGAAAGACATCTTCAATCAAATTTGTGACTGTCTTGAGACTAAAGACATTTCCAATAGTCATACTACGAAGAGTCCACCCCATTTTAAATGCAAGCCAAACGCGATCGTCGATCAATTTTAGAGATGATATCATTCGAGATTTCTGATAAGATCAATTAGATCCATTAAATAAGGGTTTCCAATTATACGAATTCTCCATATAACCACCAAGATTCATCTAAGTAACTTGCAGAAACAATCTCTAATACCAATTTCTAAAATATGCAGAGTGGTACGATTATATGGTCAATGGTAGAATTCATATATTAGGTCACAAACAAGCTTAGTTCAATTTTAATTTAATTTTATCTTGATTCATTGAGGGAAACTAAGCATGCAAGATATTGAATCTAAATTAAACAAACAAAGAAACAAAAAGAGATATGAGGAAAAAATCCTTTTGAGAAAAACCCTTTCCAGCACTGTTACAACTAACGTATTACAGACTTAGACTCCACTAAGTATCGCAGTTATGTCTTATTCCTTGTTAATAACGGAAAGTAATGCATATCCAGCATCGCCCCACAATAAGCTCCACTTGGCTCGGTATCCATCAATCTACATCAGGAAACTCCTTTCCTACAGTTAGCAGTGAATAATCAACTCCACAGGGATTTGAACATGTGATGTGTTTTCAAGGTTTGATAAAGTCAGCACAAAATATGAAAGGTGTTTGGATTTGAAAAATCAAAGTGTTTGATCATAAAATAGGTTGAAAAAGGCTTGAAAAGAAGTATAGGTCCGTTGATCTTAAATAGGAAGAGAAATCTCCGAGAGATAGACTTGAAAAGATTGAGATTGAAATCGATTAAAAAATATTTTTTTGCCAACTCATTCAAATGAGGTACATCTCGTCTGAAGAAATAATCAAATCTCCTTCAAGCATGTTCTAATGACATATCTAACGAAAAAACAGAATGGGTCAAAAAACGTCAAAAACATTGTCATTAGAAGTTCGTTTGAATCTGTTCTAACGAGGTACAGACACTCGTTCGAATAACAAAATGACTTAGCGATTTTTCTAAAAACATTTAAAAAATATTTTGGTAGTATTTTGGATTCAAATTTGTTTAAAAATAACCCCTGGACATAAATAAATATTAAATCAACCTGATATACATTCTCTAATGATGGTAGTGACGATCTCAAGTCTTCATTCTTAGTTTGATGCATTCGGTCACTAAATTTTCTTCGATTGAATCTCTTGGGAATGTACACGATCAATAGTGGTGTAACAAAATATTCAAAACTATGAACTAAATGAGAAAATAATCAATTGTGCTCTTATATAATGTAAATGCAAATAAAGTAAAGTTCTTTGAAAGTAAATTCCAGGAAAATTAAAGGCAACGTAAGAATTTACTCGATCGTGATACAAAACTGAAACTAAAGTGAAATAAATTAAATTATGAGAAAATTATATTGCTGAAAATCAAACATGCTTAAATTTAAAGTGTATTGTACAAACTGGAACTGAAATAACACGAGCATCGTATTTAAGGAAAAACACTTTAAAGGCAAGAGCCTTCAAATTTTTGAAAATGCTGAAGTTAAAATACAAAGAGATAAATAAAAAAACATTTTTTTCTCATGAGCAATGTGTTATGTTTTTAGTGCTTCTTTGACATGTTACCCCAACATCGGTATTTATAGCCATATTATGGAGGAATGTCTTGCAAGTTTTGACACTTCCTCAAGTAAGTCCCCACGTTGTCCATTTTCATGCATTGGCGGGGTCTTCTCCATGTGTTTTTGGCATGCATCAAATCTTATCCAATTCAACTTCCTTAAACCCTTGCTCATGTCTCTCACATGACTTCATTGGCTTATACGTGTCACGTGTTTCCTTCATGTGTTGGACTAAAATTAATCCAATTGAGGTTTATCCCCGTCTCTGTTTTATTAGTACGATTAATAAGACATTAATCCATAATTAAAATTTTCCTTATTTAACACCTATCACTATTTGATTGGCGTGATTTCTTATGATGTAAACAACATTGGGGAGCAGTAGTTCTTGGTAATTAAATGTTAGGGTTCACTAGTACCTATAATTAGAGATTTGGGTTTAAAATTAATGTTATTTGTTTGTTGATTTATGTCACTATTTATTGGCTTATCTAGGCACCTAAAATGACATATTCACGCCTTTTCCTACCAAACAAAGACATTTATGCCCCTATCTCTAATTAATTCCAATATACAAGTATTTGTGGCTATATATATATATATATATATATATATATATATATATATATATATATATATATATATGTGTGTGTGTGTGTGTGTGTGTGTGTGTGTGTGTGCGTGTGTGTGTGTGTGTGTGCGTGGAGAGGATCACGAGTGAACCTAAAAAGCAAACTTTTGAATGTACCTTAACAAAAAATACCTAACAACCCATTAATTTTAGTTCCTCTAGTGTAATTGGCCCGTGGCAGCGCAACGGACACGTGTGAGACCCGAGACCCCCTTATCCCAACCCCACCTTCCCCCACCATGGCAGACCACTAGTTAAAAAAAATAAGTTGCCAGAATGTTTACTGAGGAGTAAGGGCTGCCATGGTTGGGGGGTGGGGGGGTTGTAAAAAAAAATTTCGATCAACAAGCATGTCTGTTGCCGCTGGCACAGACCAATTACAACATAGGAATTAAAATTATTGGTTGTTAGGTGTTTTTGGTTAAACCCATTAAACATTCCACTTTTTAGGTTCACTTGTGACCCTCTCCCTATATATATATATTGGTATATTACCACTTTTCACACTTTCAACTCAAATAAATCACCAAACATCCCTTAAACAACATTAAAACATCTAACCATTTCACAATAATATTTCAACAATGAGAATTGGAGAGAATAAGGGAACAACATAGATAAATTTCATCATAAATTACATCACAAAATGTTTTTAACATGCTACCAAATTTCAACAACTTTTCCTTTTTTCGTGAATTTTATTTTGGGGATTCATGTGGCCAAATTTGTGACTAGATTGGATACTTTACACCTACATGTCCTAGGACTTATAGCAAATGCTATAGGCCTAAATACAATGGCTTGAAGCTGATAAGATCACTTGTGAGGAAGAACACTTGAAATTCCAGCATGAACAATGTGATGGGTGTAATTGGCTAAAAGATGTAGTGTGTAAGACTAACTCAAATCAAGGGGAGAATAACAATGCTATATCAATAACTGAATAAGTTTGTTTTCAATGTGGTCAACATGATTATTGGGTGAAAATATTCCCCTGGAAAGAAACCACATACCCCAATGAATTACAAGGGCCAATAAAATTTGGGAATTCAAACCAAGATAGAAGTTATGGAAGGAACTTTCTTAAATGCTTTACATAGGGGAACTTTGAATGGTTAACAGATGCAATAGAAAATATTAAGGAAAATAGGAAAATCAGTGTTAGGGTAAATATTAATGTTATCTTTGATGATCTTTGTAAAGGATTTGAATGCAAATTTAACGTGTGATGATGAAATGTTATGCAATAAACAAATATATATGAATTAATGCATAACTACTTTATATGTCCTGCAATCCAAATATTTCATTATACAAAGGCACATATCATTAACACAATTGAAAAACCATGAAATACTGAGCAAATTACATTAAAGTACAAGTCAACATCGCTGAATATCATGAAAAGTAACACAATTTAGTGTTTACCTCAACAGCTAGTCAACATCATTGAATATGATGAACTGTAACACCATTTAATGTTTACCCCAACAGAAGGAAAACACATAGTTATACCCTAATCAACAGTAACTTAAATTTCAATGCGACTTCTATAATTCTTGAAAACAATTGCAGACTACCATTAACAGTATACGTAATCGACTAAAGAAAAGCTCATATCGAAAGGAATTGAAACATGTCCATCTTACTAAGTGTATGGGGGCTTAAAGCTTAACCTCTAATTAGACCTGATCCCCACTATTACAAGGAATCTACAACAAGCACAGAGGGAGTTAGAGAAAGCACATAAGAAGCTAGAGCAAGCATAGAAAAAGTTAGAGCAAGCTCAGAGGAAGCAAGTAAACTAGTCCAAACGATGGAAGGAGGCACAAAGGAAGCCTTCTCGAAGGAGCTGTTAAAAAAACCTTTGTATTTTATTTTAAACTTATGTTGTGTGTACTTATGAGACATATTGTAATAATTGATAAGGTTACTTGGTATTCGCAATGGGCCAGGTCTGGCAGGACTTAGTAGAGCTTTCATGCCCTATCGAACAACTTCACTTAGAGAACCATTGAGGGAACTGGTTTGGAGGATTAAGGAGAAAGGAAAAATTAAGGCATGACTTAACCTCTTTAGATACACCAAGTAATATACCAGCTTGTCCGAGAGAGCATCATTCGAGCAACCATGAGTTCCTTTGATCACGGTGTTTAGTACAAACGGTCTTTGTCCAAAATAACAAGTGTATATTTTTAAAAAAATATCCTAGTGACGTCATGCATGACCTATCCCATGTCTAATACAAACTTGAGTAAGTTGTTAGGGATTTTGGGGACTGTCGGACGGTTTGGTGGGTAGTCGCCTAACATAACCAGCTAGTCATTTAAGTCTTTCTCTAGCTTTTAATACTACTGATGTAGGAATATGGTGGCATGAATTTTCATTTAATACTAATGTCGTGGAAGTAGAATGGTCTGACTTAACATTTAATACCCCTGAGTCTACTTGAGTATATTGGATAGACTATATATTACACCACCTATCCTTTGAACGAGGGGACCATCACATCAGATAGAAGAAATGGAGATTTCTGAAAGAGTTATTGCAAGAACCAGAGCTTTTATCTTTTACCATTAATGACTTTGTCCAAGCTTTCCACTTGAACCAAAGAATTTACTAAGCTTTTACCCTTTTATTCATTCATACCTTAGTGTTTGAGCTACCTGCCTGAGGTGTATCTAGAGTTCTTGACTTCTCTCACTTTAACTAGTTGTTTTAAGAGTTCATTTTTGGTCCAAAACAAATAGTATTTATTGTTTGTTTATGGAGTTATACAAGAGAGTTTGTGAGTTCACCTTCAAGAGTTTGATTCATTCCAATAAAATTTATTTCTTTATTGACAATAACATCTTATCTGGTTGTATTATCACCATTGACAAATGTTACACCTCAGTTTATATTTAAGCATCCTAGCATAAAGAGAAGTGCTCTATTACATTTGGAAATTCCGTTGGGGAGGTATATTTTTGACAGATGGCTCGGGATAATGTTACTCGTGATATTAACTTTGACGAGATCTAACGGAGAGAGGAATAAGAAGTGAGGGAACATGAGGTTCCTCGTGTGGAGGTTCACATAATTGCAACTATTACAAAAATTTCCACGATAATATACACTTTCACGAGATCAGTGATGGGACCCACTTAGACATCTCATCTCACGGGGAAATTTATGGAGATTTTACAAACACTAACAACCATGACGATTTTTGGGGCGACAATTGACCCCAGCTCATTCGCTACTCTCGCGACACCTGATGCAGTTCCTTCAAGTAAAATTCCATCTGTAGTTACTTCCACCATTACACCTGTCATGGGAGCACCTATTGCTACTTGCATTATGCCCATGGTTGTTCGACCAATGACTACAGTGATAGGGGAAGTTGTCACACCTTCTTTAATCGTTGAGGAGGTAAATAAGGAATTATTAAACATCATGTAAGCTTCCTCATAGAGTGCTACTGATACTGCCTCCATTTATGATGACTTTTACACTCCTTACCCAGAGGAGTTTAACGATGAACCATATCCCAAGGATTACATTCCCCTCATTTTTAACAAATACACGGGGAAGGGGGGAATCCGAAGTTTCACATCAAAAGATTTCACTACACTAAAAAGGCTAAATTGTCACCTTTGAGCTGGCCAGCCTTTCCACGACCATTAATCGTGATAAAAAATACGTATTTTTTGTTACGGTCAATGACCTTGACAAGTTAGTGAATAGGGTTTGTCACGATCATTGATCGTGACAAAGTTCGTGACAAGTACAATTGTCACGGACTTGTCACAATCAATGACAGCGATAACTTTAAAAAGTTATCACGGTCAAAGACCTTGACAGGTCCGTGATAACACTGTTAACTAAAAACCCTTACCGCCTCTTTTTTTCTCGTTTCATTTCCCTTATTCTCTCTCTCTCTCTCTCTCTCTCTCTCTCTCCTTTGTGTGTGTGTGTGTGTGTATGTGTGTGTGGGGGGGTCTACGTGTGTCTGTTTGTGTGTCTCTATGTGTGTGTGTGTCGGTTGGGTGGGTAGTGTGCATGGGGTGGGCGGGTCTCTGTGTGTGTGTGGGGGGGGGGGGGGGGCTAGATAATTATTAATTTGAATTTGAATAAACTTGTTGTATGTGTGTGTAAATTGAAATTGTGATTGGGTATTGGTATTAGGAATTGATATTGAAATTGATTTTGGTATTGGGTATTTGTATTGAGAATTGGTATTGAAATTGGTATTGAGTATTGGTATTGAAATTGAATTTGAAATTGGTATTGGGTATTGGTATTGAAATTGAATTTGAAATTGGTATTGGTATAAATTTGTATTGGTATAAATTAGTATTGGTATTGTTATTGGTATAAATTGGAAATGAAATTGATATCGTATGTATTAAAATTGGTATAAGTTTTAGTTCTTATGCGTACTTTAAATTAAATGAAACGTACTTTAAATTACATAATTAAATGAAATCTCTCGAATTGTGATAAGAGATAATTAAATGAAACATGCTTTGAATTACAAATTATGCGCATAGATACTAGACTTCTAGTTCTTATGCGTATGCATTCAATATCCTTTAGACCTGTTCGAGAGTCATTATCCCTGTAATGAGATCTCTCGAATTGTCCTATTTGTACAGTTTGGGACTGCATAGTTTTTGTATAATAATATTCTTAGTGGCTAAACTTGTTACTTTTGGGGGAAGTTCTGTTGTCATATCTTAATATTCTCTGGGTACATACTAGATGATGCGATGTTAAGTGTTATTTCAATTGAAATAACACTTACCCTTGCGAATCTATGTCGTGTACTTGGAGAACTATGGGGATATGGTGCCGAATTTTCCTCGAATTAGAACAATGTGCATGAGTTGTTAAGTATATTACATAAATACGCGATCTTGAATGGGATATGACCACTCACCTTTTAGAGAAGATGGAGGAAATAGGAATTAGTATTATAAATTGAATTTTAATTTTAATTTTAAATTAAAATTGAATTTGAATTTGAATTTGAAATTGACATTGGTATTTTAAATTGAAATTGAAATTAGTATTAGAAATTGAAATTGGTATTTGATTTTTGGTATAGTGCCTATTTGATTTTTGGTATTCAATTCTGAAATTGAAATTTGGTTTCTCTCTCTAATTGCAGCAGTGACCTTCATCTCTCTCTTTTTACACACTTTTTGGTACTCTCTCTCTCTCTCTCTCTATATATATATATATATATATATATATATATATATATATATATATATATATATATATATATAGATAGATAGATAGATAGATAGATAGATACACACACGCACGCACATAGAGATTGTTGAATTATTTAGGATTCTTGAATTTTTGTTGAATGGTGGATTTGAACATTTTGATGGCCATTGAGTTGGTTGGCCCTAGGAATTTCTAATAAAAGACAATATTATTTGCATTGTTGTTTTGAATTCTTGAATTGTTGTTGACTGGTTGATTTAAACACTTAGATGGCCATTGAGTTGGTTGGCCCTAGGCATTATCTAACATTTAGGGTTGTGATGAGAAATTAAACATAACAATGTAAAAATCCAATATAAATAAGACATAATTAAATGAAACATACTATAAAATTTTATACAACAAGTAATAAGTGATCATGCATTCACATGAGAATACATGCATGCATGTAGCCCGCAAAGTAAGTGTTATATAACAAGTAATGAGGGTAAAAGGTAATAACGGGAACTATAATAGATAGCCCATTTGTAAATTTACATTAAGTCAACTTCTTATATAACATTTGCTTCGGGGGGTGCATGCCTGAATGTATTCTCATTTGAATCAATGACATAAAGGTTTTGTAACATTTATAACTAATTTAAATTACATATAGTGCACATAGATACTAGCCTTTTAGTTCTCATGCGTACGCATTCAATAGGCCTTAGACCCATTCGAGAGTTATTACCCCTGTAATGAGATCTCTCGAATTGTCCCGTTTGGACAATTTGGGACTGCATAATTTTTGTATAATAATATTCTTAGTGTCTTAAACTTATTACTTTTGGGGGAAGTTCTAATTTTGTATCTTTATGTTCTCCGAGTACATACTAGATGATGCAATAGTAACTGTTATTTCAATTGATAAATTGAAATAACACGTACATTTATGAATCTATGTCCTGTACTTGGAGAACTATGGGGATATGTTGTCGAATTTTCCTCAAATTGGAACCATGTGCATGAGATGTCAAGTATATTACAAAATTATGCGGTCTTGAATGGGATAGAACCACTCACCCTTTAGAGGAGATGGAGGAAATAGGAACTATATTGTTTTTATGATATAACACTCAAAGATGAGATGTCAATTTTGTAGTAAATTATTTAATGGGAACTAAATGTTCACACCTTTGTTTATACTAATCCACGAATATACGCTTCATACCCATAATAGGTGATTGTTTGTAGTTGCTGTGATGGGATATCCTAAATATAAAGAGTGGATGGGTGAGACAAATAGATTAGGGGATGTGTTTCCCAGAGGTGCTAATAAATTTGTGAAATACGTAAAGAGATGTCATAATGATTAAGAGTTTCCGTGTCCATGTGCTAAGTGTAAGAATGGTAAGGTGTTTGAGTGGAAAACAGTTGAACTACATTTGTTAAGATGAGGTATGCAAGATAGTTATCGATTGTGGATTTTTCACGGGGAATGAAAAAATAATGGCACAATCAAACAAAGAATTTAGGTTGTGGTTATCACACGAGGTAATTATAATGAAAATGGTTGTTATTAAATGTCACTTTATAAGAAATCTTTACAACTAACGCAATTAATTTATCTATATTCTCAGCTCTTAAAGACGTGTGATGTGACATCAAGGCTTGCTCGTCTAACCACTGGTCCCTTGTTCATGGCACAAGAGTACAAAAAGTATCGATTGAGCGGTTACATATTCGGTGCAAGGGTGTATGAGGAAAATACAAATGTTTAGTACTCGGGCATTTCATACAAGTCTCTTACTTTCTTTTGAGGGAGCGCGAAAGATAAAAACCTCGTTGGAGCTGAAATGACTTACTATGGTGTAATTCAAAATGAAAAGCAGAGGGCACCAATTTTAAAATCTTACCAACAATAATTTCCTTTTATATAGATGCGGAAGCGAGATGGTTCAAAACAACAAATTTTAATTTATCTCAAATCAAAATTAAACCGAGTGAAATAGAATAAAACATACACTTATGTTAATTTCACTTAAAACCAAATTAATTTAACCCAAGTCCTAGTAATTTGCCTAACAAAATAATGAATCCATATTTGCAAATTAGGCCAAACAAAATTTTATCAAATTAAAGTAAATGACTTGAACTAAATTAATTAAACATTACCCAAATTCATTTAACACCAAATTGAACATATAGTGACTTAAACCATATTTTATCTTTTTACCTAAGTATGCATCTAAGGTCAATTTTACGAAAGATAAAATAAACAACAAACCACTACGCCGCGATGTACGAGGAAAAATCCACAACGGGAAAAAACCTTAGACGATAAGCTATCAAAAACTGGAATAGTATAAAAAAGTTAATTGGAAAAGGTTGGTTCCCGCACTTAATTATTTTGGAAAAAAGATAGTGGGTAAAGAAGTGGGAAACATGGAAAAACTGTCAAAAACTGCCAAATAAACTGTTCCCGCCAAATCTCGTTTGAACGAGATTTTCGTTCTAACGACCCTTCTAACGATGTTCTAGTGTATAAAATGGGAAGTCGTTAGTACACTCGTTCGAATTCTCGTTCGAACAACATTCTCGTTTGAACGAAAATTCGAACGATATTCCAGTGGCCAAATGGGGAACTCGTTGGCAAACCTCGTTCGAACGACATTCTTGTTCGAACGAAAAAACTCGTTCGAACGATCTTCCAAAAAGTATAAAAATTGAGTTTTAGCCCAAAAACTTTATTTCAAAGTTTTAATGAATCTTTCTGAAAATAAACAACAGTTTAAAAACATAGTACACCCAATATAAATTATTCTAAGATCCTATACATATATATATATATATATATATATATATATATATATATATATATATATTAAAATTCATTCATACCTTAGGAGAAATGGAACCATGTTGATGACGTAGAAACGAGGCACAATACACACGGCATTTAATGATGCTTTAATATCTTGGCCGCTACGTCTTCAACTATCTTGTCATAGTCTTGAATGGATATAATTTAAAACTATCCTATGACTTCAACGTTTTTATCCGGAATTGAGCCAAAACTACATTAAGACTCAATCGGAGAATTGTGTCCTTACAAATCTCCCCCTTTGGCCATTCCGGGACAAAAACCAACAAAAATCCGAAAGGGCCGTCAAGCTCTACTAGACATAAAACATCCCACCCAATACTTGACTGAATACCCAAGGATCAATAGCTTTGCCGATGAAGGTTGCCAACTTAGAAAAATTCCTGCACACTTAAGCAAATTATCAAACGCATAGGGAATATCAACATATTAAATGCAATTAAAATAAGTATTCGCCCTAAGTTAATTCTCCCCTTTATCAACTATGATCAATCTAAGAAGGTCGCGACTCCTCCTAAGATAAATACCCCAAACTAAGTTACGATTATAATAGGAATAGACACCATTTCTCCCCTATCATTCTCCCCCTTTTTTTTCAGGAATATAAAAAGGATAAAAGAACTAATAAACAAGATAATGCATAAAGTGATAAGAACATGAAAGCATATAGGCATGATAATGCATAAAGTGAATTCTTCTAGTTCTTTGTTAACTGGTATTCAAAGTCCGTATACACGTTTATACTAATAATAACAATGTTTTCAGAAAATGTCTTCATCCCAGTGCGGTAGCGAAGGAGACGAGGGCTCCTCGGACACTAGGCCCCCAAAATGGAGCAAATTGGGGTCCATAGTCGAGAATACGACGATATTATTGGCTAGATTCCTAGAGTTGCTAAAAGCGATCGTTGGCCCCAGGGTACACTGATTGGAGGGACGTGCCTAATGAGATCAAGATGGGCATCTGGGGGGCACTACAGGTAGTGTATTTATATTTATAAGAAACTAACGCTTACTTTTTTTTTGTATTTGTTTGACAGGATCGATTCAGCCTATCCCTACATGTCCGTGACTCCATGTTGGAACAAGTGAGGGATCAATATAGAACATGGAAGAAGAATATGCGAGAACGGTACTTTGGAAAGACCAGAGAGTCAATTCTGAGAGTACGTGACACCGTACCCTTGAAGGAGCCGGACTCATTGGCACAGTGAAAAAAGTTTATCGACAATGAGATAGATGAGCAAAAATTGGCATATCGTCAATTGGGGAGGGAAAATCGAGAAAAAAAGTAGGACATGCACTACTCCGGGCGGATGTCTTATGCCGAGGTGGAACATAGGATGGTAAGTTTTTATTTTTCTTTAATTTTAGTTTTATGTTATTCTAATTTAACATAGTTACTTACTAATTCCGCATTATTTTATCTCAGGAGAAGGGGAGTGGTCCTAGGGGTAGGCCACATAGGCTCGATGCCTATGTGGAAATTCGGATGAAGAAGGGAAAGTACAAGGAGGTGTCCCCGAGCGTCGCAACCACGATTGTAAGTTTTAAATGTTTAATTTTTTTAATTATGTTATAATTGTGACACCCCGCCTAATTAACCCCGGGTGATCAGTTATAATTTATATTAGAACACGTTTCTCAGTTGGTTCATTCTTAGCATCACTGTCGCCTTTTTAATTACTAACCACCTATGTGAGAAAATTAGACTGGTGCCAAGTTTTATTTTTCATTAACTTAAATGAAAATCTCATGCAGAAATTAAATATCACAATAGTCACAATTAACTAAAACAACCATTCACAATTAATTAACTGACCGAATAAACCATTGGCCCAAAACCCAACAAATATAAAGTGAAGAAAAGTAATCAATCTCAACAAGTCTGACAAAAACTAAATGAACTGTGAGCGACATACTCGAAATATATGATAAGAAGTCTCTATACTAGGAATGAAAGAAGGAGGCGTCTATCAAACTCCCGCAACATCCACATATCTGCAGCAACGGGTCCCTGAAATTGAGTCAAGCCTGACGTCCCTGAGGCTGGACACCTAAAAGGTTTTTAAAAAGTTTTTATAGCAAGCGTTGGTACCCAAAATATTCGAAAAATATTTAGCAAATGATTAACTTGCAGTAATAAATGAATATGCACGCTCTCCATATTTTAGTTATTGCCGCACTCCCTTGAGAACTTTCTCACCCCTCCTCTAATGTGAACTACTAACGCCTTAATTAAATTTACCTAGTTCTTTATCTCATGACTAGATAAATTATACAACCCCTTGCAATAACCCTACTCTAACCGAGTATGCCTTAATTATGTTTTGAAGTTATTATCAGCATCAACTTAATTAAATCATTTCCCTTTTAAATTTCATATAACTTCCACATCTGTTATACATATAATACAACTCGTGCTTTGTATTAATTATCCCGTATATAATTGTTTACCTAATTATATACTTATAGTCATATCACAACATTCACAAACATACTGAAAGAACATTTAATAATAGTATTCCCCCGAGTAAAGTCTCATCAAGTATAAATTCTCTAAAGTGCTATCCCACTAGGTGTATTCACATAACCTAGTTACCCCAAGTCAGAATCGCTCACTAACATGGTTAATACATACATGTTCGAGGCGGTCATATTCCTTCCCTGAAAGTGAGATGCCCCTCACCCATATAACGGACGCTATGACCTGGGAATATACTCGCCCTAATCCTCAAGCTAGGGGATTATCCACTATGCGCAACCTCCCCCTATAGCACTAGAGTATAGAACTATAATATCTATCCACTGATATTAATGCACACACCATATATATACTATCACACACCGTATATATATAAATATAAAGCATCCCGGATACACCGTGTACTAAGTCCGTGACACAAGCCTATTCCATTTTATTATGAGTTTATGGCCCAACTCTGATTATTAATTAATTCGCACATTAATTTCTTTTAGAATTGCCCCAACCAATATATTCGGACTTATTCTTGTGGCCCGAAATAAAACATCACCCGAGTCTAAATCCCCGACTCTAAATTATTTAGTTTTCACCTAAATAAAATTTACATCTCGGTATCGCTCAAACATTATCCCCGGACTTGTCCACTAAATCCGTATTTAATCATTTTGAAACAAAATCCTCAAAATTTAACCTTAGTGTGTCACACCTAATTTCCTCCAAATCTCAATTAATTTTAATCATGATGTGTCACACCAAGTCGCCCTCAAATCCTAATTAATTTTTATTCACAATTAATTAGATTTAAACCCATGTATTAATTACTCAATAATTAAGGCATGGAAGATTTTTTTTTAATTTCCATATATATTAAAAACTGGGCGAACTGTCAAAGTTTTCGAACCATCGATCAATCGATGGTCCACCTTCGATCGATCGATCGATCAGGTCCTCGTCTTCTCCAAGTTGGTTATTTCAGCCATGGACGGACACCTCCAAACCCTAGCTTCTTCTACACTAAAAACCAAGCTTTCCCATCGACAATAGACATCAAAACCTTATGAGAAACCTTCATAAAGTCCAAAAACATCAATCAATTTTCTTGATCTACTGTTTTCACGAGTTTGGGTTAAAAATCTAATTTAGTCTTTAACCCATTTAAACATCAATTCGGTATCACCAATTCATTTCTAATTCATCCGGGTTTACACATCTTACCATATTACAAATACACAACTCAGATTATATATGAATTTCTACTCAATTTAGAAATCAGATTCATGGTTTACAAAAACCCATGTTTATATCCCTTTAAATCCTAAAACGAATTTCTTTGATTACACACATCACATGAATATGAATTGAAATACAATTTAAATGCTATAGCAAGTTAACCACTTGCCTTAGGGTTCGTAGAGTCTGATTTCGGAGTTGTGAATGCCCAAGATTTTAGATTACTCCTTGTTTTGGCTCTCCTGTGATCCCCAAATTTGCCTTTAACTGCTATTAGGGTTTCCTAGCCCACTATGTCTTTTCTAAACTCTATTCAGTCGTTCCTTTATTTTTTATAATTATTTAATTAGGCTTAATCCCGTTTTTTGCCTAATGGGCCAAGCCCAAGTGACCCAAATGCCCCCGTGTGGGCCCAATTATGCCTAAAAATGTCTCGTGACCCGTTTACTACCCCATGTACACTTTACCGACTATCTCGGTCCATTCGGACTCAACCGTACACTCAGAATTGGCATCCGAATTAATTTATAAAAAAAATTATTTCACACCTAAATTAGTCTATACCGACTCCCGGCTGAGATAATTACATGTCCCGTCATAAATACCCGAAATGACGTAAATACATTATTACTATTCACTTAGTAATTAGATTTCCCTAAATATTAACCATTAACGCCCCGATTAATATTTAAATATAAGTTACCATAATTAATTCAATTAAAATTATGACAGGCAAGTAATTTTGAATTTTCGAGTTAATTAAATATTAAATGCACAAAAACACGGAGTGTTACATACTCCCCCCATACAAAGGAATTTCGTCCCCGTGTTTAGGTTGTACCTATGGTGAAAAGCTCTGGATATTGTTCCCGCATATCCTCCTCCCGCTCCCAGGTAGACTCGTCAACGTTGTGATGACCCCACTGTACTCTAACTAGTGGAACAACCTTGGATCATAACTTCTGCTCACTACGGTCCAGAATAGCCACCGGTCTCTCCTCATATGAGATGTCTGAATGTAAATCAATTTTCTCGAGTAGAATGTGCCAGAAGGCCCTCTCGCTCCTGCGATATTTCTTCAGCGATGCCACATGGAACACGTCGTGTATCCGCTGAAGGTGCTCTGGAAATCCCAGCCTATAAGCAACTGGTCCCACCCTCTCGATAATAGGAAAAGGTCCCACGTACCTCGGTGCTAACTTACCCTTCTTGCCGAACCTCATCACCCCTTTCATAGGGGACACCCGGACTAATACCTGGTCCCTAACCTCTAACTCCACATGTCTCCGTGAAGCATCAGCGTAATTCTTCTGCCTATCCTGAGCTGTCCGAATCCGCCCTCGGATCAACTCTATCTTAGCAGATGTCTCCTGAACAATCTTCGGCCCCAATAGCTTATTCTCCTCCACCTCTAACCAACAAGAGGGTGAACGACAAGGTGTCCCGTATAGTGCCTCGAATGGTGCCATGTCGATCGTGAAATGGTAAGAGTTGTTATACACGAACTCTACCAAAGGAAGGTATTTCTCCCAACCTCCCCCAAAGTCTAATATGCACATTCTGAGCATATCTTCCAGCATCTGATTGACTCTCTCAGTCTTCCCGTCGGTTTGTGGGTGATAGGTTGTACTCAAACGTAACTCCGTGCCCATGGCCTCATGAAAGCTCTGCTAAAAGTGGGCCACAAAGATTGTCTCTGTCAGACGCAATATTAACCGGTACCCCGTGCATCTTAACAATCTCAGCTATGAATAGCTGCGCATATCACTTCGTCTCAAAGTCTGTGTGAACCGGCAGGAAGTGGGCCACTTTGGTCAACCGATCCACAATGACTCATATGGAATCGTGACCCCTCTGGGATGTAGGTAACCCTGTAATGAAGTCCATGGAGATTCTCTCCCACTTCCACACGGGAATATCCAGCGGCTGCAGCATCCCTGATGGTCTCTGATGGTCAACTTTCACAAGCTGACATGTGGCACATTTCAAAACAAACTCTGCTATGTCCCTTTTTATTCCTTCCCACCAATACTGCCTCCTCATATCCTGGTATATCTTATCCCCACCAGGATGGACCGCGAATCTCGACCTATGGGACTCTGTCATAACAGCGTGCCTCAACTCCTCATCCTCTGGCACAATTAACCTCCCATTAAGGCGTAAGCCTCCTTCCGAGCTGACTGAGTATCCCTCTACTCCCTCAGCTAGCAACTGGCTCACCCTATCCCGACAGATTTGATCTTTTGTATGAGCCCTCACAACCCACATAATGATCTCAGGTGTGATGGATAATGCTGACATGCAAGCCCTGGCTATATTATCCTCATATCGAAGCTCTCTCCACTTCGCTTTCTAGACTTATGATATTTCCCCAGTCGGTCTCTGGCTCAATGCATCTGCCACCACATTTGCCTTACCAGGATGATACTAAATATCAAACTGGTAGTCTTTCATGAATTCTAGCCATCGCCTCTGCCTCATATTCAGATCCTACTGTATGAAGAGATACTAAAGTGACTTGTGATCCATGAATAACCTAGACTGCTCTCCTAGAAGATAATGTCTCCATATCCTCAAAGAAAAAATGACCGCTGCTAGCTCCAGGTTGTGAGTGGGATAATTCCTCTCGTGGGGCTTTAGCTTTCTGGATGCATAAGCTATAGCCCTTTCCTCCTGCTAAAGCACACCTCCAAGTCCCTATAAGGATGCGTTAGTGTAAACCCGATACTCTAATCCTCCCTTCGGCAAAACAAGTACGGGTGCATATGTCAACTTGTCCTTTATGATCACTCCAAGTGAAAGGTACCCCTTTCTGAGTTAGATTCGTCAAAGGGCCCATAATCTTTGAGAATACTTTGATGAATCTCCTGTAATAACCGGCCAATCCTAAAAAATTGCGCACTTTGGTCGGTGTCGTGGGTTGCCCCCACTCCCTCACCGCTGATACCTTACTCGGATCCACCGCAATACCTCGGTCTGACACCACGTGGCCAAGAAACTGTACCTCTCGTAGCCAAAATCCACACTTCTCGAATTTAGCATAGAGCTGGTGATCCCGCAGTGTCTGTAAAATCGTACGTAGATGCTCTGCGTGCTCCTCCTCGGTGCGCGAGTAGATCAGGATGTCATCAATGAACACGATGACAAACTGATTGAGAAACTCCCTGAAAACCTTGTTCATTAGGTCCATGAACACTGCTGGTGCGTTAGTGAGCTCAAATGGCATCACCCTGAACTCATATGATCCATACCGCGACAGGAAAACGATCTTAGGAACATCCTCCTCTCGGATACGCAGTTGATGATACCCTGACCTCAAGTCAACCTTAGAGAAATAAAACGCCCCTCTCAACTGGTCAAATAGATCATCAATCCTAGGTAACGGATACTTATTCCGTATCTTCGCCTTGTTCAGCTCCCTATAGTCCACGTATAACTGTAGTGAACCATCCCGCTTCTTCATAAACAACACCGGTACACCCAATGGCGATGTACTCCGCCGAATGAAACGTTGACCCAGAAGCTGCTGAATCTGCTCTCTCAACTCATGCATCTCTGAAGGGGCCATACGGTATGGGGCCCGAGCAATCGACCTCGTCCCTGGTGCTAAATCGATTATAAATTCAATTTCCCTACTGGGTGGCAACCCTGGTATCTCCTGGAACACATCCTCAAAGTCCTTAACTACCGGAATTGAGTCCAATGGAATCGCCACCTCCTATGAGGTTTCCTCCTCGATGTAATACAGGTGCGTGCATGACCCTCCCTCAGGTAACGACATTGCTATCAAGAACATCTCCTGTCCTAGAATGGAGAACACGATTGTCCTCTCGTAAAAATCCACAGTCGCCCGATAATCGGCCAATCAATCCATACCCAGGATGATATCGTACCCCTCTATATCTAACACTAAGAGGTCCACTGCTAAACTAAGCCTCCCAATCAAAATGTCTACCCCCCGACAAATCGAGTGAATCGAAGCCTCGCTGCCTACTGGAGACTCTACACAGATCCGAAGACTACCCGTGGTCTCTAGTAATTCGGTCCGTTTAGCAAAATTAGATTTAATGAATGAATGCGATGCTCCCGTGTCAAAAAGAATACTACCCTCATAACCATGAATGAGAAACATACCCTCAACTGTTGGCGGTGCTTGCTGTGATGGAGGATTGGGAATATCCCGGACATTATACACACGCCCGTAGTACATCTGCCCCTACTGCGGTGGGGCCGGTGGGGCTGGTGCTGCTGGAGGCATATGCCCTCGTTGCCCCTATTTGGCCTCCTGCTGATGACCTCTGCCCCTTTGTGGGCACTCCCTCTTGAAGTGTCCTGGCTGGCCACAGATAAAACAGTGTTCTGACCATCCCCCTGTTGTTGGCCCTATTAGCCCTGACGTGGCTGGCCCTACTAGCCTCCCCCATTATTCCCTTGGCCCTGATGACCCTCAAGAACCTGGTGCTGCTGATTCAGGTCCGGTTACCCCTGCCTGAACCCCTGTCCCACCAGGCTTAAACTTCTTGGCCTGATTCCCCTGCTGACTGCCAGTCTACTGCTGAGTACCACTCGTGTCACCACTAGTAACTTCCTTGCACTATTGGCTTGGCTCCCCTACTCTCTTGCTCCCCTTATCATGGAAGCGATGATCCCAACAATGTACAAGTGCAGCATTAACTACATCTGTATAAGTCACTAACGCCGGATTCCCAATCAAATATTTCCTGATCCGTCAGGCTAAGCCATCCATAAATCTCGATTTCTTCCGCTCCTCATCGTTCACCTCATTTGGCACAAAGTTTGTTAAGCGGGTGAACTCTTCCTCGTAGTATGCCACTGATCAGTCGCCCTGTACTAAATCACTGAATTTCTTTCTCATCTCAGCCTCTACCGCTGGTGGAAAGTATTTGCGGTCGAACCGCACCCAAAATTCTACTATCGTCATCAAATTCCGCTCTTCAATGGTGGTAACTGACTCCCACCACTGTAAGGCTGCCCCCGACAGGCGAAAGGTAGCAAGCATCTGCTTTTGCATATCGGTACAATCTAGCATGCGCAGATGGCACTGAATGTTCTTCTTCCAGTCAAAAGCTTCTACCACATCGGTGCTACCCCGAAACTCTAGTGGGTGACCCTTCTGAAAGGTCTCCCTAACTCGCTGCCAAGACGGTGGCCCCACTGGATCCTGAACTGCTGGTGCCACTGGAGGGGGTGCTTGGGGCTGTGGAAAGTGAGCTTCCATAGCTCGCATCACTGTCTCGACTGCCTGGGCCACTATCACTTCCACCTGAGTAGTGAAGATCAACTCAGGTGGGTGTGGGGATGGCGGTACCTGTGGCTCCTGATGAGCCTCCCTGGTCTCATCCCTAGCCTCAGCCCTCTCCGCTCTTTGTCTCCTCGGTGGCATCTGAAATAGATTGAATTTTATAAGTACACAATTTACACAAAAATATTCACAGCAGAAATACGATATCTCACAAGCGGAAAAATGAATCAACAGTCCTAATAATAGGGTTCTATAACAACCGAATGCTACGTTGAAACATAGTAAGCCGCACAGATCCTAGGTACACTAGAATCTAACGCACTGGTACCATCTATGACACCCCGCCTAATTAACCCCGGGTGATCAGTCCTAAATTATATTAGAACCGGTTTCTCAGTTGGTTCATTCTTAGCACCACTGTCTCCTTTTTAATTACTAACCACCTAAGTGAGAAAATTAGACTGGTGCCAAGTTTTATTTTTCATTAACTTAAATGAAAATATCATGAGGAAATTAAATATCACAATAGTCACAATTAAGTAAAACAACCCATCACAATTAATTAACTAACCAAATAAACCATTGGCCCAAAACCCAACAAATATAAAGTGAAGACAAGTAATCAATCTCAACAAGTCTGACAAAAACTAAATGAACTGTGAGCAACATGCTCGAAATATCTGATAAGAAGTCACTATACTAGGAATGAAAGAATGAGGCGTCTATCAAACTCCCGCAACTTCCACATATGCTGCAGCAACGGGTCCCTGGAATTGAATCAAGCCTGACGTCCCTGTGGTTGGACAACTAAAAGGTTTTTAAAAAGTTTTTATAGTAAGGTTTAGTACCCAAAACATTTGAAAAGCATTTAGCAAATGATTAACTTGTAGTAATAAATAAATATGCATGCTCTCCATATTTTAGTTAGTGTCACACTCCCTTGAGAACTTTCTCACCCCTCCTCTAATGTGCACTACTAAAGCCTTAATTAAATTTACCCAGTTCTTTATCTCATGACTAGATAAATTATACAACCCCTTGCAACCACACTACTTTAACTGAGTATGCCTTAATTATGATTTTTAAGTTATTATCAACATCAACTTAATTAAATCATTTTCCTTTTGAATTTCATATAACTTCCACATCTGTTATACATATAATACACCTCGTTCTTTGTATTAATTATCCCGTATATAATTATTTACCTAATTATATACTTATAGTTATATTACAACATTCACAAACATACAGAAATAACATTTAATAATAGTATTCCCCCGAGTAAAGTTTCATCGGGTATAAATTCTCTAAAGTGCTATCCCACTAGGTGTATTCACATAACCTAGTTACCCCAAGTCAGAATCGCTCACTAACTTGGTTAATACATACATGTTGGAGGCGATCATATTCCTTTCCTGAAAGTGAGATGCCCCTCACCCATATAACGGACGCTATGACCTGGGAATATACTCTCCCTACTCCTCAAGCCAGGGGATTCATCCACTATGCGCAACCTCCCCCTATATCACTAGAGTATATAACAATAATATCTATCCACTGATATTAATGCACACACCATATATACTATCACACACCGTATATATATAAATATAAAGCATCCCGGCTACACTATGTACTAAGTCCGTGACACAAGCCTATTCCATTTTATTATGAGTTTATGGCCCAACTCTAATTATTAATTAATTCGCACATTAATTTCTTTTGGTATCGCCCCAACCAATATATTCGAACTTATTCTCGTGGCCCGAAATAAAACATCACCCGAGTCTAAATCCCCGACTCTAAATTATTTAGTTTTCACCTAAATAAAATTTACATCTCGGTATCGCTCAACCATTATCCCCGGACTTGTCCACTAAATCCGTATTTAATCATTTTGAAACAAAATCCTCAACATTTAACCTTAGTGTGTCACACCTAATTTCCTCCAAATCCCAATTAATTTTAATCATGATGTGTCACACCAAGTCGCCCTCAAATCCTAATTAATTTTTATTCACAATTAATTAGATTGAAACCCATGTATTAATTACTCAATAATTAAGGCATGGAAGATTTTTTTTTAATTTCCCTATATATTAAAAACTGGGCGATCTGTCAAAGTTTTCGGGCCATCGATCAATCGATGGTCAACCTTCGATCGATCGATCGATCAGGTCCTCGTCTTCCTTGAGTTGGTTGTTTCAGCAATGGATGCACACCTCCAAACCCTAGCTTCTTCTACACTAAAAACCAAGCTTTCCCATCGACAATAGACATCAAAAACCTTATGAGGAACCTCCATAAAGTCCAAAAACATCAATCAATTTTCTTTCTCTACTGTTTTCACGAGTTTGAGTTAAAAATCCAATTTAGTCTTTAACCCATTTAAACATCAATTCCGTATCACCAATTCGTTTCTAATTCATCCGGGTTTACACATCTTACCAGATTACAAATACACAACTCAGATTATATATGAATTTTTACTCAATTTAGAAATTAGATTCATGGTTTACAAAAACCCATGTCTATATCCCTTTAAATCCTAAAACGAATTTCTTTGATTACCCACATCACATGAATATGAATTGAAATACAATTTAAATGCTACAGCAAGTTAACCACTTGCCTTAGGGTTCGTAGAGTCTGATTTTGGAGTTGTTAATGCCGAAGGTTGAAGATGACTCCTTATTTTGGCTCTCCTGTGATCCCCAAATTTGCCTTTAACTGCTATTAGGGTTTCCTAACCCACTAAGTCTTTTCTAAACTCAATTATGTCGTTCTCTTATTTCTTATAATTATTTAATTAGGCATAATCCCGTTTTTTGCCTAATGGGCCAAGCCCAAGTGACCCAAATGCCCTCGTGTGGACCCGGTTATGCCTAAAAATGTCTCGTGACCCGTTTACTACCCCGGGTACACTTTCCCGACTATCTCTGCCCATCCAGACTCAACTGTACACTCAGAATTGACATTCGAATTAATTTATAAAAATCCTTATTTCACACCCAAATTAGTCTATACCGACTTCCGGCTGAGATAAGTACATGTCCCATCATAAAAACCCGAAATGACGTAAATACATTATTACTATTCACTTAGTAATTATATTTCCCTAAATATTAACCATTCACTCCCCGATTAATATTTAAATATAAATTACCATAATTAATTCAATTTTAATTACGACACGCAAGTAATTTTGAATTTTCAAATTAATTAAATATTAAATGCACAAAAACACGGGGTGTTACAATAATTTTTTTATTTACTTAATTAACTAACCGTGTACTTTTTGTCATTTCAGGCAAAGCTTAAGAAAGTGCATGAGTCGCAGTCTGATGCTGACAAAACATCTTTGGCTACGGACGCACTCAGCTAAGTGCTCGGGGCAAATCGCAAGGGGAGGACTAGGGGGTGAGCTCGCGAGTGGGGAAATTAAGGATCATTGGAATGGAGAAGGGAAACACAGGGTTAACTCATAAGGTGGACGCCCATGACGATAAGCTATCAAGGTTGGAGGTGACGGTCCTAGATATGTACGCCTTCATGAAGCATCAGTTGGGGTCCACCTCCGATGAGGGCAAGGCAAGGGCAAGGTAAAGGGAAAGGGGAAGGGGAAGGAGAAGGAGAAGGGGGTAGATGTAGACAAGGATGTCACTTCATCACCGATACACACGAACTCGCTGCCATATGATCCATTTCCCATCTTGACCCCCGTCGAATGACCTATGTCAATAATCGGTTTGCCGAGCGTGTTTTTACTCAACATATATTGTGGGGAGCCGACAGCGAGGGGGTTGAGGGACCCGATCTTCCTCCCGAGTATGGTGGTTTATGGACATCCCCTCCAAGACATTGAGGTAAGGGTGCTCGTCACACATATTTTAACCGAAATGGAGAACTCACCTTTGTGGTTGAGCGAACAATGTGGCGTTCAGCAAATTTAGGGGTGTGCCAATGCATATATCGTTTGGCCTTCCTTTCTCCTCCTCCTTGCTTAAGACCCTATGCCATGACATTATTTCTATTTATTTTATTTGGATATTGGATCATAATTGTATTTTTTTGATTTGGTACATGATGTTTTGGATATGGATATTTGTAATTCTATTTTATTTGGATATGGATTATATCTGCCATGATTTGGTACATTATTTCTATTTTATTTGGATATAGGTTGTTTAGAGAGGTATAATTTTTCTGTAACAAGTACAGATATACTACTGTGCAGTGGCAGTGGCCATACTACCCAGGAGTATTTTTTTAAATTATGCGCAGAATTATCACGAATTTTGACCGTGATAAGTCCGTGACAAAGAAACTTATCACGAACTTGTCACGGTTAAAGTCCGTGATAATTTTTTATTTGTCACGGACATATCGCATATCATAATTTTTTACCATGACAAATTTGTCAAGGTAAAAAATTGTGACAAGTTCATAAATCCTTTAATGAACTTATCACATTCTTTGATCGTGACAAGGACATGACAAGGTGATTTGTCACTCCCAAACTTGTCACGGTCTTTGACCGTGACAAGTTTAACTTGTCATGGTTTTTTATCATGACAAGTTGGCAATTTCGGTGTAGTGTTTATGGAGAATTTAGGTGCTCAATATAACAACGAAACGATCCATTTGATGGAGTATTTTAAATCCCTTATAGATAAAGCTTAAATGTGGTACTCCCACTTAGCCTTAAGGAGTGTGGCAACGTGGGAGGACATGCACGTTTTGTTCATCCAGAAGTTCTTTATGTCTAAGGATGAGTTCACTCAGACCCAGCTTGCATGGTAGAGGCAACAACTAAGTAAGGATGTTGTCGTGGGTCAAATTTTTCATGCCACATGGACCTATGATATTGGGATAGACGTCCTCATAACTATACATCTCAGCATTTCATTTATACTTGGTCGGCTCTAGAACAACTTGCTCGGCGTACCGACCAACCAAATTAAGAAGATGAACCATCAGGAAGAAAAAGGTCATTCATATGAGAGTTATAAAAGACATTACACATGTGCCTTAGAAGATCAATAGTCTCATTCACTATGTATAGGTGTAAATGAATTCCACCCCTTGGTTTTCGGGACTAATATAGATATCTTATTTCCCTTAGCTCGAGGGATGAGTCTATTTCTCATAAGAAAGACTACCTATAATTTTATGTAACTACCCTCCATAATAATATCATAACAATGGACGTAGGCTTTTCCTAAGCTGAACCACTTTAAAAATCTTTGTTGTCTTTTATTCTTTTCATGTACATTGTTCAAATAATTATATGTTGTTACAAAATTGGTAATTCCCAACCAAGATAAAATCTCTACCAATTTTGGACATTTGGCGTCGTCTGTGGGAACGATTGCTTATCGTCGTTATTTACCCATCTTATTCACTTATTCACCTTAGAATTTTTCTAAGGGATGGCGAATATTCCTGAGAGCAAACTTACAGCTGCAGGAAATGCTCTAGATCCATATGTTCCTTCTTGTGTAGTAGTTCTTCAAGGAATTTTACTCAATCTTGCTAAAGGGTAAGAAGCAATGCAAGAGTCTGTTAGGGAGTTGGCTCAAATGTTGCAGGCATGTCTACCACCGCACCATCTCGAAGGGAGATTCCACCTCTTCATGTCATAAATGAGAGAAGTAAATTTTCCAGATCTTCCTATTACAAATCTTATTATTCAAGGCAACCTCATCAATCCGATCTACTGATTGTTATGATGGTCATTCTTTTACCTCTGAGCGGCTGTGCATTTTAGAATGGTTGAGCAAGACGTCTTCTTTTGATCGTCTTAGTCCCCGAGCAATCAGAGGTCATCACAGAGAACCAGTACGGGCCCACGAACACAGGAATATGGTCAGTTATGTTTAGAGAGAGCATCAAAGGATCTGTGCATGTTGAGCAGACTTCTTAAGAAGAGAGCTTAGTAAAAATGCACAGTAAAACCACCAACTGCTCGGCTAAGTTAAAACAAGAAGAGCACTCTTGAAAAGGATCAATACAGAGATTGGAAGATCTTTTGGGATAAATGGCTAAGACCAACAATCCTTTGTAGACGAGTTTTGTGAAAGGATCTCCTTTTATCCAGGCCATTGTAGATTATGTGTTGGCGACGGAACCTTCGAAAACCATGACTCGGTTGATGGCAAAAGCTAGTAAGATCGTGAACGCTGATGAGGCTATGGCTTCTAATCAAACCCTTGGGATAAAATTCAATGCCCAAAAGAACTTTGATAAGAGGGAACAGAAAGATAAGAAAGCCGAGAAACCAAAAAAGTATGAGGAATACACCACTTTTACTATAGGTGTGCATCACATTTTAGTGGAAATTAGCGGCAGTAAGGACTAAAAATGGCATGGGAAACTAAAATCGCCGCCTAACCGGATTGATAAGTCTAAGTACTATGACTTTTCATGAAGACCATAGACATACCACAGATAATTGCATTGCCTTGAAGAATGACATTGGATCTCTTTTTAATCGATGAAAATTGACTAAGTTCATTGATCGGACTGAAGGTCAGGACACGAGAAGAAGCTCAGAATCCCCTTGTGAAAACAAAGACTACAGGAAAAGAGGTAAAGATAATGATTATGATGATGACCCTGACTTGCTGAAGAAACCCAGGGAGGCTGAACTTGAGGTAGGCATGATATCTTTTAGCTGTTATTTTATTGCAGGAGGGGGTGTTGGAGGCGTATACGAAGTCGTCAAGAGAAAGTCCTACTTAAATGAATCCAAAGCTTGCTCTTAAATTAGGTAAGTCAACTTATCAAACGAAGTAGATAGTGGGCCCAGAAAGATGAATAAAGATAACAACGCGCAACCTCCACTCGATAACAAGCAGAGCAGGTATGTTATACACATAATAGTTCAATTAATATGTATACACACAACTTATCATATTCATTAGTTATTCACGCAACCCAAAATCCTCGAATTTATATGTAGTATTATCGTCTCTACTACTCGCAATACTTTAACCGTACGATTTATCTCTCTATCATATATTCTTTTTAAGGCTCTCTTATCCCAACACATTCCCTTCGTAGTTACTCAATTCATCTCACTACTAGACTAAGAAATGAATCTACTCTATAATAGCATAGGTCCTATCTTCTCACTTGAATTAACCTAGAAGGATTTAAACTCATCCGGGCATTTCTAAAATCTCGTTAGAAATTGGGAATTCTCATTCGAATAAGAATCTCACTTCAAACGGACCCAAATCTCGCTAGTAATATCGTGGGAATTGTCATTGGAATTCTCGTTCCAATGAGGTCGTTCGAATGACCTGGGCAGGTCTTCGAACGAGAATTCTAAGATCGTCTTCTACCTTCTGAACTTTGAATTCCACCCTTTTCCATCATCCAACACCCATGATAATTTTATCTCAACACCATGTTAAAGGTTCTAAATCATCTCCCTATATGATTAGGCACTCTTTACCCCATTTTTAACATCAAATCTTTAGAATTATAATAGGGATTAAGATAAATTCCTCAAATCTTTAAAAGCTCTAAATTCATATAACCTCCAATAACAACAATTTAAACCCTGATTTAATTTCATGAAATCAACATACAAACCCAAGATTTATCATACCCAAAACATGGTTATTCAACTACATGCAAACCTATACTCGCAATAAAATATTAATACCAAATTTTAGTCCCAAATTCATAATATCATGATTAAAACATCAATTAATCTAACATGGACATTATATTCTCTAAAAACAAGCAAGATAAACACTTGCCTTTTTGTGAATTTTTTATTCGCTGAATGAAACTGGTATAGGGGTGATCCTATCTTCACGATCTATGCGTTGGTGTGATTTTTAGTGAATAAGCTTGAGTCTTTATACCAGGACACCTATGGAGTTCTTCTTTTCCCTCTTTGGTTCTCTCTCTCTCTCTCTCACACACACACACACACACACACACACACACACACACACACTTAGGTTTGGAAACTGACGGATACCTTATTACCCACGTACACTTCCCTTTTAATTATCTGTTTTAGTCCATTTTAATTCCCAAAATTCTCAAAAGACCAAAATACCCCTCCGGGGTGTTGGTTTGGCCTAAATTGCCTCGAAATAAAAATAAAACACCCGAGTAGAGTTTCCTGACTATCTCGACCCTTCTGGGCTCATCGGCGCACTCGAAATGATCATACGAGTTACTTAAAATAAATTATCTTTTTGACCCAATAAAGTAATACCGACACGACTCACACGCGCACCCCAACTAAGTGTATTACAACTGCAGTATTTTTAACTCCCGGACATAATAATATTATCGTAATTATATACTACTTTATTCGCTAAGTAATATTAAACATAATTATCACCAATAAATACTAACTCTGATCACGCTAGCAATTATTAAATTAAGGATATACATCCGCAACATATCCTCCAACATCTGACTCGTCCGCTCTATCTGCCCGCCCGTCTGCGGGTGATAAGTCGAACTCAATCATAATTCCGTATCCATGGCCTGCTGAAAACTCTTCCAAAATTTGGAAACAAAAATCTTATCCCGGTCGAACACAATATCAAGGGGAACCCCGTGGAGTCTCACTATCTCGGTAATGAAGATCTGAGCGTATTGCCCCATAGTATAGTCGGTCCGGACTACCAGAAAATGTGCTACCTCGATCAACTGATCCACAATCACCCATATGTAACCGTGACCCCTCTGTGATGTAGGCATCCCTGTGATGAAATCCATGGAAATGCTCTCCCATTTCTACATAGGGATCTCTAATAGTTGTAGTAATCCTCCCGATCTCTGATGGTCTGTCTTAACCAACTGACAAGTGGCACACTTTGAAACAAACTCGGTGATATCCTTCTTTATTCCACTCCACCAATACTATCGCCTCATATCCTGGTACATTTTATCCCCTCCGGGATGTACCGCAAATCATGAATCGTAAGACTCTTCTATCACTGCATGTCGTAACTCCTTCCCCTCTGGAACTACTAGTCTGCCATTAAAACGTAATCCCCCATCTGAGCTTACGGAGAAGGACTCTGCTCCCTCGGCTAGAAGAAGGATAATTCGATCCTGACAGAAGGATTCCATTGCCTGAGCCTGTATCACCTTGGTAACTATCTCGGGTGTAATCATCATCGCCGACACGAATGAGCGGGAAAATGCACCCTGATGCCTGAGTTCTTTCCATTTCGCCTTCCACACCTCGGCCACCTCACCTGTCGGCCTATGGCTCAACGCGTCTGCTATCACGTTAGCCTTCCGTGGGTGGTAATGGATGTCGAACTGATAATCCTTCACAAATTCAAGCCACCTCCGCTGATGCATATTCAACTTTCGCTGCATGAACAGATACTGCAGTGACTTGTGATCTGTGAATAGGCTCTCCCCAATAGATAATGTCTCCATATCCGCAATGCAAACACGACTGCCGTTAACTCCAAGTCGTGGGTGGGGTAACTCCTCTCGTGAGGCTTAAGTTTACTGAAAGCATAAGCAATCGCTTTATCCTCCTACTGAAGCACACTCCCAAGTTCTAGTAAGGATGCATCAGTGTAAATCACATATTCCACCCCGGCCTGGGTAGTGCAAGAATGGGTGCTGAAGTTAGCTTGTCCTTCAACTCGTCAAAAGCCAACTGGCAAGCATCATCCCATATAAAAGGTACCCCCTTGCGAGTCAAGTTTGTTAATGGACCCGCTATCTTCGAGAATCCCTGAATGAACTGCCTATAGTATCCTGCCAGCCCCAAGAAACTATGTATCTCGATCGGCATCGTGGGATGTCCCCACTCCCTCACCGTTGACACCTTCCCGGGATCTACCGATATCCATTTCGCAGAAATAATGTGCCCCAAGAACTGAACCTCTCTCATCCAGAACCCATATTTCTCACATTTCACATATAACTCGTGCTCACGCAGTGTCTGTAAACCATCCTCAGATGCTCGACATGCTCCTCCTCAGTCTGGGAGTAAATTAGAATGTCGTCAATGAAGACAATGACAAACTGATCTAAGAACTCTCTAAACACCCTGTTCATTAAGTCCATGAAGATGGTCGGTGTGTTGGTTAGCCCAAATGGCATAACCCTAAACTCATAAGATCCATACCTCGTCAGAAAAGAAGTCTTAGGGACATTCTGCTCCCTAATACGTAACTGATGGTACCCCGACCTCAAGTCTATCTTTGAAAAATAAGAAACTCCCCTCAACTGGACGAGTAGGTCATCGATTCGGGGCAACGAATATTTATTCCGTATCATGACCTTATTCAAATCTCGATAGTCAACACATAACTGTAGCGACCCATTTATCTTCTTCACGAACAACACAAGAGCATCCCAAGGCGAGGTACTCTAATGGACGAAACTCTAACCCCATAACTGCTCAATCTGATCTTGCAGCTCCCTCATCTATTTCAGAGCCATATGGTAAGGTGTACGGGCTATTGGTCGAGTGCCTGGCGCCAAATCTATTACAAACTCTATCTCCTTACTGGGTGGTAATCTCGGTATGTCTTGGAATACATCAGCGAACTCACGAACAATCAGAATCGAATCAGGTGGTATCACCATTCCCTTAGAGATCTCCTCCTCTATATAATATAAATACGTTGATGCAGAATATTCAGTTGGTTCAGATTATGCATCATTGTAGAAAACTTTATTATTAAATACTAACCACCTAATATTTAAAAGGTTGATGTCAAAATTTTACCATTTCATTAATGTAAAACTAGGTTAATGAAATAATTAAACATTCACCATTCAAATCAATCTCATATGATAGGAAATAACTGCAATAATAAATGTAAGCAGAGTAAACACTTCCAGTTTAAGTCCCAAATATAATAGTCCAATAGAAATAAATCAACAATTGAAAGAAGTAAATAGCTATGTCCAAAATCTCTGAATGTCTTAATAGGAAAGGGGCAACATTCTCTATAACTGATGAAATAACTCAAAAGGAAGAAATGATGGACATAGAGGCATCTACTACCAAGGTCATGTAACTTCCACAGCAGCTACAAGTCGTCGAGTGAATGGAACTCCTATGCTTGATGTCCTTGTGGCTGGGAACCTAAAATAATTTGACAAGAAAATAGATTTGCAGAAAACGGGTCAGAGCCCGAGTTGAAAACAGTTTAAAAATCAGCAAGTGCTTAAAATGAGTTAATTGCACATATAATATTCATGTTAGATTATTGTACTCAATTGAGATACTCACCTCTCATCTAATGTGCATGCCTAACGTACCTTCAAACACTACTAGATTTTATTCCCATACTTAACTAGTTCTTTCCAGTCTAACATCTAATCATAGCCCAATATCATTCCCATGCATTTCCCTCGCAATATACATAATACATATAATCAATTTCACTTTAACATGGATAAGCACTCTTTCAATTTAATATAAGTAAGTGTTCACCAACTTAGTTCATTTCGGATTTCATTGTCATTCATGTCTACTTAATTCACACAGTAGATAGTATCACAAGTATATATATACATTCACTCTATTTTATATATATACAGTACTGCACCCCGAGACACAGCTGTGGTGCATGCATACTCTGCTATCATGTCCCGGTGCATCACTCATTGCATAAAGGACTATGGATTCAATCTCTCGCAAACCTTCAAAACAAGCAAGCATATTTTTGGTGAACATAGTTCCAAGCCGATGGGCTATGCACATACCTACGCACCCATACGACTGTCATCATTATCATTCTTACAGATAGCCCGTACCTAGGTTCTATACTCTAATGGTACAATTCAAGATCTCACCCCAAGGCTCCTCGAGGCATGATCGTCCACAACGCACAACATCCACTCGATAGCAAGTAGCGTAGGTATGTTATACACATAATAGTTCAATTAATATGTATACACACATCTTATCATATTCATTAGTTATTAACGCAACCCAAAATCCATGAATTTATATGTAGCATTATCGTCTCTACTACTCGTAATACTTTAACCGTACGATTTATCTCTCTATCGTATCTACTCGGCTCTCTCATTCCAACACATTCCCTTGGTAGTTACTCAATTCATCTCACTGCTAGACTAAGAAATGAAGCTACTCCATAATAGCGTAGGTCATATCCTCTCACTTGAATTAACTTAGAAGGATTTTAACTCATCTGGGAAAAAATTGCATTTATGAAATCTCGTTAGAACCTGGGAATTCTCGTTTAAACGAGGTCGTTCGAACGAGAATCTCACTTCGAACGAACCCAAATCTCGTTAGTAACGAGGTCGTTCGAACGACCTGGGCAGGTCTTTGAACGAGAATTTTGAGATCGTCTTCTACCTTCCAAACTTCGAATTTCACCCTCTTCCATCATCCAACACCCATGCTAATTTATCTCAACACCATGTTAAAGGTTCTAAATCATCTCCCTACAGGATTAGACACTCTTTACCCCATTTTTAACATCAAATCCTTAGAATTATAATAGGGATTAAAATAAATTCCTCAAATCTTTAAAAGCTCTAAATTCATATAACCTCCATTAACAACAATTTAAACCCATATTTAATTTCAGGAAATCAACATATAAAACCCAGATTTATCATACCCAGAATATGGTTATTCAACTACATGCAAACCTATACTCCCAATTAAAGATTAATACTAAATTGCAGTCCCAAATTCATAATATCATGATTAAAACATCAATTAATCTAACATGGACATTATATGCTCTAAAATCAAGCAAGATAAACACTTGAATTTTTGTGAATTTCTGATTCGCTGAATGAAACTGGTATAGGGGTGATCCTCTCTTCACGATCTACGCGTTGGTGTGATTTTTGGTGTGAGAGCTTGAGTCTTTATCTCAGGACACCTATGGAGTTCTTCTTCTCTCTCTTTTGTTCTCTCTTTCTCTCACTTAAGTTTGGTAACTGACATATACCTTATTACCCACGTACACTTCCCTTTTAATTATCTATTTTCGTCCATTTTAATTCCCAAAATCTCAAAATACCCCTCTGGGTGTCGGTTTGGCCTAAATTGCCCAAAAATCCAAATAAAACACCCGAGTAAAGTTTTCTGACTATCTCGACCCTTTCGGACTCATCGTCGCACTCAAAATAATCATACGAGTTACTTAAAATGAATTATCTTTTTAACCCAATAAAGTAATACCGACACGACTCACACGCGCGCCCCAACTAAGTGTATTGCAAATGCCGTATTTTTTACTCTCGGCCAGAATAATATTTTTGTAATTATATACTACTTTATTCGCTAAGTAATAATCAACATAATTATCACCAATAAATACTAACTCTCGTCACGCTAGTAATTATTAAATTTTTTATCCGAATTAATTATAAATAATTTTTTTCCATTTAAAATAATTAATCCTAATTCCATGATATTAAAAATGGATATATGAATCCCTATGTATGAAAATTATCTGTACTTCCTGAAACCAATAAAAAATACTAACCCCTCCCTTTGCACCATGGACATAGGCCAATGCAGTCGAACCACGTATATCCAATGCTTATCTTTTTTACTGTTTATTTACATCCATAAATATTGCATCTAATCATTCTGTTGTAAGTGAGAATAATATTTGTACCCCAAAAGTATATTCATAGATATGTTATTATGAGGTATGTTAGAGAGCCTCACTATGCGTGTGTGCAGATATATATATACTAGCAGACTCCAATGAGGTCCTAACTTGTGGACTGATTTTTTCTGATTTTTCAAAAATGACAAAAATAATATTTTCGGCTTGATTTTTATGGTATTTAAACATTTAAAGGAACCAATCTAAAAAAGTTTAGCTCAAAATGATTTTTTTTTCTATTCTTAAAAAATTGGTCAAATATATGTAGTTACTTAAACGGGGAATCAATTACCCGTTGGTTTCTTGCTTCAATTCCAGACCCTTTAATTTTCCAACCTTTGTGAGAGCCTCCTTACATTGTCGGATAGTCTTTTCATCAAAGTTCTTCTCGTGTTCGCAAAAGCCATGTTCATAAATTCTCCATTCATGTCATAAAGATTTGGGAAAATCTTTTATCTCTTAAATTTGAAACTGAACCTCTCAGACTTAAGAGGTATCAAATAATATTTATTTATTTTAAATAATTAAGATGTTAATGACTATTTTGTCTTTGAATAATTAAGATATAAATATATCTTTGAAATGTGAATCAATCTAAATTACATTCATTTAAACATAAAAAATTTGTTTTTTAGATTTAACTTTGGATGAAAAAAAACACACCCTTAGTTTATCTCTACTACTTTAAAAGAGGAGAGTTTCTCTTTAATGATATAAAGACTATTTTACCCTTATACAAGTTAAAAACCCATCAATACCCTTCTATCTTTCTCTTTCATTCAAGAATATATTATACATTGTATTTTAATCCCACCCACATACACTGCACTTTAATTTGTACACTGACCACGATCTCCTATGCACAACTTCCAACCCAATACACGAAAAAGCCCAATTTTTGCTATGAGGACTTCCCAAGTGAAACCCACTTCTCAAAATATCTCATCTCTCTCACTAAACCATCCTCTAACTAATCACAAAAAAAGCAGGTGGACTAGAAATAATCTTAGCAACACTAAACGTGTCCCAAACATATATGTCATTGTGGAAGGTAACTCAAATATGAGGTTCGAATTTATATTTAAATTTGTGATCATTTTGTGTAGATCTGTTTATCACGTTGTTTATTTTATTTTAGAGATTAATATGTTTCATGTTACACAATAACCTGTTTAAAGCCCCCAAATTTGAACACATTAAATTATCTTTTTTTTATGAGTTTACATTATATAATTGGTGTAGTGATGTATATAGGTTTAATTCATGTGCATAGGTTTTAACAGTTTTAAGAACAAAAACTGTTTGAAAATGGATGTTTTAACAATTTATTGGGTTTTTATAACTTGAGACTGTAATTTAGTATGTTGAATTTTGATCTTGAGACTGTTAAAATAAGGATTTTGATCTTGATACTTTTTAAATAATACCTGAACAGGAATCCACTTGGAACATATTTTGTACGAAATTTACACGGGTGAAGACGTTATTCGATTTGTAATCAAGACTCAGGTTCATCTGCATTATCTTTATTTATTTCTTTGTGTGTATACTCCCTTTGTCAGTATTACCAACCATTATATTTTTTCATTTTGACAATAAAAAGACACGTATGGAGAGAATCTGGTTCATCTGACTATGTTCTTATTTAAAATTATGACATTTAATCCTTATTATTAACTCGAGAGAGTATAATTGTAAAAAAACACGGATGGAGCTCTTTAGATTTCATATTAATTGTTTTCTGGGGTTTCATGATCTCTGCATCTTTGAAAATGAAAATACACCTCTATCTCTCTCTCTCTTATACATAAAAAGAGATGATTTCCTCTTTAATGGTATAATTTTTTTATGAAAATTATATTGTTTATAAAAACCTTATTTTTTAATTAAAAACTTCATTTCTTATAAGAAAAAAATGTATTCTTGAAAATATGTAAAGAAAAAAACAAGAATATATAGAAAAAATTGTATTTTTTTATATAAATTGTATTTTTAAAAAACGTTACTTTTTTATATAAAAAACAATAATTTTTTTTTTTGTTTTTATAAAAAAAAAAGTATTTTATTTACTTATAAAAAACAGTATTTTTATAAATGCATTTTAAAATTGTATTTTTTATGAATACAAATTTTAACAATACAGTTTGTTTTTAAAATTAAGTTTTTTAGTAATACAGCTTTTATACACAAGAGTTTTTTTATTAAAAAAATTATAATTTTTATTAAAAAAAAGTGTGTCTTTTCCTTTATATATATATATATATATATATATATATATATATATATATATATATATATATATATATATATATATATAGTTTTATAAAATAATATGTTTTTAAAATTTATCATTTTAAAAAATATATATGAATTCTTAAAAAATATATTTTTTAATCTTAGGATTAGACCTTGACATATGTTTACAACCTCACTATTCCAACTTTTCAGGTAAGTTTGTCTTACGTTTTTAACAAATATCTATAAGCTCAATTTTTGTTGTTCATAATTTGGGGACGCTATATTACCATTATTGGATATTGACTCATTGTTCAACCAAACACAAGGTACTTACTTCAATCAATGGTTCAAGATGACAACGAAAGAGCAACAGTCACACTGTTCAAGGAAACATAGTCTTTCATTGCCTGCAACATTCAAACTTTCATCGTTTCTAAAGAAAAGGTAATATCATTCTTATTAAAACTTAAAATTCATGCATACATTTCAAACGTTCTATACTAATTTCATATACTTATTTTTTTTATGTTAATTTATTCCACAGGGGATTGAGCACTCGGACTATATTTGAAAGTTATATACGTCCATTGGCCAAATTAGCAGATTCTACATTAAAGGAAAATTGCTTAGAGATTCTAATAGAAAGCCTGCACATTTTGTCGCTCATAAAATTGAAGATGAATAAGACAGATCGAATTCTATCAAATGTCAAAAGCAACATATAATTTGACCATTATATTTTAATATTTTATCATTACACTTTGTTATTATCTTTGTTCTTCCATAAACAATTTGTCTCTTCCTTTGCATTTTACATTTTAAATAACTCGGATTCATTGACATTGATTTTTACTATTTCATGAGATTTCATATCTTATTATGTGATTATCGCTTCATTGTTTTACACATTGATTTAATTTACTTCATTACTTGTACATAATTTGTTATAGTTTTTATGCTTTATATGAATAATTTTTAAATTCACACCTTCTTATTAATTTATTCAGCTAATCCAATTAAATATTTGAATTTGCCCACACGTGCAAAGCACGTGGGCACATCTAGTATTACAAACATGTATATATCCCATGTTTGAATACTTGAGTTTATATTAGTGGGGATAGTATCGAAAGAAAAAGTGTGACGGAGCTTCAGTTTGTCATTGCGTGGCGTGACTTTATATAATAGTAGAATCCCCAACTGAGCAAACTCTCCTCCTGTTCTTGTTTTCTCCAACGGTAATCCCCAAATTCCTTTTATTCTCAACAATTATGTTTTTGGTTTTCTTTTAGGTTGGTATTATATTATTATTATGATGATGTATTTTCAGTTATGATGTGTATTTCTTCATCTACATACTACTCCTTCTATTACAGGAACAGGAGTTAGTTTACACCAATTGATATTTCCTTTTTTTAGAATTGATTTTACGAGTGATCTTATGTTGGGGAATGCGTCATTCCCATTCTTGTTAGAAGAAATTAAGTGAATGTGTAATGGGAACTAATGATGAACCAAATTCGAACCGCAAGAAGAGGGAGAGGGAAAATTGAAGGGTTTGGAATTGAAGAAAGAAAGGTTGAGGGAATCAATTACCCCTTCCCTTGGTTTCTTTCTTCAATTCCAAACCCTTTAATTTTCCAACCTTTGTGAGAGCCTCCTTCCATTATCGGATAGTCTTTTCATCAAAGTTCTTCTCGTGTTCACCAAAAGCATTTTCATAAATCCCCCTTTGATGTCATAAAAATTTGGGAGAATCATTTGACCCCCATTTGTGGGGCATGGGCCATGTGGGCGAGCTCACGTAGACACCATTTACTTGAAGAATAGTTTTTTCAAAAGCTTGGTATTGATATTCTTGATTCATTGATTGCATTGAGAAGTGCGGGGCCGATCTCTTCTCAAACGCAAAGTTCATCATCGTCCCTATAGGTGAAAATTTTGGCGTAGACAAAGTAAGTGTAGAGGAAATTGGTGAAGCCTTTACGAGTGTCTTCGGTTCGTTTGTTTTTTCATTTGAATTTGAAGACTTGAATCTAAAATTTAAATCTGAAAAATATGTTTGTTTTTATATCCGAATGTACTTCTGAATAAAGGTATTTAGACTGATTTAGATTTTAGATTCAGACTTCAGATGTAAATCTACTTATTAATCATTCAGAGGCAAATATAACAGTTAGGTTGCGTTTATTTTTTTCGTCTGAGTCTGAAATCTGAAGTCTAAATCTGAGATTTGAATGTGAAAAATATGTTTTCTTTTATGTCTGAATGGACCTCTGAATGAATGTATTTAGACTGATTCAGATTTTAGATTCAGTCTTCAGAAATCTACTTCTTAATCATTCCGAGGAAAATATAACAGTTAGGTTGCGTTTATTTTTTTCGTCTGAATTTTAAATCTGAAATCTGAAGTCCAAGTCTGAAATCTGAATCTGAAAAATATGTTTGCTTTTATGTCTGATTGGACTTTTGAATGAATGTATTTAGACTGATTCAGACTTCAGAGATGTATTTATTTATTTACCTCTTAATCATTCAGAAGTAAAAATAGCCGTTAGCCTCTTAATCATTTTAAAAAAACACTATTTAGTACCTCTTTAGTTTGAATGGTTCAAATTCAGACTCAAAGAGGTAAAAACAAATAACACTTTAGTTTCTTAATCATTTGAAAAAGCAAACACTATTTGGTTCAGACTCAGACTTAGGAGGTAAAATCAAACACCACCTTCATCTCTAAAGCTTCAATTTTCATCCTCAAATCAATTCATTGGTCGATGGTCGCCCAGTTGGTTCACTGCATGCTGACGCGAAACTTGCCGACGCATTCTTACTTGGAACTCAAAGTAACATTTGAAACATTTTCTTCCATCTCAAATGTATAATACTTTCCATCTATTGGTTAGAAGTATAACCTGAAAAATAAGTATTACATTTGTAATTATCATGGTATTGAGTATATAGCCCTTGTACTCGCATGATTTCCACGTAATTTTATATTTCATATCGATATATGAGTCGGCTAAAATTTGAAATAAGAAAAACCGGTTTAAAATTGGACTTGAGAGGTAACATTTCAATTTTGCAAACCTGTTGTATTTTCCATTAAAAAAGTCCCCAAATTAGTTATGTCAAAACCTCAAAATTGTGATTTATAATATGAACGACAAAAAATTTCCCCGTTGCTCCCTTACTACAGTAGATATTGTTGTGTTGCTGTAGTCCGGTAGTGGATAGAGCTATACGACACTATCTACTGTTGTGCAACATAACCATCTAGGCAGGATTTTGATAAACATAACCCATTTTCCACTAGTGGTGAAAGGGTGAAAACAGTTTCGTGCAAACTACCACGAGTCAGTACATCTTATTGGACCAGTAGAACCTTATCCACCATTTCATATATTCTTCCAACTAGTTTTTAACAAAATCTCAAATGTTTTGCTAAATATAAAATCAAACATGGGAATGCTAAAAGAACTAATTTTATGTTACTGCTATATGTTACCTGAGGTTGAAGGCATTAGGGCTTGGGAATCACCATTTCATATATTCTTCCAACTATTTTTTAACAAAATCTCAAATGTTTTGCTAAATATAAAATCAAACTTGGGAATGCTAAAAGAACTAATTTTATGTTACCGCTACATTAGGGCTTTTCGAATCCTTAGAGCACCTAGATGTGTCTTGGTGCGCTAGATTACGTTAGTTTAAGCTCCGTAGGGCTTTATAGTCCTTGGAGCGCCTTGATGTGTCACGGTGTGTATAAAATATATTGGATCTGTGGAAACTGAAAAATTAAAAGAAACTGGCAGTTTTCTGTTTAAGTAAGATTTTGATACTTGAAGAACTAAAATCCTTTGAATGGTTGGGCATTTCTTAGTGCAAGTCAATTGAAAAAATACTGTTTTTTTCAATTGACTTGCAGATTTAAGGAAACATATGCTTTTGATTGTGTGAAACTGAGATCCGAGGATGCGACGAACTAAAAGCTTCTTGATTTGTCAAACCTTAATAGTTTAGGAGAATTAGGTTTGGGAGCAAGATTCTTTAGGATCGTTGGCCAATTACCAATGTGAGTCAATTGTATTACCTGATTTGTCAAATCTTCAAGATTTAAGAGTGTTACCCGCTGATGGCAATGCGAAACTAACTGAGATCCGGGGACTTGAGGAACTAATATTCTTGAAGTACTTGAACATAATTTGATGTAATGCATTAAAAATCTACTGAATTTTCCAAACAATAGAATAGAAAATATTGATTGGTGTCAGGGTATTTCATAATTTTCTGTTGAATAGTTAATGTTTTTTCCCCTCTTTGCAAGAGGTATTTCCCATGAATGCTTTCTAATTAGCCTACCTTTCTATTTTTTTTGTTCACTTGATTATAGCAACTTCATTACTACTAATTAAAAAGTTGAAGTAAGATCGTCTTGGTTCATCACTTTAGAGTATCCTCTCAAAAGCATAGGTTACTACTATGCACGTGTTTCTTTATACCGATGCTGTTTGTTCAGTTTCTTTATTTTTCCCCATCAATTTCACATGGATGTGAATCATATGGAATATCAAAAAAATCTTGATCTTTTGATCACATAAGAAATTACAACTTTATTTATATTATTATCTTTTAAAAGGGAATCAAGTAACTTGTGTAAGTGGAAACAAGTAACTTGTTTATAAATGCAAATGTTTAGGGGTTCTTTCCAAATCTCGATGTTCATCTTCCCTAGGCTTAAGTGGATATGAATTTATTTATATATTTTACACATTAAACTTACGAGGAAGAGACTAGAGAACCGAATTACATCTCAACAGGTTCAAAGTTGATGTTCATCTTTAGTAACGGAAGTATATCTAGAGTTACCATGTTAGAGAATGACTCTACCTATCAGAAGGGAACTTCAAGATCAATATACACCTCTAAAGACAGGTTGCAAATGCTTACTAAAGGATTGATATCTACCGTAGGCAATCAACCTTGTCCTAGAGTAACAATCTTAGAGGTGTGTATTAGGTTTTATCCCTTTTGGCGATTTACAATTACTTGATAACATAATTAAATTATAAAATCAAATTAATTGTGACGTAAATGACGCCAAATGGGAAATAAGATGAAGATATCCCTCGTTTTCATAAACTCTCAAATAGGTAGAATATCTCAAATGAGGCTACAAGATGAGTATTTATAAGGGGAAGATAGCTTACGCTCTAAGCTAAAGATCTAATTACAAGTATACACCTAAGAGCCTTTACCACTCCCACCTTTAAATACTAAACTAAAAGGAAATACAACGACAAAACATAAAAGAAAATAACTAAAATAAAATAAAAATGCTAAAAATCCTAAAAATGACTAAAATGCCCTCGGGCTTCTTGATTCACATTATTCTCCCCCACTAAAGACCAAGCTCATCCTCGAGCTTTTCAAAAATTGGAGAATCATGTGAAAGTTCCCAAAATGTGCTTGAAAATAGGAACAAAAACTTGTGGGGTCAAAAATAATTTCTGAAAGTTAAGGAAGTGCCCATCAGATTGTTTTTCGCTTCAATCTTCATCCTCCACCTCTAATCTCTCATGTCAATCGTAAAAAGCTTCCATCCGGGTCAGAAACCAATTTTCCGGTGTCAAACCCAAGTTTTTGAGGCTGTTGGAGGGTTCTGTTTAGGGCATGGGGTAATTCGGCTAGCACATGAGGGGTTTGAGCCGAAAGGGCTTCAAACCCTAGGGTTTTGTGGTCGCCGGTATGATCTGTGTGGGTTCCGGCCACCGGAGATGAGACCCGACTTAGGCAGAGAGGTGCGGCGGGGGTCCGAGTGCTAACCCCAGGTGCTGTGTAAAGGCCGACCCTTCCTTGGTGGTTTTGGCGCTAGTTGGCACTGGTGTTTGACTGTGGAGGTTGGCCGGTGGTCGGCCGCCCCTCCTGCTACTTATGGCCACCACGGGGTCAGTGGTTGTGGGGTTTGTTGGTGCCGCTTTTTTTTGAGGGGGGGGTAGAGGGGTGGCGATGGTTGCGGAAGTGTGGGTAGGGGCATTTTGGTGGCTAGGGTTAGGGGCGTTTTGGTGGCTAGGGTTAGGGTTAGGGTTAGGGTTTTGGGTGGTGGTGGAAGGGAGGCGAGCCTCAAGATCGTCGAGTCGCGCCAAAAGGTGTTCAAGACTGCTTCGAGTCGATCGTAACGAGCTTCTACGAGAGTAGATCTTTGAAAACTTATTTGTCATTGTCTATGATTTTTGTTATGTTTTTTTACAACAACAACAACGGGTGGAGCCAACGAGGCTCTGATACTAATTGACGTAAATGATGCCAAATGGGAAATAAGATGAAGATATCACTCGTCTCAACTCTCTTTCCTAAACTCTCAAATAGGTAGAGTACTTCAAATGAGGCTGCAAGGTGAGTATTTATAAGGGAAAGGTAGCTTAGGCTCTAAGATAAAGATCTAATTACAAGTATACCCCTAAGAGACTTTACTACTTTCACCTCTAAATACTAAACAAAAAGAAAATACAACATAACAAAATAAAAGAAAATAACAAAAATAAAATAAAAATACTAAAAATCCTAAAAATGACGAAAATGTCCCCGGGCTTCTTGATTCGCATCAAATTGCTTGAAAAGTAAATTAAAAAATGATAATGTTTTGGCTCAAACTTGATCCTACATGCACTTATTCAAGAATACCACCTCCACTTGAGTGTCACCAAAATCCTTATTGTATGGTAAAGGCAAATACCATGAAACGAGGGGAAGATCAGCTTTACAGTGGGAGCCACACTTGTTACAAGATGATTGACGGTTGATTACAATATTAATCTCCTTTACGAGATGAATATACAATGAATGCTCAAAACGAAAGCGCTCTTTTATGAGATATAATTACAATTGAAGCTCTAGTATCTCTTTCGTGTTGGTTCACCAATGTTTGATTGAGAGAGATGGAGCTTTCTCACGTATAAATTTCTTAAGGAATGGCCTTTTATGTGAGTTGAGAGTTCAAACTTGAGAGCAACACCCCTTCGATATCCCTCCTTGAATGGGGTTAAATATTCATATTTTGGGTGACAATGCACAATGTTTTAAAAATTCCCCCAGGCTCTGCGTTGGCACTAGAGGTGCTTTGCCACCTAGAGTAGGCCCTAGGTGCTAGGAGCTGCTCTGTTGTCTTGCCTATGCCCAAATACACACACACACACACACACATATATATATGCATAGCTACTTTTTTGGTGTATGCACCGTTGTTGCTATATTGATTTGAATATCTTGGACTTTTTGCTGAATTTTAATTTTGTACTATTGTTAATTCTTTTGTGTGTGTGTGTGTATATATATATATTTGGGGGTGGGGGGTGTTCTTTTATCATCGGAGGTGCTCTTTTAAAAACAAAAAATATAGTGGGTGCTTAAAAAAGAGGCACTCAAACAAAATTTCAAGCTGCCTGTGTCGGCAATCTGAAATAATTGCTCCTCTCAACAGCTAAACTTTAAGACCTTCTTCATTGCTGTAAAGTCCACCACTATAACTTACCACCCGACCAACATTCGTTACTATGCTCTCACTGCCTAATTCAAACATTCTCAAGCTTGTTGTGTATGAGACCTCTCACTTTTTGTGGCAATCCTGTAGTCAAGTTTGATGTTGTAGTACTTGTTGTGTGATAGCTACAGAAGCTTGCCATCCTAAAGCTTGTCCATGTTTTTCCTTGGTCCATTTATTGCTTGATATATCATTTTTCTGCCTTAATTTTCATTATTTTTTTCTTTTAATTTCTGTCATTTTCGATTGGCAAGTTGCTAATTGTCATTTTCATTATTGATATATTCGTTATTATGCTTGTTGTGTGGGAGACCTCTGATTTTTTGTGGCAATTATGTAGTCAAGTTTGATGTTGTACTTGTCGTGTGAAAGCTACGGAAGCTTGCCATCCTACATGGAATATGATGATTGGTTATTCAAGTTAAAAGCAGTTTTTATTTCTTACACTTGGCTGCCCACAAAGAGGGGGATAAAACAGTGTAGCTTTACCACCTATGGAAGAAAGTAGTATCATTACTAGTGTCAGTTTCCAACAATTTGGGGTTATTGTCTCACGTCAGTTCTACCATGTCATTCCACTAGTTTATAAACAGGTCTAATGGCCGTGAACCCTATCTCTAAACTTTTGTTAGGACAATTCCATAAGAAAACATGTTGTTTGTCATCTATCCCTTTTATATAAATTTCACATGTATATAACAATGTTACATTTTGATAATGATGATTTGTGTCCAGTTAAATCTACATAAAACTTTAATTCCCGTCATGTTTGCCCATTATGTAAATCCTAAATATATGAAATTAGACAATAGTAAAGGTAACCCTGTAAGTAATTCTTTCCAAGTGTGGTCATGTGATCTTTTCAATTAGTAAAACAATGAAGATTTGTACATCCAAACATTCATGTTTGGAATTTTTCAATAACTGATACTGTATCTGTTTGCAGTGTACCAGTTTTTCTATTTGAATACGTTGATTAATGTATCATCTGCTCTTTTTCTGCTCCCCTTGTTATTCAAGGATCTGCCTTGTTTCAATGCTTAAATATAAAATAAGCTACTTCTCATTTATATAATATACTATCTTCTTTTTTTGCAGCACTTCGGAGTGTTTTATGCATGTGTTGAACTCTTTTAGTATCAGTTTTATGTCTTCTTTTGGATTTGTAAGGACATGTAACTCATTTCAGACATGTAAGTTATTTTCTCCATGTGTTTTGGATTGGATAGTTTCATGCTACTTATTTGATCATTTTTGCTTTGCTCATGGATATATTATGCAACTTATTTTAATGTTTTTTATTTTGGAGCAGTTTAGTTTTCAGAGTTCTATGTTAAAAACATGTTATGCCTGTGTGACTCATATTTACTCACAATAAAATGTCTTCTACAATGCATTTTGTAAATTTTTTTCTTTGGTAAAGTATCCATTTTATTGCACTGGACAGAATGGAATGGAAAAATAGGATTCATGTAGCCGACCCCAAATAATTGGGAAAAGGCTTTGTTGAGTTGAGTTGAGGTAAAGTATCCATTTTAGTTTGGGCAAACCCTACCAATTTTCAACTCTCGCCATTGACAAATGATGTAGAAAAAATAATTGGGTAGAGAAACAATGTGATGACACAAAAACTAATATATAGATCACAATAAGTTTATTAATGAAAAGAAAAAATGGAGACATGACAACCATTTATATGAGAAATTGATTTCTTCGATTACTATGCTGAACTTAACAAAATTAATCATACAATTATTTTAACAAATTTAAAATTGGACATCAATAGGTATCTAAAGGGGTTGATAGATTTACAATTGATTGTAACACAGTTGAAAACTTGGTTGTTTAAGTGCAAAACATTTGGAATTGGGGTTCCCAAACCCATCCTAAGACTTTGTTGAACTTGGAAAGCCCCAAATCCATAATCAGTCCTAAGGTCTTCAATAATCTGTCCTCACTTTAGTGGTGGGACATACTACACTGATCCCATAAAAAATTTCAAACTTAAAAATCCAAAGAAATCAAACTTAGGACTGCACGTTCCAAATTACGTTATCTCCTATCGGTTGGCATGGGAACACAATGAACTCCCTACTTCCCATTGATAGAGAATAGAATAGGATGAAAATCAGATCTATGTGACCAAGTTAGAATCGAAAATATGAATTCTACGACCTCAATCTCTTAAAGTCGCTTCAAAAGTACGTTCTTTTGCACGGCGGGATGCTTATAATAGGATTAACACGTGATTTTTCAACTTAAAAGATCAGAAACTCACCTCTCGCTGCAATGTTACATACTTGGAGTGGTCTTTTTGGAACACCTATCATTTACGTTGACACTGTAGCTTCTCTAGAGATTTATGGTATAAGATCTTTTTGGAACTGAATGTGACGTAAATTACATGTCAAAAGGCTCCTAAAAATATCTAAACACACACTTTAGAGAGAGAAATACTTTTTTTCTATTTCAAAATTTAAGTCTCCCTCAAATGAGACTTACATAGGGGTATTTAAAGGGGAGGAATAGCTTAGGCTCCAAGCTAAGACCCTAATTGCAAAAATGCCATTACTTAATAAAGAAAAAAAAGAAACACAATGTTAAAATAAAAGAAAAGAAAATAACAAAAATACAATAGAATGCCATAAAACCCTAAAAAGGGTCTATTTCCACCTCTCTCTCTTAAGATCAAGGCCGTCCTCGAGTGTTAAAAAAAAAATGGGGAGTCGTGAGGAAATTCCAAAAATTTGCCAAAAAACTTGTGAGGGCTCAAAAATAATGTCCGAAAGTTGGGGAGTGCACATACCACAATTTTCTTCTTCTCTTTTTCTTCACCCAAAGCAACCTGAAAAACTTCCGCCCGGGTTAAAAACCATGGTTTGGGAGCAGTTAGAAGGGTTTGGGGTTGGGTCGAGCTGCCCAGGAGGTTTCAAATAGAACTAGGGCAAAACTCTAGGTTTTCGGGGTGGTCTTGGGGTTTTTGTGGATCGAGTTGATGTGGGTAGGGGTGAACATGGGTTGGGTAGGGTTTGAATGGGCACTGGTTTGTTTGGGAGGGTTTTTGGTGTCGGGTGGGCTGGGAAAGGGGTTGGGGTAGGTCGGCCGGTAGGAGAATGGATCGGAGGGGGGTCGGCGGGGCCGAGTAATGACAGGGGGTTGGTCGGAAGTGGGTGGTGTGCTTCCGGGTTCAGGAACGGGGTAACATGGGTTTTTTCTGGGCTAGTTTGTCGGTTGGGCAGGGGATACATGGGTTTGGGCAGGGCCGATCTAGGGGTTGAAGCGTGATAGCGTGGTTGCAAGGGCAGAGGGTTTGGCCAGCATAAGGGTGGTTGGTGGGGCTTGGGTTAGGGTAGGGGGTTTGGGTTGGTGGGGGGTGACTAGGGTTTTGGAAGTTGGAGGAGATTAATTGGAAGAAGGTATCAAAATATTGATTGAGTCTTAGAACTAGGGTTTGCTTTTGTTGTTAGGACATTTCTTACCTCAACTCTAGAATAACCTCTTCATGTTGTTTGGATCTCTTTCGGGCCATTGAAGAGTAGTGTACGATTTGATAAAATACACCGATACACCAACACCAATCTGGAGCGACATCCGCCGCTCTGATACCAATTTGACTTAAACTACACGTCAAAAGGCTCTAAAAATATTTAAACACACTTTAGAGAGAGAAATATATTTTTTCTATTTCAAAATTCAAGTCTCCCTCAAATGAGGCTTACATGAGATATTTAAAGGGGAGGAGTAGCTTAGGCTCCAAGCTAAGGCTTTAATTACAAAAATGCCATTACTACTCCTTACCTTTAACTAATAAAGAAAAAAAGAAATACAATGACAAAATAAAATAAAAGAAAGTAACAAAAATATAATAAAATGCCATAAAACCTTAAAAAGGGTCTATTTCAATCAGAATGTGATTAGTACCATACCGAAATCTTAGCATGAGTTGCTAGCGCTGAAAATCTGTTTGCATAGTAAACATAATAAGAAGAGACTTTTGTGGAGGTGTGTCTGTTTGAAGTGGTCGGAAAAAAGTTTGATGTCTCTGAGACATCAAAAGTTTGATGTCTTGGAGATGTGATTGGTCTGCCGCGAACCCATTCCTATAAGTAATGTGGGTCCGTGCCAGCAGCAATGACCAATCACATCTCCAAGACATCAAACTTTTGATGTCTCAGAGACACCAAACTTTTTTCCGGAGTGGTCTGCCTGAGGTTTTATGGAGAGAGAAAAGATAGAAATTAAAAAAAAGGGAGTTATATGCAACCTCTTTGTGAGCTTCATGTTATAAATTTTTCAAGGGGATATTGATCTTTTTTATTCTGAACAACTGGGCAAAATTTTTATGTGAAATTCGATGAGCGTAACAGAGATCTGGTTTATTGCTCATTTTGTTACCTTTTTTTCTATATATGTTTGTATAGTTTCTTTTTCCTTTGTTCTGCAACTTTGCTTCTGAGTGGATTGCTGATCAATTTTTGTTCTACTTTTCTAGTATGGTGTTAAAACCATAATCTTCTACTAATACAAAAAACGATAAATAAACACACTAGTTCTTAAGGGTTGATAAATCGCAAAGACAAACAGTTAAAACTCTAATCCTCGGTTGGGCAAAACTGAATATTCACATTAAATCCTCAGTCTACTTCTTGCAAACAAATTAACAACATAACACATTTTTTTTGTTTCGTAAAACATTTTGAGGATGGATTTGCATGTCAACATTGAGCTACGGAGCGAGTTAAATCATCTCCAAGGCAAGCAACATTTTTTTGTCACCCATTTTGTGATTTTGGCTCTCTAAGCAAGGAGCAAACTAAGAAAGTTGGCTCGGGGGAGCAAAATGCTCTTAATTTTGCTTCTTTTGAAGAAGCATACATATGGTTGTCTTGGCGAACCAATCGCCATTGGAAGGATAAGTGGCAATTGGAATGCCATGGGAAAATGTGGGTAAATTACAAAAAACTCTCTGAGCTATCGCATATATTTCAATTGTTTGATCTCTTGATGAGATTATTTACGATCTCTCATATATTTTAGTTACTTGCGCTTTTGTTGTCTATTACTTGCCCGAATTAGTCAACAAAACGTGGGTAAATTGCAAAAAATTCTTTAAACTATCACATTAGATGCAAACACCGCATTGTGAATTTCATTCTTCTGCAATTTTCCCCATGCAGCTAAAAAATGATTTTTAGCAATACATAAAGGGGTATTTGCAACTTTTTCATAGTTCAAGGGGGTGTATGCAACACTAAGGTGGTATATACAATAATAGCAATAGTTTAATGATTTATGGGGGCAATTTACCCACAAAATATTCCAATTTCGTAAAAAATGCTATTATAGACCTTAGAGGGGCGTGAGTTTGGAAACTAGCAGTGCCAGAATAGTGTTAGCTAAGTCCACACATACAAGACCTGACTTGTTGCTTTTTCATGGTAGAGGCTGAGTTTTTCTTTTTCTAATATTTATTAGACTCTCCTTGCACAAACTTTACCGAGAGTGACATAGGGCCGCTATGATAGCGGAAAGCGTAAACAAATGAATCAAACTCAAAAACCCTATATTCCACAATGAAGAGTCCTCAAGGAGAGAATAGTCTTGTATTGAGGGTAGAATGATTAAGTCTGACACAGGGAATCCGATGTATAACAGAGAATAAAGACCAAAATAGAAACATTCTAGCTAATTAAAGATTTGGCTTCTCTCAAGAATTAGAAACACCCGAGAATTGACCAAATTCAGTTGCAAGATTTATAACTCAAGTTATTATTATAATAAAACTTACAAAAGTGGAGAGTGAAACCCATGATCCAAAAGTCGTTAATACCACTTATGAGGGCCAACATTACCATGATATGCCTACTGCTAGGACCACCCTTATTGATAACATGAAGAATACTACTAAATTGTCTAAATAAGGAGAAGGAAATAAAGAGATTTGTCTTCATTTGGTTGTCCATGTTAGTGTGAACTAAGCCGAGAAAACACCTGCCTACCTGTCTCAAGCTGAACTCGTTCCCAGTTCCGGCTGGTTTAAGTTTTAAATTTTATAAACACTTGACGACCAAGAGAAAGTATTGAATATAGTTGTTGTAGGATGATATGGGGAGATAATCTGATGTCCCCATTACCTTGTCCCCTTTCCTGTCCCTCAATTAATTTTCACCACGTGTGCTGATTTCCACAGTCAGCAGACAACCTCACAAAATGTTATAAAATTTTGTGATGTGCACAGTCAACACAATCTGCACACGTGGCGAAAATTGATTAGGGGACAGAAGATTATCTCCCAAAAGGGAAATGCTTTGTGTCTCAAACAACTCCCCCAAATCCTCCCCCAAATAGCATTAAGTGTTATACCTTGTGGTATGGGTCCCGCCAGGCACAACTCATTAATGCTATTTGGGAGAGATTTGGGGGATTTGTTTGGTACCCATAGCACCACTCCTCTCAGAAAGGGGTATATTGAAATTATAGTTATTTTAGAGACAACAATGCTCCACATACCATGAATGTTACTTGTGCTTTGATACCCGTCCCAAGGGTCCAAAACAGAAGGGAATCAAGGTCCTGCTAGGTTTGGTGTTTTTAGAAGAAAAGTAAAATAGCAACAGTAAATTACCTATCTAGAATTATATTTTGTTCATCACTATCCTTTGAATACTTATTTACGTTTTTTACAAATAAGTTTTCAACTCTTAATAGATGAAAATATATTTTGTCCATGTAAAAAAACATGTCACCCAAAACCAAAAGGGATCTACAGGAAAATATGTTTTGGGAATTTATAGGTTATGTTTAGAAGAGTAATCCTTTGTTTTTTTCTCCTCTTATAGTGTATGTATAAGTATGTCCTAGACTTTTAGATACTGATTGTGTGTTGGTATGCGTTCTATTTTTCTTTTTGGACATGCAGTTACATGAGCCTCTTGAGCTCTGTTACAGATCACTCTGTTCTTGTGGTGGTCGGCCAATTGCTGATGGAAGCCTTCCTGATTTTTTATGCCAAGTTTCCACATTTGGTCTGTCATTCGTGAGGCTTGACATCCGCTAAGAGTCAGATCGGCACACGGATGTCATGGATGCCATCACAAGTCACCTTGAGATCGGGTCCTATTGAGAATGGTCAGAGGAACGAAGACAATAATGGCTCTTATCCGAACTTAGCGGGAAGCGTCCTCTCTTCGGCCCTGATCTTCCCAAAGTCGAAGAAATTGCAGACGTGTTGGACACATTCCAAGTCATCTCCGAGCTCCCGCCCGATAACTTTGGGGCCTACATAATCTCAATGGCGACTTCCCCATCTGATGTGCTTGCCGTCGAGCTCTTACAACGCGAGTGTCACGTCAACAGTCCGTTGAGGGTTGTCCTGTTGTTTGAGAAGCTCGCTGATCTACAGGCATCCCTAGCCGCTATGGCCCATCTGTTCTCGATTGACTAGTACCGGGACCGGATACATGGGAAGCAAGAGGTCATAATTGGGTACTCAGATTCGGGCAAGGACGCAGGCCACCTCTCTGCAGCTTGGCAGCTATATAAGGCCCAAGAGGAGCTTATACAGATGGCAAAGAAATTTCGGATAAAGCTCACGATGTTTCACGGACAAGGTGGTACCGTTGGAAGAGGAGGGGGGCCCATCCATCTCGCATTATTATCTCAGCCGCCCGCCTGATACGATCCATGGGTCGCTTCATGTCACTGTTCAAGGTGAAGTTATCGAGCAGTTGTTTGGGGAAGAGCACTTGTGTTTTAGAACACTCCAACGTTTTACCACAGCTACACTTGGAACACAGTATGCATCCTCCAATTTCGCCAAAGCCCGAATGGCGTGCTCTATTGGATGAAATGGCTGTCATTGCTACCAAGGAATATCGGTCCATTGTTTTCCAAGAATGAATACTTTCAGGCTTGTAAGTAATTTTTATATCCTTCCATTATCTCTTTTTTGTAGCAAAATTATTGCCTTTTGAAATATAACATGAGTTTAGACAGTGCATTGGACAAGATTTTTACTTGAATTTTTGATTGATTATTTAAACCGACTATATTTAAAAAAACTCGTGTAATACATTGGCCGAAATTAAGTCAGAAAAAAAGAACTACAATCAGGGTGTGTTTGGGAGCTCTGTTCTATGCTTTGGAATTGGTATAAGATCAAATTTTATATAAAATACAGTTCTAATCCCAAATCTTGAAATTGGAGTCCCCAAACACTCTAATTGTATTCTTTTGGACAAAAAATGACCCTTAAATGTATTTTCCGATTAGCATTAATAGAAAAGGAACGTTAAATGGTAACTTAATTGTTTCTTGTTTATATACATACGCATTTGAAATAAAAAAAAATAATTATGGTATTGTTGGGGAGAATTAAACGTGTTCTTAATGTATTGTACGTATTATTTTTTTAATTGGAATTATGAAACAATCACGACTAATGGCCATAAATTTTGGACTCTTGTTCTCTATTATTTGGGTTGGTGCTTTAGATATTTTTGAGCTTGAGTTCCTGCTAATATTTGGGCCATTCACATGCTATTTTTGGGGATGATACTTTGGAGTTAAGATATAATGTCTACCACCATAATTTTCTCGTTCCTCCTCTACGCTTATCTCAGTTATTGTTCACTCTGCTCCAACTTTCAAAGCTCGTGGATGAGTTTTTTGTTGAAAGGGAGAGTGACGATAATAAGAAGAGTACGGGGTTCGTGTGGTAGTCAGCTGGATACACGTGTTTGAAACAGGTTTATGGGTTGGTTTATGTTGTTGAAAAGTGGACCAACCCACTTTTGCATGTCTTACATGGCCTTTTCCAAGGGTGACTTCCTCTCTTGGATGTTTCGCTCTGTTGCTAATTATCTCCCATGCTCGGGACGAGCTTTCTCAAGAGGGAGAATGATGTGTATGCTAGACCCGGAATTTTGTTGTATTTTTACTAATTTATTATTGTGTCTTGTTTGTTCATTTTCTATCTTTTATTTAGATTGAGGGTAATATTCCCTTGGAATATTCTAGTGTTACTCTATATTCAGGGTTATATTCGCTAGGAAAAACCCAGCCTATAAATAACGCCTTCAACTACCCCTTGTACTCACTACTATTTTTTAGGCGAATGAGAATTAGAAAGAGAAATGGACAAGTCACTTCAGTTCTTTGCCAATTTGTTTTCGAAAATGAAAACAAAGTGCTAAAGTGGTGGTGACCCATAGTGGAGAGAGAGAGAGAGAGTTTGTAAATTCAAAAATGTTGTAGTTTCTTCTAGGTGCCATTAGTAAAAAAAATTTCTAACTTTCTATGTGGTGTTCCGGAGACAAATCTGGATGCCTTTAATAACACCCTTTTTTTATTACTATTTGCGAATTTTAACATGTTTTGCTATTAGATAGATGCCTTCCAAGTTTTTTTTTTTCAATTTTTTCCTCCCAATCATATGTTTTTTATGTTTGCATGGCATCCATGTCAAAGTTTACTCCGCCCCAAGAAAATCAGCATGTATTCTAAATTCATTTCAATTTCAAACCTTTGATTCTATCTGATGTGGCCTGCAGGGAATCCAAGGGTAACTCCTGAAGTTACAAGGGATGTATGATTATTAGCTAGGATGATGGCTGCGAACATGTACTTTTCCCAGATAGAGGATCTTATGTTTGAGGTAATTAATGAGTTCTTTCATTCTTAGGATCTGTTTGGTTCGGGGTGAAATATTCTTCACTTGGGTGAAAAATAAAATTTTGAAGTGCAATTTTAGATATGCAGAGTTCAATTTGATTATCGACAAAATAGTGAAAAAAATTTAACTCTGAAATGGGGAAATAATTTTAAACATTTTTTTACTTTTTACCTAGGTGAAATATTTCTCCCTGGAACAAACAGGTCCTTAATAATATTCTATTACCTCTTTTGGAGCATTTTTCTTCCAATCCATGAATTTCTTACACTTATTTGTTTCTGTAATGATCCTGGCAGCTATTGATGTGGCTATGAAGTGATGAACTTCGTGCCCGTGCAGATGAACTTCATAGGTCCTCAAAGAGAGATTCAAAACACTATATTGGTATGTCTTAGTTCTTCTAAATTTTGCATCAACTTCTAATTCGGTGCTGCTTGAAATTTTAGGGTGTATTTGATAACAAAGTTGGAAAATAACTAAAAATTAGTTCGCTTTGATGAGAAGTTAGAAAATGAGTGGAAAAAGATAAAGATTACTATGGTCTTACTTTTGGACTTTTCCATGCAAATTTCTTTGGGGTTTGAGTAAAAGAAATGTTTTCCATGAAAAATGATAAAACTATGAAACATTTTTCATATTTTTGACCATTGTTTTTATAGATAGTATTTGAAATCAAGCACGACAAAAGTGAAAATTGAACTAAAATTACTATTTTTAATGGAAAAAAATTCCATGCCAATCAAATGTACCCTTAGTGATAGTTTCTTGGTTTTGTTAAAAAGTTCCAGGGAATTTCACTCGAGTGTTAAAAAACTTGTCCAGTAAGAATGTCAATAGCTCATCAAATTGTAAGTGAGTGAAAAAGTATCCTTTCTACACAATTTCATGGAGTGATTTTACTTCCGTTTGCTTTTGAAATCTTATTTGCACATTAAACACTGCTTGAAATCTTTCTTTTTTCCTTTTCTATGTTTTGTTAGTTTCGCTTTTTTTATTATTTTATTATTTTTATTTTGTGTGTGCGCGCGTGTCCGTGTGTATGTGTCTGTGTTTTGGGGTGGGGGTGGGTTAATGGGGATGTCTGGGTGCGTATTGCTTGAATAAGAATTTATTATAGGGAAAATAAGTAGTGTTATTATTCATTAGCCTATAGATGTTTTATTCTCATCAATGTTTGCTAATGCAGAGTTTTGGAAACAAGTTCCTCAAAATGAGCCCTATCGAGTTATTCTTGGTGATGTGAGGGACAAGCTGTATCATACGTGTGAACGCGCTCGTCAGTTGTTAGCCAATGGGATCTCTGATATTCCTGAGGAGGTCACTTTCATTAATGTTGAGCAGGTTCCTCTTTCTCACAAATTTGATTTTTGGTGTTGACTTGTATGGACCACAATTTTAACTTAATTGGACAATGTCTGCCCACAATTGAACCTGCAACCCTAAATCAAGGGTTTTAAAATGGAACTATAAATGTAGTCACTATAATTGTGACTACCACTTACAATGTCAGTATCAATAACGATTTGAGATTTGAGACTGAGAATAACAGTCAATGCTTTTACTAGGAACTTGGATTTTATCAATTTATCATTCCTAAAGTGTTTACATATATTGTTTTGACGCGCACACTTAAAAACTCAACTCTAAAGTTCCCAATAAAAGCTTTCTGCAGGAAAAAAGGGCCATTGAAATGTTCATTTGTTAACTATTTAGCTGTGAGGCAATCTTATAGATATCCGGCCTTTTGACGTTCTTCTCCCATATTTTTTCTCCCCTTTTCAAAAAATGTTTGTAGCACATATCGATGTAATGGAATTGCAATATCTTTTTTCTCTACCTCTTATCTTCTGTAAATGATTATTTTGTATTTTATTGCTTGATATGCTTTTGTTGTTCCTCTCTTTTTAAATTCTATGTAAATAATGTAAAAGAAATCTTTACAAGTTTACTTTGCCCATTGTAAATTTTTTACTCCCTCTGTCCCAAATTAATAGTCTCTATAAAAAAATGACTGTTTTAAGGATACGCTCAATCAATGGCCGAGATCGAACATTTTCACTGTCGTGGAAATTGGCGATTCGTTGATTACGGCCAAAAAAGGAAAGTAAGAAAAGTGAATCTTAATATGGGATATCCCAAAAGGAAAGAATGACTCTTGATTTGGGAGGGAGGGGAGATAATCTGACGTCCCCATTACCCCGTCCCCTTCTTTGTCCCCTAATCAATTTTCACAATGTGTGCTGATTTGCAAAGACAGCAGATAACCTCACAAAATGTTATCCAATAGATGAGTGCTGACTGTGCAAATCAGCACATGTGGCGAGAATTGATGGGGGGACAGAGTAATGGGGACAACAGATTATCTTCCGATGATATGTTATCTTAAACTAATAAAATTTGAGCAATCATTGAAAAAGAGAGACAATATGAGTTCGTTGAGTTGGAAGGAAAACATTTTCTTAAATTATATGATACCATGCCATACAACTGTTGTAACTTTCCCCCCCCCCCCCCCCCCCCCCCCCCCCATCCTTAATTTTGGGGTAGGTAGTTTCAAGTGTTATTTTATGACAACCCAACCAAACAAAGCATTTTATCAATTATCTAGGGTCAGGATATATGAATTTTATGTTTCCATTTGTCTTTATTTAGAGAAATATCCTCAATTAAACAAAGCCATTTCCCAATTATGAAGGCTCGGATGAAAATAAATATATAGATTTAGTGGTACTGATGGAGTCCTTGATTGATAGAGATCAGTTGAGTACTGTGTAAAGTAAAATCAGATTTGAGGTTCTTATGATTGTTGTAGTGGGACTATCCAATTTTAGGGGGTTTGATTTGGACTGATCTATAATTACAGACCATCACCAAATGATTAGGGATTTGTTTATGTAGGGCTGTGGAAAGAGTATTTAACATTTTGGGGAAATTTCCAATAATTATGAAGATTTTCATTTATAAAAGGAGAAAGTGCAGAAGCCACATTGCACATTGCAGTTTTTGCAAGAAACCCCTCTAAACTAATATTAGTAAAAAAAAACGCCTTGAATTATGCATTTCCTGCAAACACTTCCTTTGGGGGATTTTTCGGCGACATTTATTACCAACACTTGGTGGGGTATTTGTAGAAAAATGCAAAATGCTAGAGCTTTTTTTGCATTATTAATAATTCCAGACAGTTTATTGCAAAACTGCATAGCTAAGTTTTTTTCCTTGCACTTTACCCGTTTTAGAACTTCCGGTGCCTATTGGAAAGCAAGCAGGAAAATATGAGGTAGCTTCTGCTCTAATTGGGGATCATCATTAAGTAAAGAAACCATATTTTCGGTAGCCAAAAACAAGCTGCTGAACAGTGCTTTTTTGACTATATCTCTGCAAAATCTTCTCTTAACCCATCTATTTAAAAATGAACTGATACACAGTAATTTATATTATCAAAATGAACCTTTATATATAGGAATAGCCTACTAGTCCCATTTAACATGTCAAATAAGGCAATGATTCCATTCCATGTCACCAAGTCAACTACTAAGGCCCTCAATTTATGTTTATATATAAGCTTCATGACACTAAGATATTACCCCCACAATTTTCTTTTGGGTTGTTTGAAGTTTGGCCTTCATACATTTAAGTGTAACTAACCTTGGTCCCCAAATTCGAGTTTGTGCACTTTTGCTCCAACCATCACCCCCAAAAAATGTCATAAATAATCAAAAAACGTTGACATTCTTGGGGTGGAGGCGTGTACAGTGGCGGAGCCAGGATTCAGAGTTAGTGGGTGCGAAACTGTCTGACGTACCCCGGGGGTTCGGGGGCGGGAGCCCCTATGCGAATTTTTTTGGGTTATTTGTACTATTTTGGGCATAAATCTAGTACTAAAGAAAATTTCAACAAAAAAATACATGCATTAATATTCAATTTCAACACTTAAAACCATTATCAAAATGAAATAGGATAGTTATTACAATACAACTCTCCTAGACTTCATTTTCTGAAAAAATTGAATGATATGTTCAGTGTCAATATCATTCAACACGTCTCTTTCGATATATTAATCAAACATAATTAATCTAACTTAAATAAGTTATTTAAAATTAATAGAATTAATGGAAAAGGATTAATCTAACATAAAAATCAGAATTAATCTAACATAAAATTTGTTGGAAAAAGATTAACCCATTGATGTTGAAATTTATTATTGAATTTATTTAATAAATTTATTCATTAAAATTTTAATCACTTTGTAAATTTCAGTAATAAATTCAGTAATAAAATCAATGTAATGAAGGAGAAAATTTTCAATAATAATTTTTATCTTGAACTAGGGTTCGTAATAATTTTCAGAAATAATTTCAGTAAACTAGGGCCGTTCACATTCCGTTCACATTCAGGAATTTTTTTATCTTGAACCCGTTAATGTGTTGTAGACTAACAAATATGTAAATGGAGGAGAGAAAGGGGACTTACCTTTTGTTTTGTTCTTCAATGTAGACTTTGGTTGGGTTGAAAACTAGGGCCGGCTGCTGTTGTATATATATTGACTTATGTTTCAAAAATTACCAATTTTAACCTTAACATTTAAGTTATTACACACATGTATGTATATATATATATATATATATAAAGTACCAGAAATCCAGTGCATTCGCCCGCACCCTCTCGATTGTATGTGGCTCCGCCTAAAATTGTGGGGACCAAGGCCTGTTTGCCTAAATATATAGGGGTATAACCTCAAATTTCCCCTTGCTTTTTAATTCATACGGTTTTCATATCCCCCCGCCCCCTCATTTTTTTGGGATCAATATCGTGTCTTGCATCGGTTCAAGTCATTCGTCTCTCGTGAGTTAGTCACATTGCATATCATCTCCGTAACTTCTTTTACACTAGCATTGGCGTGTTGTCTCGCCCTCGCCCTTCCCTCTCTTGTGGTGGTGCCGGGGGGGGGGGGGGGGAGGGGGGAATTAATGGTTCATCATCATGGTTTGTTAATAATAGGTGTTGTGTAACTCAAGTGTTGAATACAATGCATCCATGATTTGCAAATTTTCATCCTATCTTGACTCCCTTTGAAATATCATTCATGACGATATTGAAAGAACTGGGAATGGCATTTTTGTGAGAGAGGCAGTGTTTTGTCACTGTCTTGGATCATATATTTTTCGGCTTTCAACTTATGCATTATAATTCAACAAAATCTTGTGAACATGGATTTTCCTGTATAAATCCCTCGTGTCTTTGTTTACTGTAATATACGTCAATTAGTGCAGTTTTTCACTCTTTGCTTAAACAGGAAATTATCGACTTTGACGAATTTTCTGCTATCCTTTTGTGGAAATTTTATGTGACCTGTCTTGAGACTTCCTGACGTACTACTGTATCCCTTCTACTTTGGTTAATCTAGTTACTTCTTTCCCTAGATTAATATATTTATCCAGTTAACAAACTTTCTTGATTTGAAGATCTTAATGTTCGCTATTGACAATTATCGGAAAATTTGTGTTATTAGAATTTGATTCTCTATATACAAATAGTGAGTAAATCCTATAAAAAATAAAACTGTAAAAAAATAATTATTAGTACTAAAAAGTTCAAATTTGAGATTTGTTCCCTATCTTGGCAACATCTATGTGCATTCCATAATTTCCCTATCTTGATGCATCCTCCTAAATTATATTTTATTCCCTTTTCCCATGCCGAGATTAATATTTTGAAGTAACGAAATCAGCCATGGTGAATAAAACTTCAATGGAATACAAGAAGGTGCCCTAATCACCAGATTTGAGTCCCGTCCATTGGCTTGAACTCTTTGTGTTTTTTTAGAAGCCTAGTGGGTTTTTTTAGGAGCCCAGGCAGCAGTCTCTCGTGGTTTCAGATGGGTAATACTCAGTCAATTCTTTGTGGCAGACAAAATTGAGTGCTAGTAGTGGGGATAGCATTATTGGTATTGCCTAATGGGGGTATAATAATTAGCATGTGTGTTGTAAAAGAGGAGTAAAGTTTGGATTTGGGTCCCATTTTGGGAGCTTTCGGCAGGAGAATTTCAATTCATGGGCAACTGCATTCCCACTTCTGAAAAACTACTTTTCCCCCCTATTTTCTGAAAATTAAGTTCAGCCTCCCTTATCTTCTGAAAATAACGAATTAGCTCCTCCTTTTTCTGGAATTTTCAAATCTGTCCCAAAAACTTTCTGAAATTATTTTTCAATCCGTCAACTTCTAAATTTGCATCCTAGCCCCTGAAATTTCTATAACCTCAAATTTTCCCCAGAAATTTTCAGAAATTATTTTTTACCCCCCAACTTTCAGATGCTAGTCTTTTTGAGATTGGGCTATTTGGGCTTAAATTTTGGACTCCTGTTCTCTATTATTTGGGTTGGTGTTTGAGATATTTTTGCTCTTGAGTTCCTTTAGTACTTGGGCCATTCAGATGCTAATTTTTTGAGGATGATACTTTGGAGTTATGATATTAAGTCTACCATAATTTTCTTGTTCCTGTTCAGTGCTTCTTCCTCTTTAGTGCTTCTCTCAGAAGTAATCCGGTTTGTGGTCTGTTTCATCTGATTTTGAGGAATCTTATCTGTTACTCGATTTGTGATCTGATTTTGAGGAACCCTATCTGTCACTCGGTTTGTGGTCTGTTTGGTTTGAGTTTTTTTATGGCATTATGTTGGCTAGATTGACCCATTTTTTTGCCTCGAGATCAACTTTTGGTTAGTGTTTCGATTTGAGTTGTTCGGTGACATAATGTTAGCCAGATCGGTCTTACTCCTTGTTTCGATAGTCGTCGTTTCAGTTAATCATGGGTTGTTTACTGTTCTTTTTTGTTTCTACCTTCTTAATGGTAATCTCTTCATGTGTGTTGCGTCCCCTTGTTGCACTGTTGTTCTGTGGTTTGTGCTGCTGATTTTTGGTGATAATTTCCTCACACCCAATTTTGATTTATTCCTGCTGCTCCAATGCTTTATTTTTTTGACCGGGTTACTTCCGCTTATTATTGTCATTTGAGGCTGGCTTCATCATTGGTTTGATTTGTGGTGCAATTCTCCAGAGGCCTGATGTGAATAAGGGCCTTTTTGTCATTTTTAGTATTTCTTTTATTTTTAGTATTTCATTGTATTTTCTTTTTGTGTAGTATTTAGAAGAAGGAAGATTATTGACTCCTAGGAACGTAATTGTAATTAGATTCTTAGTTTAGAGGCCAAGCAACCTCGTTCCTATAAATACCTATATGTAGCCTCATTTGAGGTATTCTTTCATTTTATGAGATATTGATTAGAGAGAGTTGAGGCGAGAGTTCTCTTTTCTTGTTCCCATTTGGTGTCATTTACGTCAATTGGTATCAGAGCACCAATGCGTGGTGGGGGGGGGGGGGGGGGAGCCGCTTGCTCGGACTTTTAAAAATAAAAGAATATTGGGAAATGGATGTTTGATGGACCTAAGTGTTTAAAACAATTTAATCTTGGTTTTAGAGTAAATAAATTGCTTGTGGGTGGGAGCCGCTAGCGCAGACTTTTAAAAATAAAAAAATATTGGGTAAATGGGTGTTTGAGGGGGCCTGATTGTTTAAAAAAAATCATCCCAGTTTTAGAGTAAATAAATTGCTTGTGAGGGATTTAAGTGTAAGTACCCCTATTTGAGTTACTGTTAAATTGAGGACTTGGGGTATTTGTTTTTAAAACTTACGAAGAAAAAAACGTGTAAAATGTTCATCACAAAAAAGTAAAAATAGTATATAACTTTGGTTAATTGTTGAGTAAACATTATAAAATAATGTTATAGAAAATCATAATTAATTAAGTAATCAAGGATTTTTATATAAATTAAACTTTTACAAAAACTGGCTTCATAATAAAATGTTAATCCCTTGTTCCATCCTTTTTCCTAGTTGAGTTATTGTCGATGTGGTGTTGATCTTGTCTCTTTTATTCTCATTTGATATCGTAGTTGGTTACTTGAGATGATTTTCCATTGTCTCTAGTTTATATATTACATGTTTCTTTATATCTATGTTGGTCATTAGGTTCACTCTTACTCCTTTCTTTTCTGTAGCTCGAGTAAGGATACTGCTAGGGAGAAGTTGAAGAAAAAGCTTAGTGAACGTTACATAACTCTGAATCAATTTATTTCCTCTTTGGATGTTTGTGTTGCATATGTGTAGAGATGTATTGTTTCATTTCATTTATTTTAGTTTGTTGAGGTTTTTGAGATATTTGGAAACTCTTGGTTTAGTTTGCCTTAGAACTTGAGGTTGTTAATGTTGTTCAGGATATTTATTTTAGAAAATAAAATAAACTATTTTTAATAATTTAAAACAGAATAAGAAAATAAATAATAAATATACAATATTTATTAACAGTAAGAAAAGAAACTTACAAGTAATCTATTAAACGAAATTAATGATACTGACTTGAAAGTTGATAATAGAACACGAGCCCAATGAATTCATGTATGCCCTTAAGACGATTTTGCTCCTTCAAGGTTGGAAGCAATCATCTCCTAGGATAGAACGAATTTTTCGTCCTTGACGATAACATCACTTCAAACTGTCAAGACTCCGACGAATTCAACAAATGTTTGCACTTGGAACACTGAATTCTTCTTAGAACAGGAGTAGAATTACGAATACATGATGCAGGAGGTACAGAGATGTGACAACCCGCAATCCGAGATAAGGGGTGGCCAGCCCGATACTCAAACGTAACAGGAATCATGGATGGATATCATTCTCAGCATCACAAATATAAACTGAGTATACGGGAAAACCACCCAATAAATCAGAAAACGGGTTGTCAAAAAGTGTAAAATTTTAAAAATGCAGTTATGAAAAATTTAAATTAAACAACCCAATCTGACGAGCAAGTGGAATTCCAACAGATAATATATAATACAACTAAGACGAATGTATACAAATGGACCGAATAAGCTGTCGGTCCACAGCTACGTATAACGACGTACAACAATTTAAATATCTTACATAGTGCATTCATTAATCAAATACAAATGTTTGGGCCACACGCCCGAGTGACAAGACCCGATCATATCTAGAATAACAAGAATGAAAGCGTCTAATACAACGTCCTGTAATAACCCGCAAAATCTTACAGCTCGTCGAAAGTGAAGGGAACTTGGGAAAGTCAAGTCGGGCGTCCTTGCGGTGGAGCACCTGAGCGGATACAATAATATATATACAACAAGGAAAGTAAACCGGTCAGGGCCGGGTTCTATATGATTACCAGAAGAATAAATAGCACGATAGAAAAGAATAGTTATACATGAATGATGAGGATGATAATATGACATGCTATCTACAATTACAAGCAAGAATTGAAAGTAAAGCACTTTAATTTAAAACCCTTCCTTAATAATACAATTTCCATTTCCTTCTGACATTCCTTATTAGGAATAAAACCATTTTCGGTTTAATCAAGGAGTTATAACTTCTATGCATTAATTAAAACTTCCCATATTATCTTTCCATTCCTTATTAGGAATATCATTTACATCAAGTGCTCTTTATGGCACATATATTATTCCCGTGCTCTTCATGGCACATATCTATGCTCTTTATGGCATTCATCATACGCTCTTTGTGGCGTTTATCAACCATCAAGTCCAACTTGATGAAAATATAGTTATATTCATATACATATAACGATATCTAAGACCGCCCGTCCGGGTTTCCCCACTGTGCGCGCCCCTAAATGACCATCATCTTCCAGGGCCTAACATAAGACAACCTGGGCACCTATCGAAAAACGTCGGGAAGCGGCCATGAGCCTGCGGGGTAGTCAAGACCACACCCGAAATCTCCTACCCATCGCAGAAAAATAACAATAAGCGCTCCCATGGCCTAGGACTATATCCACCCTGCATTCATTAGCCAGGGGGCTTCACCTCACGAGCGAACTTCCCTTATGATTTCATTTAGAGAGGTGTGTAACAGTAAATTAACATTTACAATTTATCATCATCTGCATTACCAAATCCATTTCCATTAATCATGTGATTGGTTCTTTATTTAAACCTAACATCATTAAACAACGGGGTTCATTCTAGTTGAACCTATCATCTTTAACACCTATGGGTTCATTTATGCGAACCTAATTCCCATCGAATATTATCATTTATTTTTCCTCAAATTACAATTCCAGGCTAGGTCTCCAAATGATCATTATGATCCTAGAAATTCCCAAAGTTCGTATAAATTTTGGTAAGCCCATAAGTCTCCAAGTTTGGGCATTTAACTTCCAAACTTCTAAAAGTTTGAATAAAGAAGTAATGCCTTAACATTACTTTAAACCTCCCCGAAATAAACCCCAGATGAACCCATTTCTAGTCCAGGGTAACGACCAAACTCCATAACTACTCTAGAACTCTAAGTTTACTTCTTTAAAGAAGTTTCCTAGGTCCTAATCCTAAAGAATAAGGATGAAAATTAAAAGAAAAAAAAAGGCCCCAAAACTGCTGGAACCGAATCGATTCGCCCTAAGGGCCGAATCAATTCTCCCCGGCGAATCGATTCGCTCTGAAAGCGAATCGGTTCGGACAACAAAATTTAGTTTCTGCAAATGCCGAATCGATTCGGTCTTAATCCGAATCGATTCGGAGATCAAGACCTGGGATTCTGCATCTATGCGAATCGATTCGCCCAAGGGGCCGAATCGATTCGCCCCTGCGGAATAGCCAAGTTTGGCTATGGAGTTCTAAACTCCAAATTTCTACCAAACCCAAAACCAACCAAGCCAACCTCAATTAATACAACTTATACATCTTAAATGTATATAGCTATCATCTTCAATACCATATATCATCCAAATCAACTTCTAAGGGTTAATACCCAATTAATCTAACAAAACCCTAACTAAAATTATTCATAACAATCCACAACAAATCATGCAATTTAATCCACTTAAATCATATAAGAGCAAGTAGGTTTCTTGCCTCAAGGTAGGAAGATCAGATTTGATGAAGATGAAAGAAAGAACAAACTCCAAATCTTCAATCTCTCTCCTTCTCCAAAGCTTTCTTCCTCTCTCTCTTTCTCTCTAAGTTAACAATTTGGGGCATAAAAGGAATAGTAAGTCTTAGCAAGACTAAATCGGGCCATAAGTCTAAAATGCCCAACTCTAATAACTAATGCGCGATAAAATAATACGCGATATCACTATTTAAGCCAAAATCAGTCAAAAGTGCCCGAAACGCCAAAATACAATATGGCACTTATTTTGACTGTCTCACACCTACCGGGACTAACTACACTATCCAAATTATCATTTGGGAATTTTATAACTCATTTTACTTCCGGTTTCGTCCTAAGCCAAAATGTCATTTTAAATTCTTATGACATTATAAATTACCCCATGAACATTTTATCTACTCACGAGGTAACTATACAACATTTTAGTAAATATTGACCTTGACACAATAAATTAATATTTACTCAACATCTATCATTTTATAATTAATTACTACACAGTGTAAATAAATATAAAATGGGCTGTCAGAAGAGAGGGTTATTACATACTCCCCCCCTTAAGAGGGAATTTTGCCCCCAAAATTCAGGTATACCTCGCAAGAAGAAGTGCGGATACTATTCCCGCAAGTCATCCTCGCGACCCTACGTCGATTTCTCGACACTATGCTGACTATATAGAACTCAACCCTCAAGGTACTACCGGCGATCCCAAACGCAACTATACGCTCTAAGATAGCAACCGACTACATCTAATAAGAACCGTCACGTTGCATCTACTTCGGAAGGAATGTGCCTAAAGGCACCGTCGTATCTCTCGTACTCCTTTGCATGAAAGACAAGGAACACATTATGAACTTGCCGCAAAATGTTTCGATAAAGCGAGCTAATAGGTTACCGGACCCACCGCAACATTTCTAGGAAAGGTACAACATCATGCGGTGCAAGTTTTCCTTTTCTCTTCGAAACGCATAATGCCCTTCACAGGTGATACTCACCACAACACTTGGTCTAATGACCTCAAACTCCAGATGCCTTCTTTCCGCATCGACTAAGCTCTTTTCGGCGATCTTGGTTATACGAGAGACTCATCATCTCGCACTTCTAATCAACAAGTGGGGACTCAACAAGGCCTACCATACAAGGCTTCTTCTACAGTGCCGTCCAAATAGTGAATCGACACAAATTCTTATAGGCGAATTCAACGAGTGGAAAGCATTGTTCCCGACTACTCTTAAAGTTAAGCACGCATATAAGGAGTATATGCCCCAACATATGGTTTATTCTATTGGTCTGGCCATCTGGAAAAATGACAAGAAGTGATTAACCATAATTCGATTCCCATGTCTTCTTGGAAACTTGCCAAGAATGAGAAACGTAAGTCTTATTCTAGTCAGGACTATAATCAAGGGCACCCCATGCAGTACAACAACCTTACTATGCCCAGCCAATAATACTAGCGACGTACAACTTAGCACATTTCGTCATTACCTTGATGCACCGAAACGTTAAAATCGCGTGATTTCTCCATATCTGCTTTACTTAAGTCCCTTTCGTTCGGGACAAAATTTTCTTATGGGAACGCACCCCACCCTCAATGTCGAAAGAGCAGAGTTCTGTTTCCTAAATCAGCAGCTTATTTATGGTTTTAACCGCCCTTGTTTCCTCCTGCGACATCTTGCAATGAAATGTTGTTCGCACGAAAGACTAAATTCTGCCCAGGAAGTAGCATCTCCCTTCCTATACAGCGATCACCCCCAAGATGGACTTCAACTTAAATAGGGGATAATACTCCTCACAAGTTTAAACTTGTGAGGCGCATCAACAATAAATCGATACTCTAGTATTATCACTCCCCATCATGACAGAGACTTGCTAATTGAATCTACCTTCGAGCTTAACTACATGGCTCATGGGTGCGAATCAATTCACCTTTTTGTTACCTCTGTAACACTCTACTATGAGAGGCCTCATCTCCTTCGGCCTCAACTACCAACTTCTCAAAATCCTCCCACTTCTCATATCGCGGAACCAATCCCTTTTTAGAGGTTACGCATGACTTAGTCATGGTCAACTCCCAACAACCCTCCTAAACTTACGTCCCATACTTAAAGGCCCTACGTACAAACAATCCTAAAGTCTATCTACCTATACCCTATCTAAGTCGTACACCTATTGCTAAGTATATCCCTAGTGCCCAAGACCTTTCTCAACTACCGACATTTGCTCGGTTTCATGCGTGGAACGTCTCGCCGAAGAGAAATCCAAACAAGGAACCTTCCCGTTACACTACTACCTCACGTTGTTAGTCATCGAGGGGTACAGGTCTAAGACACATGTTCGGGACCGAAAAGATTCTACAGCTACACACTATCAATTTAAATAACTAAAAATTTAACAATCCAACGATCACCCTTCGTAAAACCCTATAGTTATATGCCCTAAAACATATATACATCTTATTAAATAGTCTTCTTATCAAGGCATAACCCGAAGTCTCAATTCTACTTCGTACCTCGGTCTCCCTCACATCGATCAGAGGAGAGAACTATATGCAGTGCTTCTATATCGCACTTTAATAGCCATCAATCACCCTTCTACGTGATTCTCGGCTAAACTTTCCAATCCCACTTCCGACAATAATTTAATAAAATAAAATAAAATAAGAGGAAAGAATAGCATATCTCCACTCACAATATCGTTAAGTGTTCATGGGGCGGAGTGTCTCGCAAAGCGAAATCCAAACAAGGAACCCCTCCGACACATGCCTACTTAACTGGTTGATCATGGAGATAGAGCGTAATACACACAAATTAAGAGAAAGAAAAGATGATATATCCCCACTCCCAACGCCATTAAGGTTCACGCGTGGAGCGTCCCACAGAAGCGGAATCCAGACAAGGAACCCCTCCTATACGCTACCACTCAACTTTGTTGGTCGTGGAGATAAGGCATAGCAATCACATACCAATATCACATCATACTTGAGCATGTTAAGGACGAGTAAATCGGCCTCAAACACAATTTAATAAGAGAAATTCCTACATACATACAGACAAAAGAAATGAGCAAACCATTACCCATAGAACTCGATACTAATGAAAGATACTCTCAGGAGATATTATTAAATCCGTAGTCTGAGAAGAGCTCATAAAACAAATGAGCGCGTAACACCCGCATTGACTAACACATAACTCACGTATCTCTGAGTAAAAACTTACCCTCAATAACGGGCGGTGCCGGCAGGGCTGGAGGAAGCATAGCCTCCTGATTATGACAAACACGTCCATACAGTAGTTGCCCCTGCTACGGAGGAACAACCATAATAGGTACCGGAGGTGGAAACTGAACATACGGCTGCTACGGAGCCCTAGGAAACTGACCCCCAATCATCTGAGGACACTCTTTCTTGTAATGACCTGCCTCCCCACATTGGAAGCACCGTCCCTTCATATCCTCCTGACCTCGACCTCTGTTATTCCTCAACTGGGAAAAGCCATGGCCCGGATGACCTCTACCTCCAGGGCCCCCCCGACCTGTCTGTTCTAAAGCACCCTGTTCGTGCCTATTATTGCCACTCGCAATAAACTCTACAAGCTTCCCTACTTGCCTCATTTCAGTAGCTTTCTTTCTACCCTGCATATATAATCGATGTTCCTGGCAATGGAGTAAGGCTGCATTCATAACCTCGCCAAAAGTCTGGAAAGCTGGGTTACCTAATAAGTGTTTTCGGATTCTCCAGTTTAGACCTCCCATAAACTTCGAGATCTTCCTCTCTTCCGGAGTCACCTCATCTAGTACAAAACTTGCTAACTGGGTGAACTCCTCTTCATACTCCGCTACAGACCTCTCCCCTTGCACTACATCTTGCAACTTCCTCTTCATCTCCCTCTCAACCGCGGGAGGAAAATACTTAAGATCAAACAAAGCCCAGAACTCAATGATTGACATGGTGTCTCTTTGCTCTGGGGTGGTCATCGTCTCCCACCAGTGTAACGCAAATCCAACAAGCTTAAAGGTGGTAAGAACTTGTTTCTTATCCTCACTGCATTCTATCATTCGAAGGTGGCATTGTATGTTTTTCTTCCATTGATTGGCTTTAACCTCATCCGTGCCTCCCTCGAATTCTGGGGGATTGCCCTTTAGAAAGGACTCCCGAACCCTTTCCCACGGAGTAAGTCCCGTAGGAGCGTGAACACCTGGAGCCCATGGCAATTGTTGGATCACTACAGTCATGGCGGCATTAATCACTCCAGCCACTATGCTTGCTACATCCGCAACATTAATAGTCCCTTGTAGTGGCGGTGGAGGACCTACTTCCTTCTCTACGACCTTAATACGTCTCGCTGGGCGACCTCTCTTATGCGGCATCTGAGATGGACGAAAAATAGTATTAGAATGCTAGTTAAAACAATCTATCTTGCAGAAGATCACAAACATCAATAACAAGAAGTCCTAACATAAGGCCCTACATCAAAGAACGCTACGGTATAACGAGACAAGTCCACACATATCCTAGTACTCTAGAACCTGATGCTCTGATACCATCTGTGACAACCCGCAATCCGAGATAAGGGGTGGCCAGCCCGATACTCAAACGTAACAGGAATCATGGATGGATATCATTCTCAGCATCACAAATATAAACTGAGTATACGGGAAAACCACCCAATAAATCAGAAAACGGTTGTCAAAAAGTGTAAAATTTTAAAAATGCAGTTATGAAATTTTTTAATTAAATAACCCAATCTGATGAGCAAGTGGAATTCCAACAGATAATATATAATACAACTAAGACGAATGTATACAAATGGACCGAATAAGTTGTCGGTCCACAGCTACGTATAACGACGTACAACAATTTAAATATCTTACATAGTGCATTCATTAATCAAATACAAATGTTTGGGCCACACGCCCGAGTGACAAGACCCGATCATATCTAGAATAACAAGAATGAAAGCGTCTAATACAACGTCCTGTAATAACCCGCAAAATCTTACAGCTCGTCGAAAGTGAAGGGAACTTGGGAAAGTCAAGTCGGGCGTCCTTGCGGTGGAGCACCTGAGCGGATACAATAATATATATACAACAAGAAAAGTAAACCGGTCAGGGCCGGGTTCTATATGATTACCAGAAGAATAAAAAGCATGATAGAAAAGAATATTTATACATGAATGATGAGGATGATAATATGACATGCTATCTACAATTACAAGCAAGAATTGAAAGTAAAGCACTTTAATTTAAAACCCTTCCTTAATAATACAATTTCCATTTCCTTCTGACATTCCTTATTAGGAATAAAACCATTTTTGGTTTAATCAAGGAGTTATAACTTCTATGCATTAATTAAAACTTCCCATATTATCTTTCCATTCCTTATTAGGAATATCATTTACATCAAGTGCTCTTTATGGCACATATATTATTCCCGTGCTCTTCATGGCACATATCTATGCTCTTTATGGCATTCATCATACGCTCTTTGTGGCGTTTATCAACCATCAAGTCCAACTTGATGAAAATATAGTTATATTCATATACATATAACGATATCTAAGACCGCCCGTCCGGATTTCCCCACTGTGCGCGCCCCTAAATTACCATCATCTTCCAGGGCCTAACATAAGACAACCTGGGCACCTATCAAAAAACGTCGGGAAGCGGCCATGAGCCTGCGGGGTAGTCAAGACCACACCCGGAATCTCCTACCCATCGCAGAAAAATAACAATAAGCGCTCCCATGGCCTAGGACTATATCCACCCTGCATTCATTAGCCAGGGGGCTTCACCTCACGAGCGAACTTCCCTTATGATGTCATTTAGAGAGGTGTGTAACAGTAAATTAACATTTACATTTTATCATCATCTGCGTTACCAAATCCATTTCCATTAATCATGTGATTGGTTCTTTATTTAAACCTAACATCATTAAACAACGGGGTTCATTCTAGTTGAACCTATCATCTTTAACACCTATGGGTTCATTTATGCGAACCTAATTCCCATCGAATATTATCATTTATTTTTCCTCAAATTACAATTCCAGGCTAGGTCTCTAAATGATCATTATGATCCTAGAAATTCCCAAAGTTCGTATAAATTTTGGTAAGCCCATAAGTCTCCAAGTTTGGGCATTTAACTTCCAAACTTCTAAAAGTTTGAATAAAGAAGTAATGCCTTAACATTACTTTAAACCTCCCCAAAATAAACCCCAGATGAACCCATTTCTAGTCCAGGGTAACGACCAAACTCCATAACTACTCTAGAAATCTAAGTTTACTTCTTTAAAGAAGTTTCCTAGGTCCTAATCCTAAAGAATAAGGATGAAAATTAAAAGAAAAAAAAAGACCCCAAAACTACTGGAACCGAATCGATTCGCCCTAAGGGCCGAATCGATTCGCCCTAAGGGCCGAATCGATTCGCCCTAAGGGCCGAATCGATTCGCCCCAGCGAATCGATTCGCTCTGAAAGCGAATCGGTTCGGACAACAAAATTTAGTTTCTGCAAATGCCGAATCGATTCGGTCTTAATCCGAATCGATTCGGAGATCAGGACCTGGGATTCTGCATCTATGCGAATCGATTCGCCCAAGGGGCCGAATCGATTCGCCCCTGCGGAATAGCCAAGTTTGGCTATGGAGTTCTAAACTCCAAATTTTTACCAAACCCAAAACCAACCAAACCAACCTCAATTAATACAACTTATACATCCTAAATGTATATAGCTATCATCTTCAATACCATATATCATCCAAATCAACTTCTAAGGGTTAATACCCAATTAATCTAACAAAACCCTAACTAAAATTATTCATAACAATCCACAACAAATCATGCAATTTAATCCACTTAAATCATATAAGAGAAAGTAGGTTACTTACCTCAAGGTAGGAAGATCAGATTTGATGAAGATGAAAGCAAGAACAAACTCCAAATCTTCAATCTCTCTCCTTCTCCAAAGCTTTCTTCCTCTCTCTCTTTCTCTCTAAGTTAACAATTTGGGGCATAAAAGGAATAGTAAGTCTTAGCAAGACTAAATCGGGCCATAAGTCTAAAATGCCCAACTCTAATAACTAATGCGCGATAAAATAATACGCGATATCACTATTTAAGCCAAAACCAGTCAAAAGTGCCCGAAACGCCAAAATACAATATGGCACTTATTTTGACTGTCTCACACCTACCGGGACTAACTACACTATCCAAATTATCATTTGGGAATTTTATAACTCATTTTACTTCCGGTTTCGTCCTAACCCAAAATGTCATTTTAAATTCTTATGACATTATAAATTACCCCATGAACATTTTATCTACTCACGAGGTAACTATACAACATTTTAGTAAATATTGACCTTGACATAATAAATTAATATTTACTCAACATCTATCATTTTATAATTAATTACTACACAGTGTAAATAAATATAAAATGGGCTGTCAGAAGAGAGGGTTATTACAAGAGAATGGTTAGAAAAATTTTGATGGCAAAAAATCGAGTCTGGAGGACTCCTCTTATAGTGTCGTTCATGGCCTTTTGAATAGGCACCATGCTTTTTCACAAGTAGTCACACTGTTTCACTAAACAATTGACTCTATAGTGTTAATTAAGGAGGACATACCTTTTCGTAATTAATTAAAAAGTTTTTTAATTAATTAATCTTTTGACCTGAAAAGATAAGACTGTTCAATAATTTTTCCACAAATAAATTAAATCCCCCAAACAGTTTGGGTAATTAAAGCTTAGCCTAGAAATTTTAAAAACATTATACTATATTAGGAGCCCAAAACTCGAACCCGAGCACGAGTCAAGTCGAGCCGGGCGGCGGCCCACGCGCATGTGGGATTTTGGTTATAAGTCCACATATGCATAACACAGGACATTTCTCCTTCAAAGAGTTAGGATACCTTTAAGGCATTCAAGCCATAGTCCCAAACAAGGAGTATATTTACTCTTCACTTTTTCCATATTCTTCCAATGTGGGACAAGAGTCCTACACCAAGTTTACTACATACTTCTCATCTCAAGTAGGTGACTTTGGAGATAATTTTTTCATTAAATATTTAATGGGTTTAAATATGTTAATATATCACGTTATACTCCTCTCGGAGGAGTACATGATTATGCTAGGTCCCGTTAAAATCGATATGCGGGTTCACTCCAATTTGAGATCAAAGTAGCTTAATTGTGACTTATTTAAACCCATTTCCAACAATCTCCCACATTAATGAAAAATGGATTTGTATATCATTCAATAGAATAAACGTATTGATGTTCGATTACAGTAGAAGAAAATTGTATCGGGATAATTAGACAGAGACTTTGAACTTTTCCCAATGAGTATCTATCGGATTTACTTGGCTAATAAGTGGGAAAGATGCCTTGAACAACCAACTATTTTTGTAAACCAAGACAACATAAGTCACACATAGTTCCCTTCGAACACTATTGGTTCTCACATTTGTGTTCATTTTGGCCAACACCACATGGTTTACGGGTGTTTCGCCTTATCAAATTCTCATAAAAACGACCCCTCTTCACTCATATAGGTGACTTCAATGAAGAGGATCCTGCAATACCCCACTTGAACATATTAAGATATAAAAGTCATTAATAGCATAACTTATCTTAAATCTCATAGTAGCTGTGCACTGTCTCATCATAGGAATGGGTTGGAGTATATATATCTCTGCAATGTGTACTGAGTGATACACAGTTCAGTTGTCCCTTTGAACCTAGATCTTGGGATCTCCAGTCAACTAGGTTGGGTTGCCACCATGGCAATGCTTGGTTAATTCATAGGCTTTAAGCCCATTCCCTTCAATGATCTTTCTACTAGATCTCTAGTTATGCCTTTAGTAAGCGGATCCACAATGTTATCTCTTGACTTAACATAGTTTTCCACTAGAGAGTTGTTGCCTAACGATATTGTCTCCACGACAAATATGTCTAGATTTACCGTTATACATGGTCTTATTTGCCCTTCCAATTACATATAACAAGCACAGACTTAACCCAGTTCGAAATATCATCTAAGAAGCCATTCGGCTTCTTCTCCAGCTTTATCCGAAGCAATAAATTCAGATTTCATAGTAGATCTATCAATACATGTTTGTTTTAAGGATTTCTAAGACACGACTGCACCACCAAGAGTAAAGATATATCCACTAGTGGACTTAGAGTCCTTCAAATAAGATATTCAATTAGCATCACTGTTGCCTTGAAGTATAGTTAGATATTTGGTGTAGTGTAGTCCGAAGTTTTTAGTATGTTTCAAAAACCCCAAAACCCTAACAATGGCTTTCTAATGATCACTACTTGGATTACTCATAGGCTATATTTGGTCCGGTGCAGTTCATGACATATATAAGACTTCCTATTATACGAAAATACTCTAGTTGTAATATGCTTTCACCATTGTTCGCAATGAGGTGAATGTTAGCATCAACCGGTGTTTTAGTTGGTATAATATTATACTTCTTGAATTTATCAAGTATTTTTTCAATGTAGTGTGTTTGAGAAAATATTAAACCATCAGTTGTCTTAGAAATTTTAATTCCTAAAATTACATCAACAACACTCATGTCCTTCATATCGAACTTGTTAGTGAACATTCTTTTGGTAGCTTTGATTATGTTATTATTGCTACCAATTATAAGCATATCATCAACATATTGACACACTCTAATGTACCCAGTTTGAGGGTTGTTGATATATATAAATTTGTCACACTCATTGATCTTGAATCCGTTTGACATTATGACATTGTCAAACTTGGCATGCCATTGCTTGGGAGCTTGTTTAACCCATAACGAGATTTTAACCAATCGGCAAACCTTTTTCTCTTTTCCAGAAGCAATAAACCCTCTAGGTTGTTTTATATATATCTCTTAGTCTAATTTTCCATTTAAGAATGTCGTTTTTATATCCATTTAATGTATTTCGAGTCCATTTAATCCTGCTATTGCTATTAACATTCGTATGGATGTAATTCTTTTAACTAGTGAATAAGTATCGAAGTGATCTAGTCCTTCTCTTTGCTCGTAACCTTTTTCAATTGAACCATCCGCTTTCATCTTCCGTTTGAAGATCCACTTGCAGCCTAATGGCTTATTACCGAGTGGAATATCCACCAGTTCCCATGTGTGGTTTTGCAGTATGAATTCAATTTCACTATGAACATCTTGTTTCCAATGAGAAGCCTCGGGAGAGGATATTACTTCCTCAACATTTGTGGTTTATTATTTAATAAATATGTTAGAAAATCTGGACCAAATGATGTTGATGTCCTTGACCTTTTACTATGCCTTGGTTCATCGTCATTTATAGCATTATTATCTATAATCTCTTGTTTGCTAGTTGTAGCATCATGAGGTCTTTTGTGTGAATTCGATTCACTTTGCATGTTACAAGGAAAAGCATTTCCAAAAAACGGAGCACCCATAGATTCAATAATCGCATTAACGTGCACTTTGGGAATATTAGATTTATGGAAAAGAAACCGATGTGCACTACTATTGTTGGCGTAACTAATGAATATGCAATCAATGATCTTTGGTCCTATATTAACCTTTTTAGTTTTAGGTACCACAACCTTTGCCAAATACCCCCACACGTTTAAGTATTTATAGTTATGTTGATGACCTTTTCATTATTGATAAAAGGCATATTGTGGGTTTTCTTACGAGGCATTTTGTTGAGAATATAGTTGACGGAAAGCAACGCTTCCCTCACATGTTCTGTTGTAGCCCAAAACTTATCAACATAGCATTCATCATTTATTTCAATGTCCAATTTTTGCGTTCAGCAATACCATTAAATTGAGGTGAATAAGGAGTTATAGCTTGGTGAATGATTCCATGTTGCAAACAAAATTGTTCAAAAGGGGATTCATATTCACCACCTTTATCGCTTCTTATTGCCTTAATCTTTTTGCTAAGTTGATTCTCAACTTCAGTTTTGTAGTGTTTAAATACTTAAATTGCCTCATCTTTGCTTCGAAGCAAATATACATAACAATATCGAGTGCAATCATCGATGAAAGTAATGAAATACTTTTTACCAACTCTAGTTTGTACAAATTTCAAATCACATATATCGGTGTGAATTAAGTCCAAAGGTTTGGTACTTATTTCGACTGAACAAAAGAGTGTTCTTGCCATTTTGATTCTACACATACTTCACATTTATGATTATGATCCCATTCAGATTAAGTAACAAATTTAAAGAAATTAATCTACGCAATGTATCATAATTAACATGTCATAATCTTTCATGTGAAATATTAAAGGACTCCAGCAAGTAAAAAGAAACAAATTTCTTATTATTATTTGGGACCACTGTCATTACATTCATTTTGAAGAGCACATCACTGATATAGCCATTTCCTACATACATGTCATTTTTGGTAAGGACAAATTTGTGTGATACAAATACTAACTCAAAACCATTTTTGCTTAGCAGAGATCCGAAAATTAAATTCTTGTGAATATCACGCACATGAAGCACATCGTTAACACTACACCAAAAGACTTATTTTGTAATGGATTTTTTTTCTATTTGCAATGGATTTTGTCCATTAGATATTTATAATGGTTAAAAACCATTACAAATAAAATGTAACCATTAGAATATATTATTAACTGTTGCAAAAAGTCATTAAAAGAAAAAATAAAATAAAATGTAGCACGAAGTCGGGCGGGATTTATTCCCTAAACCTAATCCCTCTCTAAGAATCCCTCTATGCCTCTCCCCCTTCCATCTTTCACCCACTCCTCTAACCGCCGGCGATTTCACCGAGGTACCCTTCCCTCTCTCCCTTTTAGATTTTAGATTGCAAATCATGTTTTTTGTCATTTTTCGTGTTCAGTGTTAGGGTTTCTTCGTATATTTATATTCAATCTAAGTATTTATGTTCTTTTGTAGATCATTATATTGTGGATTTTCTTCCCCGTTGTTCCAAAGGTATATACTCCTTCTTTCTCTCTAACGTTGACAATGACAGTACGAATATTCATTCTTTACTGGTTATTTTTGTTAAATCTATATATTTATAAACATTACACACCCTTATGTGTGATTTATGTACTCAAATTCTAGATATGCACATTAAACCACATTTTTAATAATTTATGTTTGGAGTTTATTCACCCTTATTTCAGTATCATAGTTGAAGTAACCTCATGGAATCCATGACACACCTGCATGTACTAGGTTTGGATATGAAGGTGAATGGAATAACTTGGTTGATGTTGTTGTATTTATGACTTTCATGTGATAAAAACTTTTAGTTTATTGTTAATAAATTCCAACCTAAAGCTTTAAATTCGAATCTCAGATACTTTATTTGTTTATTGTTGTTGGTACCAGTCATATCATTATTGTCATTATCATTACTATGTGTCTTAATCGAAGTTTAAAAATAGTATCACTTCATTTATTTCTTTATATATCATAGAGCTCACCTGAGATTTGTTTATATTATCATTCAATTAAGTGGGTTGGATTTTTATCTGAACTAATTTGCTTATTAATATTAATGCAAATCCTTCTCAATCCTCAGCTAAACTGCTGGACTGGGGGAAAGAGGGCTACGGGACAAAAGACGAAATAGCATCTTTGAGGGCAGCTTTTATGCAAGAAGTTACAGTGTGGTATAAGCTTAACAATCCAAATGTAACAAAGGTCAATATTTTACATATAGAAATGTTGTGTTTGCAAATAAAGATAATAGGGTTTAACCATATGATCTTTGTTCTGTATGTTACTTGATTGCTCGTTATGGTTCATTGTGCAAAATTTGTTATTTTCAAATAGTTGGACTTTATTTCTAGTTAGGTTTTTGAGGTGGTATAGGAAAATGATAACATGTTAGGGCACATGTTTTGAGGTCCCCTATTAATCCTGGGTGCCCTTAAGATACATTTTATAATATACATCAAGTTAAAGTTGATTTAAAAACACAATTGAGTTAGTTGATTTAAAAACATTATTGTTCGTTACTGTACAATGATTGATTCAATTATATGTAATCCATTCTGTTGTAATGTGGGGATTCCTTTTTATTTATAGTTTTTATCGATTTTTTTTAGATTGAGCTCTATTTGATTAATATATCTTATACCCTGTTGAGCTTTTAAACACTTTGCGCTTCCCTGGGTTGCCAAACCATGAATTGTATTTGACGATCAAAATTCCAGTTATTATGTTAAGAAATATTAATCAAAGTGCTGGGTTGTGCAATGAAACCCACCTAATTATCACTCAAATGACTCCATTGGTTATCGAAGGCAGAGTCATAACTGTATAAAACATTGTAGCCAACGTTTTCATTCCAAGAATCATAACAACCAAACCAAAATGGTCGACTGCTTTCTAGCATGCCATTAAACTTTGCACTACAACATTTACTTTATTACTAACAATAGTCGACTGCTTTCTAGCATACCGTCAATCTATTTTGGGGTTCGTTTTGAATAACTTCATACCTTCTGCTCATGTGATATAGTTTCTTTAACTATTTTATGTATTTTTTTCATGCTGAACACGTTTTCATTTGCAACACTAACACTATATGTGGTGGATTTAGAGAAATATTACATATGATCCCATTAGTTATTTGTTTATTATCTTTAAATCTCTATACTATGAAAACACTGCTTTCTTTGAAATATTTCTCTTCCTCTATTCCACATAAGATCATTGTTGGTTTCATGATTACCTTTTGACATTTTTAAACTTCAGGTGTGGTGTTTGTGGGAGTGTCACTCATTATAGCATCATTACCCCGTGCGGAATTTGAATTTCCCATTTATTGCCAGTAATAATCTCGGAGCCACCGAAAATGGTGTTTATAGCAGTGTCACTCATTACAACAGCATCATTATCTGGTGTGGCACTTGAATTTCCCATGTTACTACCCGTAACAATCTCATCAACTTCTGGTTCGGTCACTGCAGAAGCCGAGGGCACCATAACAGTAGCATCTGTGACACTTTCTTCAGTTGTATGCTGCTTCTGTGTTGCTTCAACAGGAGGATAGACCCTCAAACTGCTTCCCATACGAGAATCGGCTATAGTTTTGTGCTGGTTCTTAGTTACAGATTCATCTATAGGATGAAGTTGCTTAATCAGTTTCAGGCCGACGACAAACCTTTATCAGGGGCACAATTTCCTTTTTCATTTGGGCTTCCAGTTTATCCCAATCAACTGCTTTTGGCTTCGAGGAGGGGTAAGCAGGTTTGTGACTACCTGATGATACATTTACCCTCTGAAGAACCAAATTGTTGTTTCTAAATTCAAGAGACGCCCATTGTATAAGTTCAGCTTTTGCGAGACGGATTTCAATTTTTATAAATAACACTTCGTATTTGCACTTTGCAGGAAATATCTTTCCAAAATAAGCGAGGTTGGAAAGTATATGTATCTTCACCGGGTACATCAATGGTAACACTTGGAATTTGTTCACCAAAGTCAACCACAACACATTTAGCTGGTATACGCTTTGCGAATATGGTCACAACCACTTCCTCTGGTTTTTGATATAATTCATGCCTATATTTTGGTTTGGTAAATACCGTTGATAACTCATTGGATAAGTTACTATCTGGCTGAGCAACCTCTGGAGTTACATTGGGCTCTTGCACTGTCCAATATGGTTTGTCGTGTATCTGCTAACGTCCCACCCGGTGCTTTACGATACTTGAATGAAGAAGAAATTATAAAGATTAAGATGGTAAACTTTCTGGAATTTCATATGTAGATAACCATTTCTTGGAATATTATTGTTATAACTAAGTGATATTTGTTTTTTTACATGAACCGTTGCCATTAAGCCATTTGATATTTAGTTTTACTTTTTTTGTATTGAATAGGTAGATGCAGAGTTCCAGCTACCAAAACCATTTACACAAAGAAGGAAAGTTTGTTTTTTAAGACGGCTCAAAGAAATAACGGATGGTGTATGGGCGTAATTGATGTATCAATTGATTATTTTCCACTTCCACCGAGTTTCATATCCGAACAAAATTGCATAAGGAGGCCATCAGGGCTGCTTATCAGGAGTCGCGAAGAGCATTCCGAATTCAATCTCACAATTTTGGAGATCCTAAAGAAGCGTTAAGATTTGACTCAGGCATTACTGAAAGTTACTGCACATTTCTTTATGAGAAGGTATATTTTCTTTCCTGAAAGAGTTACTTATGGTGACAGCAGCTCTAGTGTTTCTTTCACCCAGAAACTTTGATTAATTACTTGGATAATTTTTGAATTTTCACACAAGATATACACAAAACAATGCTACATGTTCTATTTCTTTAGCACAAAGCAACGGATAATATGAGGTTAAGGAGTAATCTTTCCGGTGCCACTAGTAGCATCTTAAATTAAGCTTGAAATTAGTTATAATCAATCCCTTATAATTAGACCAGGCAAAACCACAGAACATAAACAATCCGCTGACCCTTAATTGGTTTCAGGTGTTTTTTAGTTGATCCGTTAGACACTTTAACACAAATGAGTGATACGAACCTTGTCAGAAATGACACAAACACGATATGTATATAGCTATTACACGATTGAAATGAAGCACGAACTATACACGACTATTAACAAATCGAGTATGGGCTAATTTGTTTTCTATACGAGCCCGATATAAACAGCCAAAACGTGAACCATTGCCACATCTACTCATAATAAGGTGAAGTAGATAAATGTCTTCATTTCCCCCTATTCTTTAATTTTTTTCCCTTTATAAGATGATATTACGAAATTCTATTACAAATGGCTGCAAGCGATGGTTTTCACCCCTGATGATGCCATTGACACTAAAAAAACAAAATTGTGTGTTTGTTTTTTATATGTATTTTGTACACCCACAATTTAATGTTGTTTGTTTTACCTCTTAATATTGTTTGCAATTTTATTTAATAGGCTAATAAGGAAAATGAGGAGGTCTATACACAACTGACTTTACTCCCTCAACAAGAGGTATGATTGCCAATTGTTGCAATTCAATCTTTCTGTTGGCTAAATTTGGGAAAAAGATTAGTGTTTAATCCGGTTAATTGAATGGTAAAGTGTAGTGTATGATGTTTGTGGAAGTTTTATTCGCTTTGTGCAAGTGTTCTTATTAGCCTGTCAAGCACTTTTTTTATGTCAAACTCTTTTTTTAATCCATCTGTGCAGAGGTTCATCGCTTGAGGTTGCTTGGAGACTTTCAGCACTCGACTCATATTGCGTTTGTTGAGTTTGTAATGGCTGAGAGTGCAATTGTTGCTCTGAATTGTAGTGGTGTAGTTTTGTGATCACTGCCGATAAGGGTAAGCCCATCAAAGACACCCGTTAGGCCGAGTGCTCCTCACCCCTTCCTTAACTGAACCTACCTTGGGTGTGTTTCTTAACTGATCTTCCACTGATATATATATATATTTATATATATTTATACATGTACATACATAGCTGCAGAGATACTGTAACTTGGTGGTATTTATGTTTTTAGTTATGTCCATTGGGTTTCAGCCCGGTATATGTTATCCCAAGTGGTTGTTATCTATGTTGTATGCTTTTTTGTTTAGCATGTAGAGTTGGATTGAATTTCGAGGCTTAAGTTGGCAATATGTTGCTTATTATGTTGAATTAAAAAAAAAACTAGAAGCACCTCAATTTGAGATATGTTGTTTAGGGAAGGCAACAGGTTTTGAGAAAAAAAAAATATTATTTAAACACCATCAATTGTTTGAGAAGATGACAACGTCACCGTGTTATTAATATCTGACAACTATTGGGCAACATTTTATGTATATATTAATTTTTTTATTTCTCTATATTATGAATACCTATTGTGTTTGGGGAAGTTCAATTTTTCTGTCATTCCTCAAACATGTGATGTTGGTGATTTTTAGGTTGTTTAAGTAGTTTTTTTTTAAATTTTATTTTAAATTTCTGTTGATATCATATATGTATTTGAAGTGTTTTATATTGCAATGTTTTTTAACTTCTGATATTTTCGCCATGCCTTCAAGCACGGGCATTCCGCTAGTATATATATACATGGGGTTCGATACCTAAGTGGGTCTGTAAAAATTGTAATTTTTACCCCTTTTCTTACCCATGGTGCATATAACAAAAAAACTATTGTTGTAGCGGTGTGGCTATTACACACCATGTAACCCTATTGAGAAGTAGAAGGATCGTGATGTTGAGATCCATATAGGTCCGTGATAAGAAAAAAGAGAGGCAGTTATGTGTTTATTCCATATCTATGTTGGCCATGATTTTTGTGGGAGAGGCAGTTATGTATGCTTTTTTGTTTAGCATGTAGAGTTGGATTGAATTTCGAGGAAGTTGGCAATATGTTGCTTATTATGTTGAGTTAAAAAAAAAACTAGAAGCACCTCAATTTGAGAAATGTTGTTTAGGGAAGGTAACAGGTTTTGAGAAAAAAAAAATTATTATTTAAACACCATCAATTGTTTGAGAATATGACAACATCACCGTGTTATTAATATCTGACAACTATTGGGCAACATTTTATGTATATATTAATTTTTTTATTTCTCTATATTATGAATACCTATTGTGTTTGGGGAAGTTCAATTTTTCTGTCATTCCTCAAACATGTGATGTTGGTGATTTTTAGGTTGTTTAAGTAGTTTTTTTTTAAATTTTATTTTAAATTTCTGTTGATATCATATATGTATTTGAAGTGTTTTATATTGCAATGTTTTTTAACTTCTGATATTTTCGCCATGCCTTCAAGCACGGGCATTCCGCTAGTATATATATACATGGGGTTCGATACCTAAGTGGGTCTGTAAAAATTGTAATTTTTACCCCTTTCCTTACCCATGGTCCATATAACAAAAAAACTATTGTTGTAGCGGTGTGGCTATTACACACCATGTAACCCTATTGAGAAGTAGAAGGATAATGATGTTGAGACCCATATAGGTCCGTGAGAAGAAAAAAGAGAGGCAGTTATGTGTTTATTCCATATCTATGTTGGCCATGATTTTTGTGGGAGAGGCAGTTATGTATGCTTTTTTGTTTAGCATGTAGAGTTGGATTGAATTTCGAGGATTAAGTTGGCAATATGTTGCTTATTATGTTGAATTAAAAAAAAACTAGAAGCACCTCAATTTGAGATATGTTGTTTAGGGAAGGTAACTAATTTTGAGAAAAAAAAATTATTATTTAAACACCATCAATTGTTTGAGAAGATGACAACGTCACCGTGTTATTAATATCTGACAACTATTGGGCAACATTTTATGTATATATTAATTTTTTTATTTCTCTATATTATGAATATCTATTGTGTTTGGGGAAGTTCAATTGTTCTGTCATTCCTCAAACATGTGATGTTGGTGATTTTTAGGTTGTTTAAGTAGTTTTTTTTAAAATTTTATTTTAAATTTCTGTTGATATCATATATGTATTTGAAGTGTTTTATATTGCAATGTTTTTTAACTTCTGATATTTTCGCCATGCCTTCAAGCACGGGCATTCCGCTAGTATATATATACATGGGGTTCGATACCTAAGTGGGTCTGTAAAAATTGGAATTTTTACCCCTTTCCTTACCCATGGTGCATATAACAAAAAAACTATTGTTGTAGCGGTGTGGCTATTACACACCATGTAACCCTATTGAGAAGTAGAAGGATCATGATGTTGAGACCCATATAGGTCCTTGAGAAGAAAAAAGAGAGGCAGTTATGTGTTTATATTCCATATCTACGTTGGCCATGATTTTTGTGGGAGTTTGACTATGCTTGCGTATGAAATGTAAATATATGTTTGTGTGGGTCGGTTTTTAATGTTTGTATGATTATTTATATATATATATATATATATATATATATATATATATATATATATATATATATTTAATCTGTATTTATTTGTTTGTGTGCTTTCATTAATCTTATTATATACAGACATGTGCGTTCTTCACTCTCAACGCTCCAAACCACCCCTCCCCTCTCCTCTCCTCTCTCCCTTTCCATCCCATACTTTTTCATTTTGTTCCAGATAAACTTGATAAATGAGTGGCTGAGTTTATTTTTTTGTACATTCCATTATCAGGAAGTAGATGCTAACGTGATTTGTTGAACCCCTCTTCTTCGGTATATCAGGTATGACTAATTATTGAAATGAAACGTTAGTATCATTATTTATTTTCACACTTTTTTGGTACATTTTAGTCATTTGTTCAAGTATGTTTTATAATATGATATATAAGATTACTTTTTGCCCTAAGCTATGTATTGATTCATTTATTTGCATTTTATAATATGCATTGATTTGAAGTGAAAGGAGAGGTGATCGAGACATTCAAACATTGTGTCCTCATTGGACTCTCGGTTGACCTAATAAACTAGTATACGCTTCGTTTTGTAGTTGGAATGGGCGTTGGGGGGAACTGAAAACAACCTAACGGTGTATATTTAGGTACAAACACATCAACCAATACCAAAATAACTTGTCTAAATTAACATCGGACTCATCGGACTCTCGATTGACCCAATTGACTAACATACGCTTCTTTTGGGGGTTAAAATTCCCGGGGGAGGGGGGGGGGGTTAAAAGGACTACGTAGTCCCTAAAAATAGATACAAACACATTAAATGATACCAAAGTAACTTGTCTAAACTAATCGCGTCCTCATCAAACTTTTGGCCAGCCTAATTGATTAGTATAAGCTTCTTTTGGGGGTTAAAAATGGGCGTTGGGTAGGGAGGGGTGCGAAAACCGATAATAACAACCTAACGACCTAAATTTATGTACAAACACATCAAGAGATACCAAATTAACTTCTCCAAACTAATCGTGTCCTCATCGGAGTCTCTATTGATGTAATTGACTAGTATACACTTCTTTTGGGGGTTAAAATGGCATTTGGGGAGGGGGGGGGGGACTTAAAATAACAACCTAGCTGCCTAGAAATATATATAAAAACAACAAGTGATTGTCTAAACTAACCACGTCCTCATTCGACTCGTAGTCTGCCTAATTGACTACTACACGCTTCTTTTGGGGGTTAAAAATGGGTGTTTTGGGGGCAAAAAATGAAAACAACCTAACGACCCAAAAATGGGTACAAACACATTAAGCGATACCAAGATAACTTATCTAAACTAACTGCGTTCTCATCGACTATGAACGTTTGTTGTGTATCTATTACTCCCCATTAAAATTACATGCATGCCAATGTCATATGAATGTACTAGTCTCTTAAGTTATTTACTCATTTATGCTTACACATTTACTAAGATTGAGTTTGTTCAAAAGGTTCTTATGGGAAAATATGAAGATTATTCTTGGGAGAATGAAGTCTACTTTTGCAAGGAATATCATGAACACTACTTTTGGGAGAATAATATGTTTAGAACTTTAATGATGTTAGATTTCGTTTCAATTTTATGGTTAAAAGCTAAATGGTTTCTTATAGTACATTTTGTTTTGGGAACTTTAATGGTTATGAATGAAATATAGTTTTTGATCGATTTAATATCACAGAAATGTAGTGTCGTTCATTTTGTCAGGTGTGTTTTGAAATTATATTTTTAGTGAAATTTGTAGGCATTAGTTCTACATTTCCATTGGTTGAGCAACCCAAGTTTTTACAAGTGTATTTATATCAAGTTGTTTAATGAAAAATTAATTATTTTTTAAAAAATAAAATAATATTGCTAACGGACTTTAACTGTTACAAATAAAAATATCTGTTACAAATATATGGCACTCCTAATCCGTTGCATTGTATTTTGTAACGGTTTTTATCCGTTACAAATTCTATATTTGTAACGGATAAAAATCGTTACAAGTCAGTATATTCGTTACTAATATATGAGACGTGTATCAATGCCAAATCCGTTACAAAATATTTTGTAACAGATTTCGCCTGTTACAAATATTAAATTTGTAACGGATTTTATCCGTTAAAAATTTTGTTGGTAAAATAAGTAACTCTAATTTTCTAACGGATTTAATCCATTGAAAATATTTTTTATAACGGTTTTAGCCCGTTACAATTGACCTGTTTTGGTGTAGTGTAAGAGTGAGTTCTTTGTCTCTTGTCATCTTCAGCACCACCTTTCCATCTCCTTTAACCTACAGAGTTAAAGCGTTTCCCACGTACAGTTGTTCATCATTTTCAACGAAGTTGTAAGAGGAGAACATATCTTTTTTGGCACATATGTGGCGCGTAGCACCAGTGTTAACCCACCAATCTTTGTTGTTGCTAACGAAGTTGCATTCGGAAACTACAATAGAGAGGTTGATGTCATTGACATATGCTGGGAGCTCATCTACTTTCATCACATTTTGCTTGAGTATTTTGTTTCTTGGCATTCTTCGGCTTTCGACAGTCCTTAAAGCGATTCCTGGGTTTACCACAGTTGTAACATTTTCCTTTGAATTTCTTAGCACTTTTAGATCTGTCTCTTGGACCTTTCCATTGTGCTTTCTCTGTTTGTTAGCTTTCAATTTGCCTTTCACTACATTAGCCTTAGACTCGAAGGATTGATTTCCTCTACTTTTTTTTCTCAGATTTGCGGTTTTCTTCTTCTATTCTCAAATGGACAATTAATTCCTCAAGTTTAATCTCTTTACAATATGTTTTAAGTAATTTTTGAATTCTTTCGAAGGTGGCAATTTTTCAATAATTGTCGCCACCTGAAATGATTCGTTAAGAGACATACCCTCGACATAAATCTCATGAAGAATAACTTGAAGTTATTGAACTTGGGATATCATAGTTCTAACATCCACCATTTTATAATCCAATAAACGATCGACAATGAATTTCTTTGTGCTGACATCCTCAATTTTATATTTGGTGTCCAAAGACTCCCAAAGTTCTTTAGCTGATTTAGCATTACAATACACATTATATAGTGTATTATCAAGCCCACTTAAAACATAATTTATACACGAGAAATAAGCGTGTTTCCACGCATCAACTATATTTACTTTCTTCATACTCATCTCATTTTCATCAAGAGTAGGAGGTTCTTCATTGAGGAATTTAGCGAGATCCAAAGTTGTCAAATAAAATTTAATTTTTTGTTGCCAATGATTAAGATCCGTGCCATTAAATATTTTAGATTTTCCCCCTAATGGTGTGCTAACCTTATGGACAACAAGGTTACTAGAAGACATAACCATTTCTGTTACAAAAATAGAATGTATGTATTTTGCACAATTACAATAGTAACAAATACTATTTTATATGGAAATTATATACGCAACAAGTATATAACATAATACTAATATATAAAAGAATTTGTTTATGCAAAACAGAAAATTGCAAAAAACGAAACTAATTATGTTATGTAAATTTATTAAAATAGTTCATTAAAAATATCCAGAAACAAAATAAATAGAAATTCATCTTAAGACTGTTGTTCCGAATATTTATTTTAGAAAATAAAATAAATTATTTTTAATAATTTAAAATGGAATAAAATACATAAATAATAAATATACAATATTTATTAACAAGAAGAAAAGAAACTTACAAGTAATTTGTTAAATGAAACTAACGATGCTGACTTGAAAGTTGATAACAAAATTCGAGCCCAACGAATTCACGTTGTGTCCTTTAGACGATTTTGCTCCCTCAATAAGTGCTTATGGTTGTAAGCAATCGTCTCCCAGGATAGAACATATTTTTCATCCTTGGCGGTAGCAGCACTTCAAACTGTCAAGACTTGGGTGAACTCAACAAATGTTTGTACTTCGAACACTAAATTCTACTTTGAATAGGAGTAGAATTATGAATACAGGATGCAGGGAGTAGATAGAGAGAATGGTTAGAAAATTTTTGGTGTAAAAAAACTGAGTTTGGAGGAGTCCTTTTATAGTGTTGTTCATGGCCATTTAAATAGGCACCATGCCTTTTCACAAACAGCGACACTCTTTCACTAAACAGTTGACTGTTTAGTGTTAATTAAAGATGACATAACTTTTCATAATTAATTAAAATGTTTTTTAATTAATTAAACTTTTCACCTGAAAAGATATGATTGTTCAATATTTTTTTACGAATTAATTAAAGTCCCCAAACAGTTTGGGTAACTAAAACTTGGCCTAGAAATTTTAAAAAGATTATACTCTATTAGGACAATCCCAAGCCCAAAACACGAGACCCAAAAGGCAGCGTGTATGGGCTTTTGGACAAAAGTCCACCTATGCATAGCATAGGTACTTTCCCTTTCAAAGTGTTGGGATACCTCTAAGCTATCCAAGACTTAGTCCCAAACAAGGAGTATATTAGCTCTTTTATCTTTTTCCACATTCTTCCAATGTGGGATAAAAGTCCTACACCAAGTTTACTATAAACTTCTTATCTCAAGTGGGTGATTTTGGATACAATTTTCTCATTAGATACTTAATGGGTTTAGATTTATAAATATACCACATTATACTCCTCTCGGAGGAGTACACGATTATTCAAAGTCCCGCTAAAATTGACATATGGGCCTCACTCCAATTTAAGCTTGAAGTAGTTTATTTGTGACTTATTTAAACCCATTTCCAACAATCAATTTAGTTGTGTTAATTTTTATGCTGGCTTGAGTTTAAATTTTATGATTCTCCACAGGTGGAATGTTAAATAAATAGAGGGAACTCTGTTAATATTTTCAGAATATTTTATTTAAAATCTGGAATTTCACTAAGTTAAGTTGATTATTTGAGAGTTGTTTTGCATGGGCGCGACGCGATACCTTCAGTGAGGTGTTTGGCTTAAATTTATTCATTTTTTATTGTTTCAAGTTGACCCAAATGACAGGATTAGCCATTAAATTGACTCGGGACGTCTTATTTACCATAATAGAAAAATCATGGATCTAAACTAGGGTTGGTAGCATGAAAAATAAGTTTAAAAATGGACAAATATAAGTTCTAAGTTACTAATGATCGATTGGAACAAAGTGAGCATACCCTTACATTTAAACAACCCCTTAACTACCCTTCCAGCTTGATTGTAGTGATGATTAATTAAAGTGAAAAAACTCAAAAGTGTTGGTTTCCAAGCATTACTTTTTGAGAAACTTCTTGATCAAGTTAAATCATGACCAAAAATAAATCAAGATCAAGGGAAGATTAAAGTCTTAACCTAATCAATGGTCCGATAAAGTATCACTCTAAGAGGTCCAAGTTTACAGATACTGCAATATTTAAGCAAGAGAATATGTGTGGAATTATTTGATTTACATCTATCAACCTTTTCATAAAATTTAATTGATTTGAATGAAAATTGGTCTTAACCTGAAATGGAGGTTCTTAGTGTCGACTTGGGGTTTCAATAGTTTACTTGGGTACTTTACACTCAAAAGCAGTTTGGACTTGATTGTGTAACAACTAGTTGACTTCTATCAGCGTGAGAGTTCGCTTACTAAACAATTAGAGCATTTTTTCCACACCATGTGTGTTGGGATGGGTAGTTTTCTTTTTTATGTGTAGTTGTTTCCTCAATCAGTTGAGTATGGTGTCTAGTTTTCCCTTTGAATACACCTTTCACAGGGAATTTAATCATATATCTAGAATGTAAGAAAAAACTGTTTGTATACTGTTATGAAAAATCCCAACAAAGCGCAATCAAGAAAGCAAATAAATGAAAAATAATCACACACACACACACAAGAACATGATGTACGTGGTTCAGCCAACTTGACCTACGTTCATGGGCGAAGCCACATATTTCACTACAATATAGAATCAATGTTACACCATACAATCTCTCTAATTTCATTACCCTTTCTGTAACACCTGCCCCATGATTTTGATCGCATCCGTGTAAATTGGTGACTTGATGTGACCTAATTGGGCTTTAGACCCTGTGAGATGGATAATGAGTCAAGTTTGGGTAATATCACGGCCTCAGTGCAATTAATTGAATTTAGAATGACCTTATAATTAATTTGGAGAAAAATTAGGGTTGTTCGAATGAGACCCTTGGTCATTCGAACGAGATCCCTATCTCGTTGGAACAACGCCAGGTATTTTGAACGAAGAGACCCCGTTGTTCGAACAACTGCTTCAAACGACCTTCCAACAATATATACCTCTTTGGAAATCCACCCTCGTTAGGTCCTCGTTCGAATGAGAAATTGTTGCCACGATATAGATCATTGGATTAGACACATGCCACACTCCTACAATAGCAGATCAACTCGGGGTTAAGCTTTGAGCCAGTTTTAGAATTTAACCTCTAAGGGTTTTAGGGTATTTAAGTGAGTCTTTAGCCCATTCTAGGGCATTTCAATGGGATTTTCTTTCTCTCTTTAGCTCGTAGAGCCTCACCACCACCCAACCACCTTCTACCACCCTAGAAACACCACTCTTCAACCTTAAACCACCATACATTAACCATTTTCCACCATATTTTTGCCTTATAAATCCATTTACACCATTGTGGAGAAATGTTAAGAATCATGAGGGAGTTGTTGGGGGATTTTTGAGAGAAGTTGAAGAGGAAGTTCATGGAGATTGAGACGGATTTTTGAAGCATTCAAGGAGACAAGCTTACTGTTAATGAGTTATAACCATTTAAGAAGTTAGTGCGTGTCCTATTAAAAAAAGAAGTTAATGTGTGTAACTTAATAATGTTTTGAAAAAATAATGCTTGTGAAAAGGGAGGAAAATGCAAGTTTGGAAACAAATGGATAAAATGGTAATTTTACGTAAAGTGGAACGTTTTTATGAAATAAAAATGTTGAAAAATGTGTTACACAAAATGATCCTAAATGGGAGTGAATTTCGGAATGAAATTAACGTAAATGGGTAAAGGACATGAAATGGTGATTTTCTAAATTGCAGCACAAATATGAGGAAATAGTGTGACACCCCGCCTAATTAAATACCGGGCGATCACTCCTTTATTAAATTAAATCAAGGTGAACAGTTGGTTCATTCTCAGCATCACTGTCGAAAAATAACTTTTCCAATTTAAACACCCTAATTAATTAAGCTAAGTGTCAAAACCATTTTAAGCATTTCTTTCCAAATTTTATTTAAAAAATTATTTATTTATTTATTAACAACATTTCAATAAGTAAGAATCACACCACAATAATCCTAGAACATAATCCAATTAATTTAAACATTCAACATCCAAAATCCCAACATTTAAAACTTAAAGTAAAACATTCATACTGAATAAATCCCAAAGTGACAATACTAGAAACAACTGAAACACAAATGTCCAAATAACAACTGAATTATGAAAAAGGCGACACATGCCCCACTAATGAATATGCTAGGAGTGGAATCAAATAAAAGAAGTCGTCTAAGCAAGAGGCCTGCAACTCCCACCTAAGCTGCAGCGCGTTCCTTTCCAAAAGATCCTATGCAAGACGCCCCTGTGGCTGGGCACCTGTAATATATACATATATATACAAGAGAAAAGAGAAATAGAAACGGGTCAGAGCCCGATAGTGTATATGATTTAAAATTCGTTAAGCAAGTATTTAAATTGTTTACAGGCCAATGCAACAACATATTAGTGCGACACTCTCTTGAGAAATTCTCACCTCTCTTCTAATGTGCATGCCTACCATTCTAACCTTCTCAATGGGTTATCTTATCTTATAATGCACTAATCTTCCCAATGGTATGACTTATCTTAGGTTACTCGTAAGATTTAAAACTGAACAATATAATTGTTTAAAAAGGGATATTTCATTTATTAGTAAAACTCTCATTTTAGCTTTATTTGACGAATAAGTTCCTCATTGTCCTATTTTACTTTTCAAACAAGTATTTTCAATTTGAGACATTATATCAGTCTTACTTACCATAACACAGTAGGTAGTTCCAAATTTCATAGTTTCATGTTTATATATATATTAAATACCCGAATATTATATATATATACTAACAACACCCCACATAAAACTAGGGTATGGGCATACTCTGCTATCCAATCCCCGTATCGCTCACACTAAGGGAAATACAAGTTCAGAATCACTCTCGAAATGTATTAACACATACACAAACAATATTGAGGCGAAGCATAGATTCCAAGTCCCTAAGAGGTCAGTACATACCCTCACGCCTCTTAGGACCGTCTGAACTATCGATTCGATAGCCTGTACCAAGGATATCTATCTTCTAGGGTACAAGTCAATATCCCCCATAAAGGTCCCTATCGAGATAAGGCTGTCCCAGCGCGGTAACCTCAGGGATAGCAAGTAGCACGGGCATGATTTTCACACGTATATAATATATGCATACACAATCATATGAATATACCACTTTTATCATATCAATATATGTTCCTCTCATCACCCATAATTACGACATTTATCCTTATTTTCACATTACTAGTATCACTTATAAGGGTTCGTCTCTAACCTTAATTCGAAGGATTTTTCCAACTTATTATGTAGCACTCATGGACTCTATCCTCCCAAGTACAAAATTCAGTAGGTGTCCTTTTTGTGTTCCAACGTAACTCTCTTACGTGTCTCTCCCTTTAAAACATAAATTCATCGACCCTTATGTAATTATCCCAAAAATACAATCCTTGACCGACATTAAAGGTCCCCAAAATTATTTATATGTCCTACTGGTCTTCCATATCTCCCAAAACATTTTATTAAGGGTGTCCAAGAATTATATCACATTAAATTGAATTTAACTAATTTAAAAAGGGGAAATAGGAGTCTGCCAGAAGGGCTCGATCGATCGAAGCTCTGGGCTCGATCGATCGATCAAGCAGGTATGGAGAATTCTGCAGTTTTGCAGTTACGGGTTTTCTCACAAAACTTCATCCAAATCCTAATTTTCGATACCCAAACGTCCAGAAAATTATACTACTAATTATATAATTCCATTCCATACATCTTTTACGTACAGCATGCAAATTCCCATTAATAAACATGGATTAACAAGCCCCAAATTCATATAAAACCTCAAGAACCCTAGAATTTCATTATCATGGTTCTAATCCATCTTTTCCAGAATTTTCTTCGTCTACAACATCATAAATTCATGGTTTAATCCTCTACATGTGAAGGGTTTTCCAGATTTTCATTCAAATCAATTCTACATGCGATTTTTCTATTTCAAATTGGGTTTTTCTTCCATATAATTCATCCTAATCATTCCTAAACTAATATGAAAGATGCATCAACGAAATAAGAAAGATAAACACTTGTCTGGGATTTTCAGAAGTCTGATTTTCGGATGATTTTGGTGTTGTTGTGTTCCCCGTCGCGCGATCTACGCGTTGATGGTGGTGGCGGTGCAATCGGGTGACTTTTTGGCCTTGAATTGCCTTGAGAGCTCTCTCCTCTCTTCTCCAATGGTCGTTCTAGAGTTTTGAGTCTGCTAACCCTAGATGACTAACCTAAATGGCTGATATAGATTACTAATTTTCGTGGGTTTAATTACCCAAAAATACAAAATGACTAAAATGCCCTCCCGGGGTACTAATTTAGCCTAAAAATGCCCCGAAACCCAAACTAAACCCCCGGGTACACTTTTCTGACTATCTCGACCCTTCCGGACCCGTTGGCGCACTCAAAACTACCATACAAGCAACTTATAAAATATTCACTTTTATTTATCAACATTTAGTCCCGACGTGACACAGGCGCGTCCCGACTCAAATTTCCAAAATTGTCATTTTATTCACTCGTGATATTCAATATAACCAATATTATATATTACTTTGCTCATTAGTAATATTCAACAAATTTCCCTTAATTACTAACTCTCGTCACGTTAATAACTATAACATAACTAATTTCCGGATTTTTATTAAATAATTAATTCACATTAAATTTAATAAATCCCCAAATTAATTTAGCATAAAAATACGGGGTATTACAAATAGTCCCCGGGTTTTGGCTTCGATCGGTAAAAGTGGAATAATATGGACACGGAGAAGTATTACGACAAGTGATAAAGGACTCGGAAGAACTAGGAAAATTAAGAAGGGCCCGGAGCCCTAGGGTGAAAAACCCAAAATCACTGGCCAGAGCATATGGTAGTGTAGCTGGCGGTGTAGAGCCCGTTAAAGTACACAGTTATGTGGGAAACTACGAGAAAAAGATAATGAGAAAAGTGGAACATAATAAGGAAATTGGTTGTGCAGAGAATATAAGAAAATGCAACCTAACGTAAAGGGAAATTGGTGAATGTTTTGGTTAAAAAGGTATCGTGGATAAGAAATATAAGAAACTGATTAATGTCAATATAAGTGAAATGGATGGTAAAGTGAGGTGATTAATGGATAGTTAAGCAACCTAAGATGGTTTAACCCATAATTAATATAAGTGTGTGTTTTGAAAGGTTTTTAAAGGGGATACCAGTATCTTCTAGCACAGAGTGTGCATGTGTTGAAAGGTGATTTTCATGGAAAATACTAAAATGGATCTGGTGTGAGTAATTTGGAAATTTTGGTAAATGAAGTATTTTTTCCTAAACAAATGGTATTTTTTTTAAGTATTTAACCGGGTGCGTTAAATTAGGGAAAAAAGGCTAAGTTAAGTAATAAGGGGCAAGAAGGATCACTTTGTAAGATTAGTACGATTTAATCAACTCAAGTAATGTTTTGGAATAAAAGGATGCACGCATTAGTATATGTATATGTATATATATATACGGTATTTGCATGTGTTTATAGGTGGTACGGTATAGAGTCTCTTTTTTGTCGTTCAATTCTATGTTGCATTATTGTATTTTCCACTGGGCATTTGGCTCATTCCCTTTCCTTTGTTATGGTTGGTCGTACGCGATTTCGTATTTTGAGAGCGTTATGCAAGTACGTATTATTTTTATTTTACGTTAGTAGCTCTAAATTCTTGGATTCTGGGAACGCTTCCCATAGGCCCCACACGTAGCTTGATATAAATTAAAATCGCATGTTAAACAAGTCAAAACATTAATTAAATAAAATTGTACTAGCAACATTATTTAAGTTGTCTCATTACATTTCACACCTAACGTTCAGGTTGGACCGGGTTGACCCACAAGTAACCCATAAATTCGGGTCGGGGAATTACACTTTCAATGAAAAAATTAAAGATTATTTACATGACATGAATCCCTAGGTAATTTAGGGTTCCAACTAATCCGTTACATAATAAAATTTCCCTTAAAATTGTAAAATATCGAAAACGACGTGATTTGGCACCTCGGGGGCCCAACCCCGAACCCCCAATACTCCATAATATGCGAGATCCTACTTTTGTATAATCCAATCACAAAAATATACCACATCAAGTCAAATGTGTCAAGGAGATTGAAATTTAAGCCAATAACACAATGTCAATGGCCAACTTTCCTCCTCTAATAAAGATTATCAATCAACGCTCAAATAGACCCATTAACACTAGTAAATTTCAGTAGAATTTTTTTTATATAAAATCCATTTTGGCTTATATACAAACATAATCTAGGATGAAGTTTACTTAAAATCAAAGAACTTACTGAGAGTTGTAGTCCTGAGTTAATTAACAAAAAAGGCAATAAAAAAGAAGGAGATGAAATCTTTGAGCTACCCTCTTCAAATCGGTTAAAAAAGATCAATATTATAATTGTAATTTGACATGTCAAGTGTACACATCTCCTATGATTACATGAAAATAATTACAAGAGCAGTGCTATGAGTCCTAAAAAATTCCTTAAATCATCCCCCAAACAGTAATAAAGTGTTGTGCCTCGGCGGGACCCATACCACAAGTTACAACACTTAATGCTATTTTTGGGGATATTTTAGAGATTTATTGGGACTTAAAGTATTTCTCTAATTGCAAATGTTTATTCACTTTACCTTTAAAAAGTTTTGCGATTTTTACCCCAAAGACTTCAAATTGAATTAGAAATATAAGTGAATAAAGTTTTGGTGTTATTAAAGATCCAGTATATATAAAATGAGTTGGTATGAGCCCACTTTATAAGAAAACTGTGACACCCCGCTTAAAATAATAATGGGTGGCCAAACCTATACTAAAATAATCAGGAATCACAAGGGGATCATTTTCGGCATGAACTGAAAATACTAACTAAGCACGGCTAACAACCCATTACCACAAAAGAGGGTGCCAATTTTTTTTAAAACATACAATGCAAAACCAACCAACAACATGATGACTATAAGATATGATAATGTATACACACACACTAAGATAAAAGAAAGTAATCTAACAATACATCGTAAGAGCACAAAAGGAAATACCTGAATAAGTTGTCGGGTCACAGACAATACAATAATCTAAGAAAAGAAATATAAACAAGATACTACCACTACTACACTTGGGTGTAAACCCGATATACAACTGAATCCTAATCTAGATATACAAAAGATAGGAATCATCTATATCAAAATCCCATAATAGTCCACTACTACCACAGCTCCAAGAATACACTGGATAGATAACAACAATGGTGTCCTTGCGGAGGAACACCTAAAATAATACAATATATACATAGCAGGAGAAAATATAAACGGTTCAGAGCGCGAGGTGTGAAAAATTTAGAGCAACTGCATTAAAATGCATAATAATTTTAAATGCAATATAACATGATTAAGGTGGAGTCTCACTCTCCGGAAAATCCAACTCACCTCTCAACTAAAGCGCGCACCTAAACGTATGCACATGCTCTCAATTAATTACCCCATTCTTCTAGGTACAATTCAATGTAACTTACGCCCCAAAATTCACTCTCGTGTAAACCCATCGTCTAAAACAAATCCATAATCTTCTTACCATAACTTACCCCACGTACATCTAAAATTATAATTAACTTATAATTATATACATACCTCTTACTAGAATTTAGCACATTCTAGATTTTAACTACATGAGTTATTAGCATCTAAATGCTAAGGACTAAACTTCTCCCAATTCTTAACACTGCACTACGTTTCGTGAGTGGGACGTTTCGTAAAGCGAAATCCAAACAAGGAACCCCCCGGTTACACTACTCCTTGACAGTGTTGATTATCGAGATCCATTATGCCCTCAATGCATGAAGCATATAACCCCAATTACTAAAATTAATAAATATAATTAACTATTCCCAACTCTCATCAGTGAACTACGTTTCGTGCATGGGACATCTCGCAAAGCGAAATCCAGACAAGGAACCCCCCGATACACTACTCCTTGACATTGTTGATTGTCGAGATTCAAAGCGCCCTCGGTGCGCGATATATATAATGTTAACTACATAAATACACTATTCCACCCGTTGGTTTCCCATAACACATTATTCCACTAATTTATAAACCTGAGTACTAAGGACTAAACTTCTCCCCACTCCCAATATTGCATTGTGTTTCGTGCGTGGGACATCTCGCAAAGCGAAATCCAAACATGGAACCTCCCGTTACACTACTCCTTGGAAATATTGATCGTTGAGATCCTTTACGCCCCCGGTACCCCTCACATAACTACGAATACATATGGGGAGCAAAAATATCTAATCACATAACTAAGATAATGCTCTGAAACATTTAGGGGTCTATAACATTACACTAGTTATAAAGAACAATCATACAACCCTAACAATCAAGTAGACATAACACACTCAGCCTACAATTAAATATTCGAAATCCAATCACTTAAGGATATACAAAATACTTCACAATGCTATCATCTTCCAGGAATTACTCACTTTATCCTGGGTTACCACATATCGGACTATTACCACACCGCCATGGTAATAAAAACAAAACATAACGTATGGAAAGCGGTCATAGTTCCTAACCGAAAAGTGAGAACGAATTATACCCAAGACTTCTCACCCCTAAATAAAATCACACAATAAATAATGGACGACTATGACTTGGGGACTATATGCACCCTGTTCCTCAAGCCAAGGGCCTCACCCACATCGCGCAACTTCCCATGATAGCAATGGAGGGTATGCCCACACAATAAGTATATATATATATATACATATATATATATATATATATATATATATATATATATATATATATATATATCATTCACACTATATATATATTCAATCACATCATATAAATGCAAACCATCACACAAGGTAAACACAATTTCGCCATATAGATATACATACTCTTTTACGCTCGTATGTATGAAAGAAATAATTTCATTTATAAGTACATTACTCTCGATATACTAACTGTTGCTAACTCACATACTACCCCATTAATATACACGATACGATCCCTCATTTGAACTCATCCATTACGTTTATCATTACAAAAAGTCTCCTAATTCAACAAACATTAAGGATACTCTCTATATCCGTATGCACATCAATGAACATTAATTATTCCTGAAATATTTACCTCGACGCTAATAGTATTTCCCACTAAATCGATACGATAACTTAAATTCGCGCTTTATCAAAATCAATTGCTAAGACCCCAAACATTTACATCCAAACACCCACTAATTTATGCTCTCATTTCCTTAATGCAAGAATCACTACACAATTAATTTCATTTATGAAATAGACCACAAACATCTCCTCATCTTTCTAAAGTCATTAATCCCCTTATATAATCACTTACTCCGCTATAATACAAAAATTAAGAAGGTCCATAAATATAAACCCAAAAGAAAGGGGATAAACTTGAAATCCCAAAATTGGACCAAAAATAGAGGACCGGTTTACTGGCACCCTGGCCATGGTCGACCGCGGTTTTCAATTTTGCCTAAAAACGAAGGCAGTGTGCTTTTCCTTTGAGGCGCGGTCGATTTATCCCTAGCCGTGGTCGAGCGGCCCTACCAGATAACTCGGCCAAACTCCATTTTCAAGGAACTCCAACTTCCCAAAAACCTCCAAATACTTACTTTTAACTCCAAATCTTCAACCCAATCATATTCATAATATTAATACACATCACGTAACTCAACCCTACTAATTTACAACCCAAATTCATCATATAAACACCAAATGTAAGATTTAACCCAAAATCTAGGTTTTAACATTATTAATCCAAAATCCATAAATTTATCCACAAATCATGAAATAAAAGAAGCACAAGAATTATTTAGCAAGTTTAATCACTTGCCTCAAAGTTGTAGAGTCTGAATCTCTCTCGAAATTGCGTAGTGGACGGAAATCCCATGCTTTTCCTTCTATTTCCCTTCTTCCTTTCTTCTTCTCTCTTTCTCTCTTTCTTTCTAGGGCTTTATCTTTCTCTCTAATGATAATGGTTTCTCACGTAGGCTTTTAAGCCTCAACTCCCGGAGTACACAACTTTAAATGATAATACCCACTTTAAATGAATCGATTACTTTAATTCGAGCCAAACAAACTTAAAATATTTTGGAACCCAAATAAGACCTAATTATAGTCATTTCTACTATCTCGACCCTTCCGGATGCAACCGCACACTCAAAATCGCCATTCGAAATACTTTCTAACGTCCACAAATTTTGACCTCAATTGCCAATTTCATTATTCTCCAATAAAAATAATCTTTATTTCTACCAAAAATAATTAATTATCAGTCCTAAAAATCACGGGGTATTACAGACTTTCCACTTATAAGAATTTTGCCCCCGAAATTAAGCTAAGCCTAGTACTCCCAACCTAAACTAGATCCTACGACACCTAACCCTCAAGATCACTATATCTATTCCTCCCACTTCTCATGAAGAATCGATATAATTAAAAACCAAATCTGCTAACTAGGTCTCCCATACACCCTATACCCAAACTTTACTCGTAAAAACATAGTTAGGCTTCACTTAGGCTCAAATTGTATAATAACTCGAAATAAATTGTTCTATAAGAACATTCTAGTTATATAAAAAATTTGAATTGTCAAGGACTTAACTCCTCTCTATTCCTGACATTCGCTGCTTTCGTGCGGGGGGAGGTCTCGCAAGCGAAATCCAAACAAGGAACCATCCCAATACACTACTATGTAGCTCTGTCGGGGATTGAGAGTTAGTTAGATTATGACTAGAGTTTAAAAAAAATATTTTTGTGTAAATCATTTTGATATTTCCCGAAGGCCTATAAATTTTTTATTTTGAAAACAGTTTATGTTAAAAAAAATAGTTTATATCTTTTGACATTCAAATTAAAATACCCTATGCCCAATACACAAGGTGTTAACAATTATCATACTCGTACTAACATATAGTTCTCAAAATGAGCTAAAATCTCTCACTCAACAATAATCCACTAAACTCTGAATCTTTTAAGTCACAATAATCTTTCACATCATAATAAAATATTTCCATACACTAGGCTCTTCCATAGCTAGAATGTAACAAATATATAAGGCTAGCACACTATAAAATAATAGCTTTACCATTACTACTCAACACATTCCAATAATTTCTACCTTCAAAACAAATTCATAGCTCCCTACTAGCGCGTCACAAGATAGTTTATTCTCTCAAAAGATAATCATATAAGAGCCTCATTTGCTCAATCTACCCTTTCGGGTCATTCCATACATAATAGGGTTATAACATTTAGTCGCTTATCCAAACCTTACATACGATACTCCCTATGCCCCTCAAAGCAGAATCCTAATCACAAAGGATAGAAATTGACATCATACCTTTCTAGTCCGACTGTATCTCTTCATCGATGGGTTCCGTCTCAAAGTACCTTGGCCTAAAATGGCCTCGAACCTGCTGTAGGGGTTTCACATCCAAAACCTCCTCAAAACGTGACCCTCTACCTCTTTCAGGATAATATCTCTTCCTATAGCCTAATTCTTTACAAAAGAAACATCTACCAGCAAATCCTCCCTGCCGATCCTGAGGAACAAAACATTGTTGTGACCCTCTATAATTCTGCTTATACCCATTTGCCTCACTGGGATTATCTTCTCTAGACTTAATAGATGAACCCGAGTCTCTGAAGTTCTTACCCCTTGCGAACGAAGATGATATTCCTGACACTCTAACAATGCCGCATTCACTACCTCGATGAAAGTCACTAACGCTGGGTTCCCTAACAAAGGTTACCAAATTCGCCAATGTAAACCTCCCATGAAATTTGCGATTTGCTTCTTCTCTATATTTACCTCATCAGGTATTAAATTCGCCAATCGAGGAAATTCCACTTCTTACTCGGCCACCGTTCGATCACCTTGAATCACATCCAACAATCTCTTGCTCGATTCCTTCTGGATCGCGGAAGGAAAATACCTTCGATCAAAGAGTTCCCAAAAATCTACTATAGGCATCGTATCTCTCTGCTCTAACGTGGTGATTGACTCCCACCAATGGAGAGTTGTTCCCGTTAGCTTAAAGGTGGCGAGAAATTGCTTCTACACCTCACTACACTCAACCATACGAAGGTGCCTCTGTATACTATTCTTCCAACGACTTGCAGCCATCGCATCAACTCCCCCTGAAAATTCTGGAGGATGCCCCTTCCTAAAATCTTCCCGTACTCTTTCCCACATAGATAGCCCTGGGTGGGCGTGGGCTGCTTGAACCACAGGTTGATGTGCCATCACAGAAATGGTAGCAGTTACTGCTTGTGCCATAATATTAGCAACCTCGGTTGTGGTCATAGTCCCTTGAGGCATTTGGATTTCAAGACTCTCAGCCCCTCTGTTCGCCCTGCACGGATGACCTCTCTTCGGTGGCATCTGAAACAAGAACAAGTGTGTCGGAACGCCTTTCAAGTGTTTTCTCATTACTACAGAAAATAAAGATGCGTGAACACAACAGTGCTAATAATAGGGCTCTACATCAAGAAAGCTTACGAAAGAACGCAGAAAACCCGCACAGATCCTAAAGACACTAGAACCTGATGTTCTGATACCATCTGTGACACTCCGCTTAAAATAATAACGGGTGGCCAGCCCTAGACTAAAATAATCAAGAATCATAAGGGGATTATTTTCAGCATGAACTGAAAATACTAACTAAACACGGCTAACTACCCATTACCACAAAAAGAGGTTGCCATTTTTTTTTAAAACATACAATGCAAAACCAACCAACAACATGATGACTATAAGATATGATAATGAATACACACACACTAACATAAAAGAAAGTAATCCAAAAATACATCGTAAGAGCACAAAAGGAAATACCCGAATAAGCTATCGGGTCACAGACAATACAATAATCTGAGAAAAGAAATATAAATAAGACACTACCACTACTACACTTGGGTGTAAACCCGATATACAACTGAATCCTAATCTAGATATACAAAAGATAAGAATCGTCTATATCAAAATCCCGTAACAGTCCGCTACTGCCACAACTCCACGAATACACTGGATAGATAACAACAATGGCATCCTTACGGAGGAACACCTAAAATAATACAATATATACATAGTAGGAGAAAATATAAACGGGTCAGAGCTCGAGGTGTGAAAACATTTATAGCAAGTGCATTAAAATGTATAATAATTTTAAATGCAATATAACATGATTAAGGTGGAGTCTTACTCTCCAGAAAATCCAACTCACCTCTTAACTAAAGCACGCACCTAAACGTATGCACATGCTCTCAATTAATTACCCCATTCTTCTAGGTACAATGCAATCTAACCTATGCCCCAAAATTTACTCTCGCGTAAACCCATCGTCTAAAACAAATGCATAAACTTCTTACCATAACTTACCCCACGTACATCTAAAATTATAATTAACTTATAATTATATACATACCTCTTACTAGAATTTAGCACATTCTAGATTTTAACTACGTGAGTTATTAGCATCTAAATGCTAAGGACTAAATTTCTCCCAATTCTCAACACTGCACTGCGTTTCATGCATGGGACGTCTTGCAAAGCGAAATCCAAACAAGGAACCCCCCGTTACACCACTCCTTAGCAGTGTTGATTATCGAGATCCATTATGCCCTCAATGCATGAAGAATATAACCTCAATTAATAAATTTATAAATATAATTAACTATTCCTAACTCTCAACAGTACACTACATTTCGTGCGTGGGATGTCTCGCAAAGAAACATCCAAACAAGGACCCCCCCGATACACTACTCCTTGACACTGTTGATTGTCGAGATTCAAAGCGCCCTCGGTGCGCGATATATATAATGTTAACTACATAAATACACTTTTCCACCCGTTGGTTTCCCATAACACATTATTCCACTAATTTATAAACCTGAGTACTAAGGACTAAACTTCTCCCCACTCCAATTATTGCATTGCGTTTCGTGCTTGGGACGTATCGCAATGCGAAATCCAAACAAGGACCCCCCCGTTACACTATTGGTCGTTGAGATCCATTACGCCCCTGGTACCCCACACATAACTATGAATACATATGAGTAGAAATAATCTCTAATCACTTAACTAAGATAACGCTCTGAAACATTTAGGTGTCTATAACATTACACTAGTTATAAAACACAATCATACAACCCTAACAATCAAGTACACATAGCACACTTAGCGTACAATTAAATATCTGAAATCCAATTACTTAAGGATATACAAAATACTTCACGATGTTATCATCTTCCAGGAATTACTCACTTTATCTCGGGTTACCATATATCGGACTATTATCACACCGCCATGGTAATAAAAACAAAACACAACGTATGGGATACGGTCATAGTTCCTAACCGAAAAGTGAGAACGAATCATACCCAAGACTTCTCACCCCCAAATAAAATCACACAATAAATAATGGACGACTATGACCTGGGGACTATACGCCCCCTGCTCCTGAAGCCAGGGGCCTCACCCACATCGCGCAAGTTCCCAGGATAGCAATGGAGGGTATGCCCACACGATAAGTATATATATATATATATATATATATCATTCACACTAGATATATATTCAATCACATCATATAAATGCAAACCATCACACAAGGTATACTCAATTTCTCTATATAGATATACATACTCTTTTACGCTCGTATCTATGAAAGAAATAATTTCATTTATAAGTACATTACTCTCGATATACTAACCGTTGCTAACTCGCATACTACCCCATTAATATACATGATACGATCCCTCACTTGAACTCATCCATTACGTCTATCATTACAAAAAGTCTCCCAATTCAACAAACATTAAGGATACTCTCGATATCCGTATGCACATCGATCAACATTTATTATTCCTCAAATATTTTCAATAAATAAGGTATTTACAATAATTTTTTTTTTTGAATTTTTAAAAAACGGATAGAAATTGTAATTTGACCTAATTTTTGAATATATGTTGATTGGAAGGTGAAATCATGGGTAAAATAAAAAAAATTGAATTTTTTTAGTTCCTAGAACTAGGTGTGATGTATGGATGATGTAGAAAGCATGATGTATAGGAGGTTTGCTCTCTCTCTCTCTCTCTCTCTCTCTCTCTCTCTCTCTCTCTCTCTCTCCCTCCCTATATATATATATATATATATATATAATTTAATAAAAACTTCAATAGAACATGAATAGCGAAATTAACTGGACACATATAATTGCTGACATGACACTACACATGATCACCGAATCTAGTTAATGTCACTAGTTTATGTACCATTTAAGTTTTTTACGATTTCATTGCCTTAATACATAATTTTCATTACACAATTCATGTTGCTTTTCATGTTCTTTTTGCTGCAATTTAAAATGTTAAAAGTATTTTAACAAAATTTGATAAAAGTACAAATATATATTCAAATATGCGATAAATGAAAAAAAGAAACTAAAAAAAGAAATTTTACTAATAATTCTAGACAAAGAAGTTTGAGAAAAAAATATTTGAAGTTGCATATAAAAACATATAGAATGTCTTATAATTTATGCTGAAATTTGTTTAAAGTATTTTTATTTACAATTTTTTCTCTCTCGTATCAAACGGGGCTGAATACTAGTAACAAACTATTTGTGTGTGACATTTAAATAATGTGTGAATGGTAGAAAGCCAATAATTAATGATCGTAAATGACGGGGAAACTAACTAAACATTCCTTGTAGCGTAGATAGCTATGCCGAGAATACTAAGTAATATTCAATATTTGCAACATTAACAATTGAATTGTCAAGTTCCTTCTCAATCACAAGTAGTCAAATATGCTTGTAGTGAGGTGAATACCTCTAATCTCACAACTTCTCAATCACTCTTATATTTTATTTTATTAATTTGAAAAAATCTTTTCATAGTTCATCAAAAGTCTTAAAATTTTGTAGAATCTCAGCTTTTTGTTGTTTTCCTTCTTTAGATTTTCCCATTGTTGTAGCCACTGTAACACATCTCCTTGAAGTGTTGTGGCTAAGTAGTCTAAAAAATTTCTTTAGATCATGTATTTTTATAGTTTGTGATGAGTATAGACATGGATTGTGAACTTAATAGACAAAAAGGGTATATATCTAAACTTTTGCATTTTTTTTGCATAAATGTGACTTTCTAGAAAAATATTTATTTCGTAACTGGTCCAATAATTACCCAACCTGGTTTATGAACTAGTTCACTGGTCCTAATGGTTAACCACCACTTGATCATTTGGGCTTTATACCCATGTATATTGCACGTTTATAGTTGAGGGGTGCTAAGGGCACCCAAAAATGACTCCCAAATATCACAAGCCTATTTTTACTTCAAAATACCACACTAATCTAATTTTTACTTCATTATACCAAATTGAGGGCCACCCCATATTTAAAGTGTAAAAAGTCATTTTACCCATTCTCCCTTCCTCTTTACACATTCAAACCTCTCAACTTCTCAACCTTTCAACTTCACAACTTCTCAACTTCAAAACCTTTCAACTTCAACTACAAATTTATCCCATTCAGGTTGGTACTCAATATTAATGTGAATAATGTTATAAATTTTGGACTCAATCCAACATCTAAAACAAACATTTGGACTTGAACACTCAACAGACGTTCGGACTTGAAAAATCATGAAGCGTTTGGATTTCTTGAACAAACATACCTTTGGATTGAATCAAACCCATATATTTTGCTCCATTGAATCAATCGAACCTATATTGTGATCAACTAAATCAATCGAACATCGATTGAAACAAAAGATTGGATTTTTTGAACCTCCAATGTTGGTATAATGTGTTCTCTCTTTTTATTCGTTTTGAATCCAATAATTGGAATTCTTGATAAAACTGTTTTTAATCGTTTTCAAACAAACGAATCAATTGAACCAACTTTTTAAATGAATTGGTTGAATTGGTTTTGAAATGAATTGGTTTTTTAAATGGCCTAGGGTTTCGTTTGGTGCAAATCAGACGAAAAAAATCCCAAACTCATCATGTTTTTGATAAATTAAGGTGCTCATTTGAACTTAGCCTCATTCATGTCTTTTACCCCGAAGTTTAATTCCTTTCTCGTCACATTTATGCCGAAATAAACTTGTACTAATGGAATACATTCATTCGGGAAAACATCACGAGATGTGATCCCTTATTTGTTATGTTCTTGCCGAGATAAGTGTTTGATTTTGCTGTTGATTCCCTTAATGAATAAAGAAACCTTGTTAGTTATTAATCTATATTAATGGGGTTGTTAGTTATTAATCTATATTTGTAAATAAATATAGTTATTAATATATATTTGAAACCTTGATAAGATAAGTGTTTGAAACTTTTTGGGTTTGTTAGTTATTAATCTATATTAGTTCTTCATGTATATTAATTATTCATGTCAGCTAAAAATGTAATATAGTTTATTCAAATGTCATCTATGTTTGTAATTTAGTTTATTTATGTATATTAGTTTGTCATGTGTATTAGTTATTTTTGTATTATAGTTGTTCACATGTGTTCTATGTAAGAAGAGTTTATTAATATGTGCTCCCTGTCAAATAAGTTTATTTATTTGCATGTCATTTATGTTTGTATTTTAGTTATTATCATGTGATCTATGTTTGTATTTTAGTTATGCACATGTCATATATGTTTGTTATTCACATGTATTCTATGTAAGAATAGTTTATTAACACATGATATTTGTTTTAATGTAGGTCATCTATGGATAAAGTTTTATGCTACTCCCATTCTAAGAGGAAGCCAGCTACTACTTCTAAGAGGTGTCGGGAAGAGATTCACGCCTTCTCTAGTGCACAGGGCCATGTGGAGTCTCCTGTTCAGGGGCATGATGAGTCTCCTTCAAAGGGGCATGTGTTAGAGGCACATGTTGAGGCTACTTCAGAGGTCCATGTTGATGCTCCTTCAGAGGGGGACGTTGAGGCTCATTCAAAGGGCCATTCTAAAGCTTCGTCAGAGTGCCATGTTGAGGAGGATCGGGTTGAAGGCAATGTTGATGCTCCTGGGCCATCAATTAATCCATCATACAGACTATACAAGTCGATTACCCAATATAGTAAAAAAAGGTAATCGAAGCCGGATCATCGTTCAAGGCATATGGGGCCCCTAAGGATCTCAGCCTTTTGAAGCATTTCAAGGACCATGTTGCTTATTATATATGGATCGGTTAAGTGGTAAGCACATATCCCAATTTAACAACTCTTAAATATTTGTTTTTATAACTTATGATTAGTATTGATATAATTTTTATTTATATTACAGGTTGAACGAGTGACGTTGCTATATATCAACCATTGGACAAAGATAAATGAATGGAGCTTCGACGATCTTAGTAAAGGGGTGCATAGGAGGGTGGCGAGGGAAAATCTTGATGGCTTGATCAAATATAACCATAGGTATATTGTCTACGCGTTGGTTTAGACTTTTGTCGAGCGATGACATCTAGAGACCAATAGCTTTCACATTCCATTTGGGGAGATGACCATGACTCTCGATGACGTAGCTCAAATCCTGCAAGTACCTCTAGTCGTTGACCCTTTATTTAGCCCACACATCGCTATTTAGGAGGACGAAGCGATTGAAATTCCCAATGCTATTGACTTAGTAGTTGAGTTCTTGGGTGTTAGAAAGGTCAATGCGGAGTTAGAGTGCAGTGAGTCTTGTGCAGTCCAGTTGAATTGGATCACTACAAATTTTAAGGCAGGAGCCAAATATGAGAATTCTGCCGACCATTGTGCGAGGGCTTATATACATACTATACATTATCGGATGCAATATTTTTCCCAATAAGACCAAAAATAACATTTCTGTCTATTACCTCCAAATTTTGAAGAAGTTGAAAAGGGTGGGCCAATTGGCTTGGGGCATAGGAATTCTTGCACACCTGTACATGCAACTTGGCCTTGCATCTAGGTCAGTTGTTAAGCAAATGAGCGGGTGTCTATCCCTATTACATGTAACTACTAAATTTTTGTGATATATGTTAATTATTCATTTTAATAAATTTTCTAATTTCATCTTAGTAATCACTAATTTCATTTATTAACCTTTTGTCGTCGTGGATTTATGAACACTTTTTAGGGTTAGGGGGATACTACAACATGGATTTCAACAATACAATGCCCATAATTGCGCATTGGACATTGCAATTAGCCTCTCAGAAGAATGCCTTTCAAAATCTCATAAACTACCGCGAACAGATCGATGATATTTCTTGAGGGAATGTAAGCGACTTATATTTTCTTCGCAATTAACTTTTAAAATATTCGTACCCTAGTTATTAGTTTCTATGTAGGTGTTTTGGGATCCTTATAAGGAATCCAGAGATGCTTATCCATTCCCAGATGTTGCTTTCTATAGTAGCATCATCATTTGCTTTAATGTTGCGGAGCCGTATTACCCAGAAAGATGTCTACAATAATTCAGCTAGATTCAAATCATTCTCCGTGACCCAATGCACCACTAAGGGACGCAAGGGGAAACAAGGTTGCCCGATACAAGGTGCAGTTTGACATGTAGAAATGGTATCAGGAAAACTGGCAAGACCACTTGTTATCGGAGAAGTCGCGATCGGTACCTATCTCGTGACCATGGGACTATAAAGCGGACTACATGGAGTGGTTCGTGACCATGTCCGACCCGATTGTCCATAACCCCGCTTACCGAAAATCCAACCCAACAAAAACGTCTTTAATACATTTGTAATAATTTTCGTACTTTAAACAGTTCTCATACTTACATAAATGATGTTCATAATTTTTTCACTTTAACTATTTCTTATACTTACATAAATGATATTCACTAGGCGGACGAAGTACATAAAGCGATGGAGTTGCTGATGAAGAATATGGAAGATGGTGTTGATGCAAATGCTTGGGCCAAAATGAAGAATCTTACCAAATACTACCAGCAACAATTGTGGTGGGTCGCCCAATTATCATTGAGGAGCCGGTAAAGAAAAAGACTAAAAATCATGGAAGAGACAATGAAAAAGGGAAAGGGAAGGCAAAGGTGATTGAGAGAGCAAAAATAAAAAGAAATTGAAGTTTTTAATTTGGGTGGGGTTTATTTGTGTAATTGAGGATAGGGTACATAAGGGAAGGTAATATGTTATCAATTTTATCGTTTATGTTATCAATCTTGCACTATGTGATCAATATGTTATTAATAGGTTATATGTTGGTTGTATCCCTCTTATAATTATATGTTGGTTGGGTCGCTTTCATTTGATTTTCATTTAATTCATTTGGCAATGTTTTAATTAAGGGTCCAAAAGTAGCATTATGAATTCTAGTTCGGGGTGTTAATACCGAAGTAAGGATACCATTCTGAGGTATAAACAATGGACAAAACACTTGGTTAGAGGAATAACACTTCGTTAGGGATAATCATCCCTAACAGTGGGTTTTCATTTACATGACTTACACTTGGTTCGGGGTGAATATATTGAACTATAGTTCCTTGATCGTGGTGTTCACAATGAACTAGAACTTGATCAAGTCTGGTTTGGGATGTTTATGTCGAAACAAATACATCCTATGCTAGTTCGGGATAATAATCCCTAACAATGGGTTTTGGTTTTCAAGGCTTCTATTGATTCTATATATAAATGCCGAATAATATTAAATTATTCGTTATATACATACTGAATGAAGCTAGAATAAAACTGCATCCAACATTGATACTCCAACACTAACATACACGCAATAATACCCAAGAATCAGTACTCCAACATTAATTAAAATATTAATCCCACAGTAATAATATACACATTAAATTAATATTCAACTTCAAGATAACTACATTAACAATCGATAATGAAATCCATTGCAAATGATAGTGAAATCCATTACATATGTAATATTGGTAACATTTTCAATAACTTGGATTATATGTGTACAAAAATTATGAAACATCCCTCTAAACCTACCTACACATTTTCTAACACAAGTACAATAAATACAACATATCCCACATTACCAACCTACAAAAAATACAACATATCTCCAACTAGTTGATATTTATGGGTTGATCATTGGTCGCTACATCCTTTGGGCAAATATTCTGAAACTCTGATACTTGATCCACATATTTGTCAATCCAAGACTTGGCTTTGGGCAAGGATTAACTATGCCAATGACTTGCAACTGGAGGCAATGCACAACTATGTTTTAACTTTAGAACAACAAAGTGATTCCCAAATACATGAGCAATCTGCATGAACATTGGACTCTTTGGTCATTTATGTCTTATCGATAAAAATGTGAGGCACTGTCTCTTCGATATGAGGTCACACACAGAGTTGTAAGTCTCAACCATAAGGTAACCACACTCTGGCATGATCGTCCAAGACTTCGAACCACATGGGCTTGTATAATCTTCTAACAAATTTTGAATAGCTTTCGAAAACTAACTACCAAAAATATTGTACGTAGATATCATTATTTTCAAGAACTTCATCCATCAAATCCGCCCTCACAGTTATCCAACCATCGCTTTCGGTCTCCAACCTTGGAAAAGTAGACACGCATCTAAACCCATAATTTCCCTTGGGATTAACCTGGACAATATCTTCTATAAAACCTCTATAAAAGTTGGGTATCTCCCTTAGGTACTTCCTCTAAGTGGGCGTGTAGTTAGGGCACCATGGGAAAGGCCGGGTGAACTATGTAAAATCAGTGTTCTTCTTAAGCTTATGGACAACACGATGTTCCTTCTCCAATGATTACCTAGAGAGTTCGAAGCCTGAGGGATAACTTTTGGTTGACTTCTCATGTTTTTGCTCACAAATGGTCTTCGAAATCGCGGCCGACCCTTCCTTTGCTTAAGCACAGACAACTCAAATAACCTTGCAGTGGTGGGACACACTATGTCCTTCAATTTACGTAACATGGACCTTTTTTCATCTAGAGTTGACCTTTCTCACCACTGTTTTAATAATATAAGTTTTGGCTCATAATCAACCATGTGGTACTTCGATAACTCGGGCACCATAATTAATTTTTGCCAGTGACCATCCACATCCCCCCAAAGTATAGCCCGACCCTCCATTTGTCAGATAATCAACTCATGACCGCGAGGTATATCATAAACATTGTGCATGACATGGGGGCACAATTTAAAATCTATTCGAACATTGTCACACATTTTCAGCTCTTCTAGAATTAGGTCAATGGCATAGTGTGAAACCCGACCAATTAGCTCACGCAATATAGGAAGATTGTGCGAGTGCTTTATTTTCTACAAGGAATCCTCAAAATCCTTAATTTTTATCACCTGCAATTCAATGTATTTATTCATGCCGGCAAACACGTTGTCAAAAGGAAGTTGAGAACTCTCTAAGTTCCTTTTCAACTTATCGTGCACTCCTTCACTTAGATTTATAGTTTGGTTTCCCATATGCTTAATCATATTGGTCCATGCATGAATAAAGATCTCCTTCAAATTATAAGATGTACAATCAATGTAGTTTAGAGTGTTGGGGTATGAACCCAATCCACGTGAAATAAGCACCAGGATTCGTTGAAATTGCTCTCCGTGGGGAATTCAATCGAATAAACCCAATCTCTCGTGAATTTCTTTAGGGAATCCTCATCGTGGATCTCTTTACGAGCATGGAATTCCACATTGCGGCGAATGTGAAAAGTGAACACCATATATCTTGCCTCGTGGATCACCACCCGCAATGCATTGATGCACGCACACTCCCGATCGGTGATGAAGACAATGGGGCATGCAAATGGATCAAATAATAATTTTAACCGGCCCAATGCCCAATAGTAGTTCTCTTCCTTCTCCGTAGCTAAAAATTTAAAAGGAATGTTGAACGTCCACTTGCAAGAGGTTACACTAACCATTTCGAATAAAGGCATCTTGTAACGGTTAGTCTTGTAAGTGCAATCGACAATGACAATCGAGGGAAAACACTTTTCTAACTGGATGGAGTTTGGATGAGACCAGAATATATCTTCCACCCCCATCGTAGAATCATTCATTCTATACCAATATACATAGTTTTTGTCACCGAGCAACTTCATTAACTGTTGCATTACCGTTATACCCTCTCGTTCGCTAATCCTTAGTTTCCCCTTGGCATTGTATATAATTTTCATTGTTGAAACATTACTAGCATTATGACACTTTATTGTCGTTAGAATGACGGTTGGATTCATCCGATTCAACGATATCTCTTCAATGATGGTTCTCTCCTCTAAATTAAGACGTCCAATGTATGGACGGCTAATTAATGATTCCGAAAATTGGTGGTTATGAACACCACTTACAATCGATAACATCTAGCTCCCATTATCAAGTGGAATGCTCTTCAACAGAAATGGGCAATTACATTTTCTAGTTGTTGTATCCTTCTTCTTATTTTTGTCACTCCGAGTACTTATTTCCTTCTCAACATTCTTTCCACGATGGTCACGGTACTCCCCTCCTCCTTCACATCCAAAATTTAAACATCACTTACGTGTTGCCGAAGGTGCGTCAGACTTGGTGATTACTATTATTGTTTTAACACATCGAGCTTGTGCTTGAGCCCAACCGGCCAACGCTTGGTGGGTGGGAAATACCTGAGAATATAGATATAGATTAATCAGTACATTATAACCCATTTTAAAAAGCTACAAATATTGTGAGTGATAAAAATACCTGGTCTGTAAAGAAAGTGGCACTGACATCGACTCCTAAGGAACCATCAACCCCTTTGTTTGGTATATCAATTTTGACTAACGCCTCGTCAAATAATTTGGAATTGAAATCCATGAAGTCATCCTACATAAATAAGAACATAATTATGGTATACATATGATCAAATGAATCATACTTAAGGCATCATAACAATTATCAAATGAATCATGAAGGTAAAAATTAATGAATTAACTTCGGTAGGAAAGTGACGAAATACTTAAGCCAATTTGGCAAGAAAGTAACGGATGATCTTATTAGGTAGGAATGTGCCGAGAAAAGTCACCTGTCTCGACATGAAGCTAACAAAAGTAAGCTATTAATGTATGGAGGTTTTTCGGGAGGAATGTGCCAAGAACAATTGATCATTGTGTTATGAAGGTGCCGAGAAAAGTAGGAACACTCGCTATTAAAATACCGAACAAACTTCATTTAAAAAAAATATAACAATGGTTTGAGAGTTTCAACCCGAGATTTGACCTTCAACTAGGGGCACCAATCCCGAACCACTGCTCAATTTTCTATCATTATATTTTTTTAATTCTTAAGAACAAACAAATAATTATATGAATGGGACCCAAAAATATTAATTTGAGGTAGTTTCATTGTCTTTTGTGGTCCCAAACTCATTAGTACCACCTTGCATTGTTATTTGAATGTTTAAATAACAAACCCTAATTATTATGGGAACAAACTTTATGATTGTTGGTGAAGATGGTTGGTGTGGGGACAAACTTAATGATTGTTGGTGTAGGGACCAAATGCAATCAAATCTATTGAGTACAAAATTTATGATTATTGTTGAGTGTTGGAGTAATGGAGACAAAGATTGTTAGATTTTAGTGGGTGGAGTGAGGTTGAAAAGGGTAATATTGGAGTCTAGTGGAAGATAATGGGTAGAAAGAGAAAATATATGGGAAATTGTGTTATATATATATAAGTGTTCTAAAAGGCACACCTAGGCTTAAGGATAGAGAGAAACGCCTCGCCTTAAGCCTTTTACACATTATTCTTGGTAAAAGCCTTAAGGCGCACTTTTTTTTTTTAAACAAAAATTCTTTAGTGAATCCATATCGTCTTTTAAAGACTTTTTACACACCGGATCAATATCTCGTCCAAAACAAGCAAATAGTATTTTAATTTAGAAATATTCGGACATATTTTAAGGTATGTACAATTTTAGTATTTTTAATAGCCTTGTTATTGTTAAAAATATTTAAATATATTAAAAAAGGCCTAAACGTCTTTTCACGCCTTGGCTTCTAAGGCGGCTTGACCTTCATGCCTCGATCACGCCCCACATTTTTAAGAACTCTCTCTCTCTCTCTCTCTCTCTCTCTCTCTCTCTCTCTCTCTCTCTATCTCTCTATCTATCTATCTATCTATCTCTCTCTCTCTCTCTCTCTATATATATATATATATATATATATATATATGATGTGGTGACCCTTAGTAAAAACAATTATTATTTTTCTGCTGGTATTTTGAAGTAATTATTGGGGTGCCCTTAGCACCCCTCTTATAGTTAGGGTTGTCAATTTGCGATTTTGAGTTGAGTTTTAGTTTGAGACAACACGACATGATAATCACCATTTAGACATGATACGGAGTTCATTTCTTTTTATCCATCTCATTTAAAATGCGCTAATGTCAAAATGATCATTGCACGTGTTTTTATATAAAAATTCAACATCTAAAAGAATGTACCAAATCGATCCAAAATGGATGAGCCATTTAGAACATTTTTTCAAAATTTTCAAATTTCTATATCCAGGATTAGTTGTAGGAATCCAAATTTCTTGATTGGTATGAGAAAATCTTTTGATTTTCTGGATAGATTTAAAAAATCTTTTCCAGCAGTCATTTTTGTTGGAAAAAAATTAGTAAAACATGATAATTTTGTAATTTTCTATTAAAATATAAAAAGACATAACTGACAAGATTAATAACTTTCACAACCAATTAAACACGAAAATTTATATACCTATAAAGCGAGGACCAATTTGATGCTCCGTCAGATTTTAAGTTCCAATTTACCACCAACATCCCTTTAAAAGTGCCAAAAAAATATTTGCACAAGCATATATTGGGTGCATTGCCGCTAGTATATATAAATACGAGTAAAATATAAATAACACAATAGCACAAGTCAATATTTTTTACACAATTTCAATAAGACACGATTTTATGTCAAAAACTCAAACATAAATAAGACTTTTCGTATTAATTTTTGATCAATTTCGTGCATCGACCTAAAATTGACACACCCTACATTTTTAAAGAGAGCTTTGGTTTTTACCTCATTAGATTGTATAACAGCCCCTGAAAATTTTCCAATTGTCTTTTCAACGACAACAGAAATGGATATCGTCCAATCAAATTGTTTTTCTTTTTTCCTTCTTTTCATGGTTCTCTCTCCTCATTAAATGCTCAAACATCAAATTAGGATTCCCAATATTTATATATCCGTTAATACATTCATGCCACAACCCTCATCAATTTATATTTTCGTTAATATTATATTTTAAATAGGAGCACAATTAATATCCTGACCCCACCCCTCTCTTATATACAAACTGTAAACCTAATTCTTCACTCTGTAATTCTATTTACACATATTTTTATATAATTTTTTATATAAATTAATGTAGCACCAATCAATAATGATGGATTCACACTTTTAATACAATTTTTTTAAAGTTTGGGGCCCCCTCGGCCTCCGAGTAGTTTCGTCTCTACTTGTTACTAATAGTGGTTGTGGACAAACAAACTTATGTTTCCACTTGTGGCCCTCTAGAGTGTTGACCCTAGGAGATTAAATTCCATATATACTCATCTATAACCTTGTCTTTAAACACTAAGCCAAAGGAAACTAACTTCTTCCATCAACCATTGTCTCTCCAAGATGGCATTATACAAAAAAATGTAAAACCATTTTTTAAAATCCGTAAATATAAACACTATTTTTTTCACCGTAACTAAAAATGTTGAGAAACTGTTTTTGATAAATAAAATGTTTTTTTTAACTATAAACTGCTGTAAAAAAAAGAATCAAACACCAAAAAGTCCATGAAACATGTTTTAATACACATTTAATCCAAATCTTTTTATTTTGTTCCAAAAAGTCCCTCAAACACTCATTTAACCAATATTCACTTATTTTTAAAAGTCTGCGCTAGCGGAATGTTGAGGGACTTTTTGGAACAAATAAAAAGACTTGGACTAAACGTCTTCGAGGGACTATTTGGTATATGCCCCTTACAAAATGACAAAAACTTTTTTTTTAAAAAAAGCATTTTTTTAATGTTTATTATTTAAACAAACTTTAAATTGTTTTAAAAAATTGTACATGAAAAAACTGTTCTTTTTATAAATAAAATGTTTTTCTAACTATAAAATGTTTAAAAAAAATTAAAAACTATTTTTATATATAAACTTTCTTTTAAAAATATTTTCAATATGTAAATACGTTAAAAAACTTTTTTTTACAAAAAAAACTATTTATTTAATGTTTTTATATAAACAAAAATGTAAATTGTTTTTAAAAACTGTAAATAAAATAACTCTTCTTTCAGTGTAAATAAAAACGGTGAAAAACTATTTTTTATACATAAAACGTTTTTCCTAACTATAAACTGTTTTAATTAACGTAAAACTTTTTTTTTATATATATAAACTACTTTTTAGAAATGTTATATATATATAAAAACATTTGAAACCCTTTTTTTAAATAAATTATTTGTTTAATGTTTTTATATATAAAAAAAACTGTAAAATGTTCAAATAAATTGTAAATAAAACACTGTTTTTTCACTATAAATAAAAATAGTGAAAACTTTTGCTTATTAATAAAACGTTTTTTTGACATTAAATTGTGTTAAAAAACGTTAAATTTTTTTTTATGTATAAACTTCTTTTAAAAACTGTTTCCTATTGTTAAAAAACTTAAAAAAAACTTTCTCTAAACCGTTTTGTTATTAAACTATTTTTTATTTATCAAAAACCTTGTTTTAACATTTTACACTTACATTCATAATTTTTTTAAATGTTTTCTATATGTAAAAACATTATTTTTTTAAAAACTATTTTGTTATTAAACTATATATATATATATATATATATATATATATATATATATACAGAGAGAGAGAGAGAGAGAGAGAGAGAGAGAGAGAGGTTCACAAGTGAATAAAAATAATGAACATTTTAATGAACCTAATAAAACTTTAAAAAATAACCTAATCAATTTTAATTCCTTGTTGTAATTGGTCCGCGCCAGCGGCAACAGACACCCGTGTACCCATGTTAACCCCCCCCCTTGTTTTAAGAGGAGAAACGGGTCTCGGGTTGAGCAGGAATGGATTTAAACTGGGTAGAAGTAGAAGGTTGGTGTGGAGCTTTAAGGTTTACTGGCAGCAGATCCGGATCTGGTTCGAATGATTGGTCATCGAAGGTCGGGTTGGAATGGAACTCGAGCTTGGCTATTGCTCCAGAGGTTGGGTTTGCGTAATTGGGTTAAAACTTTGGGTTATGGTTGGGGTTTGAGCTCTGGGTTCGTGGGTTCACATCGGGTAAGGTCTTCCGTGGGTCAGAATTTGGAGGAGGTATAGGTTTGGAAGGTTCAATTTGAGGCAGCAGGGGTTGAGGTGTGGATCCAGGTTGAGGGATGTCCGACGGGGTAAGGACTTTAACTAGTAGATCAGGTATGAGAGGGTTAGTGGGTAGAGGCGGGGTGGGGGGTGGGGTGGGGGGGGGGGGGTTAAGGTTTGTGAGGCATGTGCCAGACGTGTGTCCGTTGTCGCTGGCGTTGACCAATTACAACAAGGAATTAAGGGTTAATTTTTTATATTTTATTAGGTTCATTAAAATTTTCATTATTTTGGTTAATGAACCTTAACAAAAAAAAAACAACCCATTAATTTTACTTCATATATTGTACTTGGTCCGCGCCAGTGACAACGAACACGCGTGTCGATCGATGCCCCCCTCCCCCCCTCCCCCCCCCCCCCCCCCACACCACCATGGCAGCCCTTATGGTAGCAGGTTCTGGGTTTTTTGGCCGGGTTAGGGGGTTGAAAATGTGCAGAAGCCCACAATTTGAAATTCTTAATTTCCAAATGCGGAATAGGGTGGTTCAACACACACAAACTTTTAAACTAATTTTTTTTTCAAATTCACAATTAAATATATCAAATTTTAATTTCTTCAAATTAAAATTAAACTAAGTCAAATATGTGAATTTTACTTTTAACACAAAATTAGCTTAACCCAAATCCTATGAAAGTTTCCTAACAATAAATATTCAATTTTTCAATATAGGCCAAACCAAATTTTATCAAATTAAATTATGGACTTGAATTAAATTAAACTAACCCAAATAATAAACTAGCACGAAATTAGAGCAAGATTGCAAATTAAACACAATTTTATCTTTTTAACCTAAGCATGCATTCTAGGTGAGTTAAACAAGATAAAGTAAGCAATCTCACTACACGGTGATGTACGAGAAAAACCCAAATGGGAAAAACCTCGGATGGCCCTTGCCTAACAAATCCACTAGGTACGGAATGTTTACAAAGACAACGACAAGAAGACTTACAACACCCGATTCGACTCCTTCAAGCCCCGACGCTTCCTTCGCTCTTCAACCTCCGCCTTGTAAATAACTCCGGAGTCAACCAATGTAGGCACAACAACCGTCAACCACACATGGTGCCTTTCATCATTTGAGAACGCCACAACAAACAAAAGTTCTTCTCCTTTGTGGGTAGAGAATAAACCCAAACTTCTCTTCTTGTTGGTGTAGATAAAACACTGCACCAAAAAGGCCAAATTGGCACCCTTCAGTCGGTGAGCCTTGTCATGGTCAATGACCGTGACAAAAAATATGTGTTTTTTGTCATGGACATTGACCGTGACTAGGTCGTGACAAATGATTATCATGGTCAACGACCATGACAACCATATAAAGTTGTCACGGTCATAGACCGTGACAGGTCCATGACAAGTTTTGCAGTCAAAAACCCTTACCCTCCTTTTTTTTCCCCACTGCTTTATTTCCCTCATCTTTCTCTCTCTCTCTCTACGCACTGCTCTCCCTCTCTCTTTACTTTCAGGTTGGTTTCTCTCTCTCTCTCTCATTTGTATATGTGTGTGTGTGTGCATCTGTGTGTGTGTGTGTGTGTGGTGGGGGCAGGGCTGGGGGGTGGGGAGGGTGTGTGTGTGTGTGTGTGCGTGTGCATGTGCGTGTGTGTGTGTGTGTGTGTGTGTGTGGGTGGGTGGGTGGGTGGGTGGGTGGGTGTGCATGTGTGTGAGGTGGGGGAGGGGGCAGTGCTGGGGGTGAGGGGTGGGGGGTGGGGCTGGGGGAAATGTGGCAGGGGTGGGGCTGTGTGTGTGTGTGTGGTGGGGGAAGGAGAGGGTATTTTTATTGATTGTTAATTTTTTTTTATTAAATTAATAGTTGGTTTTAAATTAGTAAATTAATAATTAGTGCCCTTTTCATATGCAAGTAGGATAGCTTTAATTGTGATAAACTTATAAGATGTGATGAAATGAATTAATTGAGTAGATGAATTAGAAGGAGCACGGGATACACATTTGTTGTTGCTGTTGCCTTTGGATTATAGTGGATCGATGTTGGGTTGGTTAATTTTAGAAGTGGCATGACCACTGGATTATTTTCTATATGGGAGTGGGATTTTTCAAATTTTTTCTAAAATTACTTTGTATCACGAACAATATATATATAGTATGATAATTAAATGAAACATACTTGAAATTACATATAGTGCGAATAGATACTAGCCTTATAGTTCTTATGCGTACGCATTCAATAGCCCTTAGACCGGTTCGAGAGTCATTATCCCTATAATGAGATGTCTCTAATTGTCTCGTTTGGACAATTTGGGACTGCATAGTTTTTGTATAATAATATTCTTAGTGGCTTAAACTTGTTACTTTTAGAGGAAGTTCTGCAGTCGTATCTTAATGTTCTCTGGGTACATACTAGATGATGCGATGTTAAGTGTTATTTCAATTATCAATTGAAATAACACTCACACTTGTAAATCTACATCGTGTACTTGGAGAACAATGGGGGTATACTGTCGAATTTTCCTAAATTGGAACAATGTGCATGAGATGTTAAGTATATTACAGAAATATGCGGTATTGAATGGGATAGGACCACTCACCCTTTAGAGGAGATGGAGGAAATAGGAACTAATAAGACATTTGAAATTTAAAAATCAAATATAAATAAGATATAATTAAATGAAACATACTATAAACTTTGTACAACAAGTAATATGTGATGTGTTTATACTAATCCACGAATATACGCTTCATACCTATAATAGTTGATTGTTTGGAGTAGCTGTGATGGGATATCCTAAATACAAAGAGTGGATGGGTGAGACAAATAGATTATGGGATGTGTTTCGCATAGGTGCTAATGAATTTGTGAAATACGCAAAGAGATGGCATAATAATGAAGAGTTCCCGTGTCCGTGTGGTAAGTGTAAGAATGGCAAAGTGTTTGAGTGGAAAACAATTGAACTACATTTGTTAATTATCTTAATTCATTTGTACTTGATCAATTTAGTGCATTAATTTAAAGTTTCCAGTGTTTTGTTAGTATATGGTTAGTGCTTTGTATTCTTCTAATTCATTTGGATTTGTACTAATAATAATAAGTTTTCCAGAAAATGTCTTCTTCAGGACGTGGTGGCAGCGGAGGCGAATAGGGCTCCTTGGGACCTAGGCTCCCAAAATGGGACAAATTGGGAGAGGTCGTTGAGAACAAGATGGGTTTATTGGCTACATCCCTGGAGCTGGTGAAGACGATTATCGACCCGGGGTACACTAGTTGGAGGGAGCTTCCAAATGAGCTCAAGTTGGGTATTTGGGCAGTACTACAAGTAATGTATTTATATTTATATTTCAATTTCAATTTCAATTTCAATTTATATTTATTAGCAACTAACACTTACTTTATTTTTGTCGACAAGGCATCTTTGTCTATAGACGCACTCAGCCAAGTGATCGACGCTGATCGTAAGGGGAGGACTAGGGGTGAGTTCGCGGGTGGGGAAGTCTAGGATCAACGGAATGGAGACGAGAAATATTGGGTTGGGTCGTCAGGTGGGCATGCATGACGAGAAGCTATCAAGGTTAGAGGCAATGGTCATAGATATGTACGCCTTCATGAGGCATTCGTCAGGCAAGGGCAAGGGGAAGGGGAAGGGGAAGGAGAAGGAGAAGGAGAAGTCGGTGGAGGAGGAGGTGGACGAGGACGTGGACATCACTGCTTCATCGCCGATACACGAGACTCGCTGCATGATGATGATCCAGTTCCCATCTTGACTTCCGCCGAGTGGCCTGTGTCAATACTTGATTGGCCTAGCATGTTCTTACTCGACATATATGATGGACAACCGATAGTTAGGGGGTTGAGGGACCCGAGGTATGTCGCGGGTATGGTGGTTCATGCACGTCCCCTTCAAGACATCGAGTCCAGGGTGCTCATCACGCATGTGATTGCCAAAAAGGAGAACTCTGCATTGTGGTTGCACGAACAATGCGGCGTGACGAATATTGCGGGGTGTCTCCATGCATATATCGTTTGGCCTACCTTTCTCCTCCGACCTAGCCCAGACTCTATATAGTGATACTATTTGTATCTATTTTATTTGGACACTTGGATTATATTTCTATTGTTTTGATTTGTTATATTTTGTTTTGGATATGGATTGTATTTTTATTTTATTTGGATATGTAATTATATATGCAATGATTTGGTGCATTCTTTCTATTTTATTTGGATATTTGTTGTTTGAATAGGTACAATTTTGCTATAACAGGTACAAATATACTGCTGGGCAGTGGCAGTGGCCATATTGCCCAGTAGATTTTTTTTAAATCTGCACAGACTTGTCACGGTCAATGACCATGACAATAAACTTGTCAAGGTCAATGACCGTGATAATCTAATGACTTGTCACAGTCATGACCGTGACAAGTCCGTGACAAAAATAATTGTCACCCCCATAATTGTCTCGGTCATTGACCGTGACAAGTTTGACTTGTCACGGTCAATGACCGTGACAATTCGACATATTTGGTGTAGTGAAATCTGATGCCAAAACTCTCCAAGCAAAGATATATATATATATATATATATAGCACAACTTGGATTTAAACTAAAATGGGTGTAAACATAAGTGTTTAGTGAAGATTTTCTCTTGAAAATTAAAACACTCAAAACATGAAAGAGAGAGGAAGAGAAATTGTTGAGAAAAGAGAAGAGATTGAAGATTGAAGATTGGAGAGTGTTGCTAGCAAAGGAAAATCTGAATTTGCAAGCTTAAAGCAAGTTTTCTACTCGCTAATATGTGATTTAAGATGGATATTTGGTATTGATAGTTGTGTATTAGTTATGGTTTATCAATGTTAGGGTTTATTGGGTTTTAAATCATTGGAGGTTGATTTGGATGATCATGGATGATCATGGTAGTAGTTAGATGCATTTATGATGTATTGGTTGCAATAAATGATCTTGGTTTGGATATATTTGAGTTGGGGGAAATTTAGGAGTCCAAGACTCCATAGCCAAACTTGGCAAATTCGCAGGGGGCAAATCGATTCGGCCAGGCCGAATCGATTGGCATAGGGACAGATTCCAAGTCTGAGTGGACTGAATCGATTCGGCATGTCCGAATCGATTCGGCAATTATGCAGAAAGTCAGTTTTCCTGACCGAATCGATTGGTACGAATCGATTCGATTGGTCCAAATCGATTCATATTTACTGATCGAATCAATTCGGCCAGGACGAATCGATTCGGAAACCCTGCACTTTTGAGTGATTTTTCTTAATTAAATTCTAACCCTTTCCCTTAGGCTTAGGACTTAGTGACCTTCTTATATGAAGTAAAATTAGCATCCTAGAGTCTTAGATGAGTTGGGGGACTACCCTAGATTAAGATTGGTTTATATGGGGTTTATTCCGAGGGTGTGTAAAGTGATGTTCAGGCATTACTTCCTTACGTAAATTATTAGTAGTCTAGGCGTTGTAAGGTCATATGAGGAGGCTTAATTGAGGTACGATAGTATTGGTGGTTTGTTATAGAACCCTAAAGTGCTTGGAGACTAAATTGAGAGTTTGCTCATTCTTTGAGGATGTAATAATGATATGAAGTACCTATGGCTCCCGATAATTTATGATTATTGTTTCGGATAAAAATGAAACATACATGTGTAAAATGAATAGAGTAAATGATAATTTACTTAATCATGATATGGTAATTAATAAATGGCTTAAACACACCCTCTCAAAATGCCATCATAAGGGAAGTTCACGCGTGAGGTGAAGCCCCCTGGCTAGTGAATGCAGGGTGGATATAGTCCTAGGCCATATGAGCGCTTGTTGTATATTTTTCGGGTGTGGTTATGACTCTCTCGTATGCATATGGCCGCTTCCCAACGTCTTGCATTATAGGTGCCCAGGTGGTCTTAATTTATAGGCCCTGGAAGATGATGGTCATTTAGGGGCGCGCACAGTGGGGAAACCCGGACGGGCGGTCTTAGAATCGTTATATATATATGATTATAACTATTCTTAATCAAGTGGGACTTGATGGATTATAAATGCCATAAAGAGCATAATGAAATGCCATAAAGAGCATAGAATTAAGATAAATTCTACAAAGAGCATGATTGTGATTATGTTTCCTGATAAGGAATGGAAATGATGAAATGTAATAATGATACTAATGGAGATCTTAGTAATGCCACTCATTTGTTTTCTCTTGCATAACTAAATTAAATATATGATCATCTAAACTGTTTTAGTTCATGATTCAAATGATGTAGATAGATTTTCATCTTTATCTGTCATAATTATATGTTCATAACTATCATGCCCTTTATTCATCAGGTGATCATATAAAACCGGGCCCTGACCCGTTCATATTTCTTGTTGTGCATGAATCTTGTATCCGCTCAGGTGCTCCGCCGCAAGGACGCTCGTACTGATTTTTCCATTCCGTGACTTTTTGGGAGCCGTGATATTTTTCAGATATTACGGGATACTTTGTATAGACATTTTTATTTTTTCACTCTAGTTATGATCGGGTCTTTTATTCGGGTGTGTGGCCCAAACTTTTGTGTAACTGTCTAATGGATGTAATATGTAACTTAATGAACTTGTTATACATTGTATGTACATGTTGACCGACATCATATTCGGTCCTCTTATTAATTCTTGTTGTGTTGTAATATATATGTTCATGGGGTTTCCACTTTCTTTTCAATTATGGGTTATTTCAAATGCTTTCTTTAAATTATAAAACAAAATTTTTGGCAACCCGTTTTCTGAATTGTTGAGTGGTTATCTTGTATACTGTTTATATTGTTACGATGCTGAGAATGATTCTATCCATGATTCCTGTATTATTAGAGTATCAGGCTAACCACCCCTTATTTTGGTGAGCGGGTTGTCACACTTCTATCCCCGAATTATTAAGGCTGTTGAAAAGTTAGTGGGGTAATGGGTGGTTAGAAATGAAACTGCTAAAAAAATTGATTTCTCGCCCAGGTCATTCGAATGACTTTCCAGGTCGTTCGAACAACTTCGTTAGAACAACTTACAACAAACATTCAGAGTAAAATTGGCAAATGTCGTTAGAAGTTTCATCTGATATGTCATTCGAACGACCTCGTTCGAATGAGATGAAATTTCAGAAAATGATCAGAAAAATATATTTTCTTTTAAAATTATAAAATACATTTTCAAGTTAATTTTAAATAATAAAAACATCGAAATAAATATTCGAAGCTCCTATGTATATATAAATGATTTCATACCTTTGGAGACTTGGAATACAAATGTTGATGACGTCAAACGTGGTACGGAAACCGACAAAGATGGAAGTTTAAATACTAAGCCTCTATGTCTTCAACTTCTTCATACGTCATAGGCTTGTCGGATACAACATGAACATCTATCCTATGACTCGAAATGTTTTGTCCGAAATTGAGCGAAAACTATACTTGGACTCAATTGAAAATTTGTGTTCTTACAAATCTTCCCCTTTGGCTATTTCAGGACAAAACCAAACCAAAACTTATAAGGGTCGTCAACCATGTCTAAACAGACTAAATCCCACCCCAAAAAAAATAAAATACATACGCTTGACTCGACATAGAGGAAATGATTTGCCGCTTCAAATAATGTCGCTAAAAATAAAATCCTGCACAGTTAAACAAACCATTAAATGCATAGGGAATATGAAAGTATAAATGCGATAAATTCTCCCCCTTTTTCTACCAATGATCTACCTAGAAAGACCGCGACTCCTCCTAAGGTAAATCTCCCCAAAACTAAAGGTTTAGATACCATTTCTCCCCCTTTTTATTCAGTAATAGACAAAGGTTAAAGAATTGTAAAACAACTCATTTCTCCCCCAAATAAACAATTACCATTTCTCCTCCTCAAGTCTACACAAGGGATATGATTTAAGGAAAAACAAGTTAAACATGCGATGATGAATAAAGTGATAAGAGCATTAAAGCATATGGGTAATAATGAAGTGCAACTAATCCATACAAATATTAAAGGATACCAACTATGATGCAATAACACGAACATACCACTTAACATGTATTGCGCTAAGCATGGGATATCAAACCAACAATTCGCAACAAGATATATACCAATTTTGAATTCAAAGCATTCATGGACTAGCTAACAAGGCAAAGACTCAAAAACAAACAAAATATCATATATATATACATACACATATATTAATGAAGCATAAGCACATGTATATAGATATAAATGCACAAATGACACAACGCAAATTAAAATGAACTTTCCACGCTCTTATTGCAAAAATGTATCATATAAAAATGAAAGTGTAGGGGTGTGAACTAGTAACCAAAGAATTTAGACCCAATCACTTAAACATGTTCACGGAGTTCTCATTTGATTGCAAAAATTTATCACACTTAAATAAAGCCTCATGTGACAATACAAATGAACTCAATGAACAAACATACACAATGCATACAAGTCTAGAATTTTAATGATTCTACAAGTCAATAGAGTCATGGCAAACTAGGATACAAAGTCATTGTGCAAACCTGTTGATATATCCAACCAAACTTCCTCATTAATATTCTTTTTCATTTTCTTTTATGAACATACCAACTAAACAATGAAAGCCTTGGCTAATATTTTTCAATGCCATATTTTTTTAGGCCAAATTTCAATGGTGGCTTTTCACACAAAGTAATTTTGACTTTTGCAGCCCAATTCCATTGATAAACAACTATGCCGGATAAACATATTTTTCTAATTTTTACATCCGAAAACCCAAAATTTTAAATTCTTAATTTCCTAATGCGGAATAGGATGGTTCAACACACAAACTTTTGAACTATTTTTTTTCAAATTCACAATTAAACATGTCAAATTTTATTTTCTCCAAATTAAAATTAAACTAAGTCAAATATGTGAATTTTACTTTTAACACAAAATTAGCTTAACCCAAGTCCTATGAAATTTGCCTAATAATAAATATTCAATTCTTCAATATATGCCAAACCAAATTTTATCAAATTAAATTCTGGACTTGAATTAAGTTAAACTTATCCAAATAATAAACTAACACCAAATTAGAGCAAGATTGTAAATTAAACCCAATTTTATCTTTTTCACCTAAGCATGCATTCTAGGTGATTTAAACAAGATAATGTAAGAAATATCACCACATGACGATGTACGAGGAAAACCTAAATGGGAAAAATTTCGAACGACCCTTGACTAACAAATCCACTAGATACGGTATGTTTACAAAGACAACGACAAGAAGACTTACAACACCCGACTCGACTCCTTAAAGCCCCGATGCTTCCTTCTCTCTTAAATTTCTGCCTTGTAGATAATTTTGGGGTCCACCGAAATCTTGGAGTCCACCAATGGAGTCACAACAACCGTCAACCACACATGGTGCCTTTCACCATGTGAGAATGCCACATCAAACACAAGTTCTTCTCCTTTGTGGGTAGAGAATAAACCCAAACTTCTCTTCTTTTTGGTGTAGAGAAAACCCAGTGCCAAACTCTCAAAGCAATATATATATATATATATATATATATATATATATATATATATATATATATATATATATATATATATATATATATATATATAACCGAACTTGCATTTAAACTAAAATGGGTGTAAACATAATTGTTTAATAAAGATTTTCTCTTGAAAATTAAAACACTCGAAACATGAACTTTTTCTTTGAAAGAAGTCTCTCAAAAGCTATCTTGGAAGTTGGAAAATTTAGTGGAAACACTTCTATCCCCGAAGTACTAAGGCTGGAGAAAAGTTAATGGGGTTATGGGTGGTTAAAAACGAAATTGCTAAAAAATTTGATTTCCCGCCCAGGTCGTTCGAACGACTTTTTCAGGTCGTTCGAATGACTTTGTTCGAAAAACTTCTTTTAAAATTATAAAATCCATTTTCAAGTTAATTTTAAATAATAAAAACACCCAAAAAAATATTCCAAGATCCTATGTATAAATAAATGCATTCATACCTTTGGAGCCTTGGAATCCAAATGTTGATGACGTCAAACGTGGCACGAAAATCGGCAAAGATGGAAGTTTAAATACAGAGCTGCTACATCTTCAACTTCTTCATACATCATAGGCTTGTCGAATAGAACATGAACATCTATCCTATGACTCAAAATGTTTTGTCTGGAATTGATTCCAAACTATACATGGACTCAATTGGAAATTTGTGTCCTTACAGGGGGTGAGGTGTAAAAAAATATTATTTCTCTCTCTCTCTCTCTCTCTCTCTCTCTCTGTGTGTGTGTGTGTGTGTGTGATATGTATATATATATATATATATATATATCACACACACACACATATTATTTTAACATTTTACAATTATAATTTTAGAAAAACGTTTAATTTATATAAAAAATAGTGTTTCAAAGTTTTTACTCATGGTGAAAAAAATAGTGTTTTTATTTACAGTTTTTGAAAATAGTTTACATTTTATTTTATATAAAAAAAACATAAAAACCCGTTTTCTTCTTTAAAATAACTATAAGGAAATTTTGTTAAAATAGTTTGGTTAAACAATTTTTTAATTAAGAAGTGTTTGCTTAAATCTTAATATATTTTGTTGTAAATATAAATGTGAATGTATTAAAATATATTTATATATTAATGTATTTTTAATATTAGGTGTATACATTGAACATATAGACGTATAGTGTGTAAATATAATAATGTATTATGGAATAAAAATATTTGTTTTTGTTTAAAAATTGGGTCAAAGAACGATCAAACTGGTCAACCGACGATTTCCATAAATTTTGTGCCCAACCAACTAATACGGAAACTAATTGATCAAAACTCAATATAATGAGAACTATTGGACCCAAACATTAAATGACCTTAATTAAGTTAACATTAAATTACACAAACTCTATAAAAGACCTAACAACATATTCTATTTGCTTAAATTAATGGATATCAACGGGTTTTAATGAGTTGTAACGAGTATAGAGAGATAAACGCTAAATCCGAACGATTAACTATCATGTTTTGTCAGATTGAACTAATATGGGCCAAAACCAATAAGGGTTCACCCGTTAACAAGTAACTTCATATTGATTCGTGTCTTGGTATCGCGTCGTGTCTTATTTTGCAAGACTAATTTTACTTTCAATAAATCCTAAATTAAATTCATATCAAGTAAACACATTTAGAAGTCCAAAGATAAATTTGCAAGACTAAATGTCATGTCTTATTTTGCAAGACTAAATCCTAAATTAAATTCGTGTCGTGTCTTATTTTGCAAGACTAATTTGACTAAAGATATTACCAAAACTCTATTAAAATGTAAAATAAAGGAGCCCAAATGTTTGTTCCCGTAATAAAAAAAATAAAAATCAATGAAAATGTGGGTAGGTTGTAAAATGATACAATTTTATACAATTAAATTTTATTTAACAACCGACTTGGTTTGTTTTGTCATGGTCTTTTTCTTTCTCAGTTCAATCTTTTTTATATATATAATTGTACCACGAGCCAATAATAAAATCTGTGGGGTTGACACCATAATGAACACCTTCTCTATGGCATTGAGTTTAGACGTTACCATTTTCCAAATTTTCTTTTTGTTGTGGAAAGTGTCTAAAAAACAAACTTATGGTCCCACTTGTGGCGTGGCCCTCCAGAGGCTTGACCCATTGAGATTACAGTCCATATATACTCATTTATGGCCTTAGCCTTGTCTTCAAACGATAAGCCACCAAAAAGAAAATTATTCCATCAACCATTTTCTCTCCAAAGCTCAAATCAACAAGCTATATAAATCGAAAATCGACAAAAAAAAAATCTTTCAAAAATTGAAAATGATCAAAATTCGAAACAAAATCACAGCCATACTCTTATTATACCTCTCATTTAGTAAATTTCACTATTATTAGATAAACACTAAACTATATAAATCTATATTATACCTCTAATACAATAGTATTAGAGGTTTCACTACCATTGAATGCACTTTAACCTTCTCTTTTAGAAAACCAAACGTTAGCAACTTGTAAAAATCAAACGTCTAAGAAAACCAAATGACACCCTCTTTTTATTTCCCCTGGGGCATTGGATTTATGAAAGAGAGAGAAATAAACACCGTGCATTTATTTCTATGTGATGAGTTTCATAGATAAATGGTTCTTTCCTATTGATTTGCATCACATAAAAATAATAGAATTTTCATACCGGATAACATTCTATTAGAAGTTCATCGTTTTATCAATTTTCTTATAATCTGGATTCTCCATATCCTCACGAGATAATGGGTTTTATGGAGGTGGGATTGTTTTGAGAATTCATTTGGATTGATTTTATTCAAATGTTGGGAGATTGATAGTCCAAAAACTTATCTAATTCGTTTAGTTCAATTGATGTGGGTTTCATATTTGAACATGAGTTTAGGGCTCTGATATGAAACATCCATCCATTTTAATGGAATCTTCATTTTCTAACATCACTTCATACACGACTTCAACAAATAAATTGCATTGGGTAGGTTTGTAAACATTGCAATTTGAAATCTTGGCCTTTGGATCGGTATTTTTGTTAAGATGGGTTCATGGAGTGCGGACACAGTGATTTCCCAACTGGGTCCATATTTTTTTAGTAAGGTTGTTCGTTAACATTGATCACATGGTATCTTGGATCACATGACACTTTATTTGGATAACCTCATTTTTAAAGAATCGAATTTTTAAAGATCTACAATTGGTGCACCATATAGCTAAAGGTGGGACTTGTGGGCTGAAGACTGATATGCGCTTGGGAGCTATTGGTTGCTCTAATATTCCCAGAAAGGGTAAGTTTCTTTCTTATAATACATATATTTTTTTTAATATTTGACCAATGAATGGTATGGCAGATATTGAGCCTAATCACACAAATAGAAACCCTAGATCATATTCTCTATCTTCTTCCATCATAAAAGGAGACATCTATGTAGCTATATTCTCTCCGGATAAAATGCAACAAATGGTGACTACAGCGGTTGGGTAATTGTCCAAATTCCACATCACAAGAAGAATAAAAGGTCCTTTTCATACACCCCTAATTGTATTATTTCTCACATTTTTATTTTTGGGTCATGATGAGTTTGTTTATCTTTGTATAGGTTTGCCTACATTTATGTTTGTTGGTATTGAGTCCTTTGTTATTGCTTTACTTTCCACCATTGTTGATTTTCCTCTTTCAAGAAGAGGTAAATGGGCATGGTCATATGTTGTTTCATTGATTTTGGGTCTATTGAATTGTATTGCATTTGTTCTTATTTCAGGTTTTATGTTTCGATTTAGCAGTCCATTGAATGCGTTGAATGGGGTGTTATTTTGGGTTCTGATGCATTAGTGGTTGATGCGATGATTTCTGAGGCAAGCGTGGAGTAATTTTTTTTTAATTAGGTTTATGTTATTTTTTGTTACTTTTATATATAGTGATTGATTATTGATTATTGTTGGTTATTCTATTCTATTGGTAACGAAGGATAAAGTTCATTGGTTGATCTTTGAACTAATTTTAATAGATTGGAAAGGTCTTGGTTTTAGAATGTCTTGGTGTGTATTTATTCTCTCTTTTTAGAATTCCAGTCAACATTGCAAAAAACATGAAAATGAAATGGTGGGATTTTTTTATTAGAGAGGAGTGGGTTGAGAATAAGTAAATTGGGGAAAAGAAATTTAGATCATGGTTAGAGTTTGATTCTTATTTTTTTACTTTTGGGTAAATTCAATGACATATTTGCTCTGACGGTGTTGTAGCTTAACATGAGGTCTGATGATGCTAGGAATAACACCACCAAGTTAATGAAGATGAATAAGCTCTAAGCTCCAAACTAGTGCATCAATGGTGATAAAATCAATGTAACAGTAGAAGGTGATGAGACAAAGAGAAGATGAAGTATCTGTATAAGTGCTTCAGCCAATCTTGGCTTACATCCACTGTGTGTGTAAACATTATAAAAATGGGCACTAATGGCCTATGATACAACCCTCAAGATTTCTCTCTCTTTTGTGTATAAATGGATAAAGTAACAGCTAGGGTTTTGACGAATTGGTCGATCCTTTCTCATGGAGAAGAAGAAGAGTAAATATCGTGCTTGGGGGGTGTAGTTTCCCCCCAGGGCTCACTATAACCGTGTACGGGTGGAGGCTTTCTCTAAGATGAGGAAACCTTTCCTTAGCACATGTATGTTATGATGATGTAATATTCCCTCACGTGAGGGAATGATATTGTTATAACAGAATTGTCCACGTGTGCATGCCACTTCTGTACTTGCATATGTTTGTGCTGCTTGGCGTCGTCCGCTGGGAGCTTGGCCTGGAAGGATACATGGTTGCTAACTCCGATAAGATCATCACATGCTCATAGTCACGAGAATGATCTCGGTCGATTAGATCAGTCGGAGGTTGGATTATCGCGGTCACCCTTGTTATTGGCCATTGCAGAGTACGACGCTGGTCCTTGATGAACACGTGATACTCTTGCAGTCTTGATTTTTCATATGGCCGAGACTTGTTGAGATGAGGCCGAACCTTATCCGGATGACCCCACCATAGGCCTTGGGGACTCTTATGGCGACTCGGTAGTGAGATGTGATGATATTTTACTTCCGAGACGAGGGTTCACTTAGGTCATATCAATCACCCCTAGCTCTTAGCCTTCTGTGTGAATAGGAGGTTGAGGGGTATGCTTTGTTGAGGGCATGATGAGACGTCTTTATCGTGTTGGCTCTATAGGGCTTGATACATGAGTGGGTGACACATGTCACTAACATGATGGGTTAACGTCTGCCCCAAGTAGGGTTTGGCAGCTGCACGCTTAGGGTTTTGACCCTTTTATGATGGCACCATTAGGAAATGTGCATAATCATTAGGGGAGTATTTAAACCCAATTTTTTTTTATTTTCTTTCTTCCCCAAACAAACCTTCGTGCCTTTACCCTTTTTTGCAAAAAAAAAACCTCCATAGTTACTGAACTGCAAAAAACCTGCAAGTCTTCCATTCCGAGGACACCTCCTGCTATTCCCCCTGTTTCAGGAGTTTAAGCTTTCTTAGGTAATCCTCTTCACCCCCTGCTTTCTTTATTTCCAGTAATTCTAATCACCATTTTATTTTTTGGTTGGTGTTTTGATTTTCTGATGGATGTCGTGCCATTGTTGGGAGGTTTTAGGATGAGAAAAGGGCATTATTTGTGGTTTGGGGTGTGATTGGGTGGTTGCGAGGAGCTTTTAGGGTTAGACTGCAAGTGTATAGGTTTTCAGGTGAACTCCAATCATCGTCTCCATCGGTTAAGGTTAAGTTTGTTCTTGGTGTTCTAAGTAAAACCTTTTAAATTCCTAAGGTTTTATCTTGGAGTAAACTACGATCAATATTTAAGTTGTTTGCCCTTTATTATGTTTTCCTGCTTCACCCAAGTGTAGTCTCGTCCTTCGAATTCTATGACCTTTGTAAAATCTTGCAGAGAAATTCCCTAATATGAGAGAGAGGTGATTTGATAAGATTAGGCAGATAGAGTCTGCCTAAGCCGAGAGCCGAAAGGCTGAAGCTTTTCTAGTTCGTCCTATCTTTCCACCCCCTCTAGCTGTCATATACCCCCAAGTCGCTGAGACTTGCGATCCAATGCCTGAGTTGTCTACTGCCGATCTTATGTCCACCTCACAACAATCCGAGAATGTGGACTTATTTGAAGAGGCTATGGATTACTCCTCTACTCAAAGTACAGGGACTGATGTAGAAGAGGTTTCCTCCCATTTCTCATCTTCTTGCGAAGCCGAGACATCAAATAATTCTAACTCAGTAGAGATATTAGATCCCAGTGTTGCCGTTTGTCCTAGCATGGATGCCATTCCCCTATCAGTTGTGACTGAAGCCAAGTTTATTGAGAGGTTCTGGTGTGGTAACCCGAACAACCCTTAGGCCAAGGCTTCAGTTGCTAGTGATGGGGAGAGTGAACTTATACGTATAACACTAGTGAATACGAGAGTTCTATATCTGAGGCTTATCTTTTAGTTTTCATACACCTCTACGGCATATATTCCTCTATTTCAATGAGGGTGCCTTCTGAGGGAGAGAGAGCCTTCGATGGTCGAGATGGTGAAATCTTCATTTACGAGCAGAAATTCAAGGTGGGCTTTCGCCTGCCTATTACCCCACCATCTGAGCAATTCTTGCTTACATCAATCTTTCCCCTTCTCAGCAATCTCTGAATGCGTGGAGGGTTATGATTGGATCAATTGTCATTTGGAGGGCTGATTATCAAACTGACCTTCTAATTCCTATATTCCTTGGCTGTTATATCCCATCGTCTTCCAAGAATCATACAGGTTACTATCATTTTCTAGCGAAGAAGTCTGAGAAAAAGATTTTGTTAGTTACACAAACCTCCAATCATAATTGGAAATCTCGATACTTCTTTGTTTCTGGCGCTTGGGAGTTTGGACCCAATCAGGCTTATGGGACGTCTGGACCCAGAACCCCTCTGAGGTGGGCCAAGATCCCTGTATCGGCCAAGGTAAACCCATGACTGAGCCCTGATGTTTATGAGAAGATCAATAAGCTTCGTAATCAGGGTGTTCAAGGTCGTCTTGTGAAATTTGAGCATTTGATGACCTCATATTACCTGGATTAGACAGGTTTGGGGGTTGGCCCTCTAACCGAGCTTCGTAAGTTATTTCTCATTATAATTAAGTTATGTCTCGTACCTTTTATTACCGATATATTGTCTCTGAGACTTGTTTTTTATAGAGCATCCGGAAGGAACTTCAGGCGAACTTTGGAAAATGTCAGCCCCTAATCTGATCAAGCTCAGTTACAGATATGGTAAGAATTTAGTCGCTCCTGATGTGCAGCCGAAGAAGACTGTCGGCTCTAGCAAAAGCGATGATGATAGAAGGAAGAGGAGGAGTTAAACATTCGATCCTTCCACCACTCGTCATTAAAAAATAGTGTGCTCCGACCATGCCATCACTATTTCAACGGATGATTCCCTTACTGCTCATCTATCACAGCTGAAGATAAGTGATGACAACATTATCGATCACAGCATGAAGGCCGTGGATGGTTTTGTCTCTCTTATCTCAGAGACTGACAAAAGATTTCTTCAGTCCATTGATATCTCTTTGCTGGTTGAATTTTCCATCCATCGAATTGTTCAGGTCCGTTCAAGAAACTTACAAGTGATGTATTTTCATTCTCCTGTCTCTCGTACTTAAGTTTCTGTCTCTTATGTTGTAGGGTGCGATCTCTCTTCACCACTTGGTCGACTGGACTCTGAAGAGTCTACCCTTAATCCAAAAGGTCCAAGATGCTAAAAAAGTAGAGAAGGCCGACCTCGACAAGGTAATGGGGGAGCTGAAGAAGGAGAAAGATCTGGTAACCACTCTAAAGGCCGACCATGATAAAGCTCTTAAGGCTAAGGACGAGAGTATGAAGGCCAGCATCGATGCCGCTATTAAAGCTACCCTGGCCGAGGCAAGGGACTAAATCATTACCGACTACAAAGAATTTGATGAATTTGTAGACTTCGGCTTTGACTATCTTAAGAGGGGCATTAAGGCTGCTAGCCAATGGGCTGCCCTTAGACATGCCAAGATTGGGAGCCTATCCCTGGATGACTTTGTAGGCCTTGGTTTTGGTGACCCTCAACTAGGAACTGCTTTTGCCCCTACCGAGGCCAGTCCTTTGGAGCACATTGAGAACAATGAGGAGTTGGCTACCCATGAATATGGGGCTAAGATCACCAATTTAGGAGTTGACAAGACTGTTCAGACGGGTGATGGGTCGGCCTCGGCCAAGGGTGACACTCAGCCATGAGGTCTTTTTTTACTTGTACTTTCTTTTGCTACCTCTATTTATATAATAAATGGCATATGTAACCTCGTGTTTGATAAATGAAATTCTGCTTTTCATAATTTTTCTGTCTTGTGCTTACTATCTTTTAAAGTATGATACCACTAACTAATGATGTTTGATACCATATTAAAATCATAGCTAATGATGTTTCATCTCATATTCACCAAATTAATGATGTTTAAAGGTCTGAGGTCATCAAACTAATAATTTTTCATTTCATATTCACCAAATTAATGATGTTTAAAGTTTGAGACCACCAAACTAATGATGTTTTCACCTCATATTCACCAAATTAATGATGTTTGAATTTTGAGATCACCAAGCTAATGATGTTTCATCTCATATTCACCAAATTAATGATGTTTAAAGTTCGAGATCACCAAACTAATGATGTTTTCACCTCATATTCACCAAATTAATGATGTTTGAATTTTGAGATCACCAAGCTAGTGATGTTTCATCTCACTATCCACAAAATTAATGATGTTTAAATTTTGAGATCGCCAAGCTAATGATGTTTCATCTCACTATCCACCAAATTAATGATGCTTAAATTTTGAGATCACCAAGCTAATGATGTTTCATCTCACTATCCACCAAATTAATGATGTTTAAATTTTGATATCACCAAGATAATGATGTTTCATCTCACTATACACTAAATTAATTATGTTTAAATTTTGAGATCACCAAGCTAATGATGTTTCATCTCACTATCCCCTTTTCTTGGTGTTATGAGCGGTCGTCCTCTTTCCAGATTGTCATATCACCGTGAGTGGGTTGTTTTTATCTCACCAAGAATGATGTTATGTAGCTTTTAAGGTTCCTTGAAACAAATCATTCAAAATAAGGGTCCTTTATACAATGATTCACAATAAAAAAAATAGCTCTTATATAATCATCTGTTGATTGTACCTTTTTAAGTGGTCGGCGTTCCAATGGTTTGAGAATGGTTCTCCCTATAAGTTCTCCAGACGATAGGTTCCTGGGACGACCTCATCTGTAACCCTGTAAGGACCATGATAGTTGGCATGAAGTTTGTTTGGTTTTTACCAAGTCTGCTTTAGAACTAGGTCTCCCACTGCTATCGGCCTTGGCTTTATCCTCTTATTATAGAACTTGGTCGTCCTCTGCTGATAAGATGCCATTTTGACTTTGACATCCTCTTTTCTTTCCTCAATCAAATCAAGGTCAAGTCTTATGTCGACCATATTTGCCCGAAGGTCATATGTTTGCACCCTATGAGTAGGAAGACCAATCTCGATAGGGACCACTGCTTCTGAACCATAAGTTAACAAAAAGGGGGTCTCCCCTGTCGGCATTTTATTGTCGTCTTGTAGGCCCATAACACATCATGTACCTCTTCGATCCATCGGCCTTTGTCATCCTCTAATCTCTTCTTGATCCTATCAAGGATTGTCGTGTTAGTTACCTCAGTCTGCCCATTAGCCTGAGATCGACCTGGTGCTGAGAAGAACTGCTTGATGCTGAACTTTTCACAGTACTTTTCTAAGGAAATTTTCTTGAACTAGGTACCATTGTCTGAGATGATCACATTAGGCAAGCCACATCTACAAATAATGTTCTTCCACATGAACTAGAAGGTCTTCTTCTTCTCAGTGATCATAATCATGGCCTCGACCTCCATTCATTTTGAAAAGTATTCTATCGCCACAATCAGGTATCTGTAATTACCCGTGGCCCTTGGAAGGGGTATTACTAAGTCAATCCCCCATACTGTGAATGGCCATGGTGAGGTGCAGATGTCAGAGGCTGATGAGGGATGGTGGCAAACCGTTGGCATTTGTCCTATTTTTTCACATATTTGGCTGCATCCTTGGCCAAGGTTGGCCACCAATATCCTTGAGTGATAATTCTCTTAGCTAGTGACCTTCGCCCAATGTGGCTTGCACAGTACCCTTCATGAACATCTTTCATAATATACTACACCTCGGTTGGATGGACACATCGGAATAGAGGTAGGAGGAAACCCTTTTTGTACAATACGTCCCCTAAGATAGAGAATTTTGCAGCCTTGTACATCAACTTTCATCTCTCGGCCTTTGAATCTGGGAGATTTTCTTATCTGAGATACTAAATAAGAGGTTCCATCCATGATGATCCCAGGTTCAGGTTCAGGAAAAATCTCATCCCCTTATCTTCTTCTTCAATCCTCAGTCGTCGAATGATCTCAACTAGTGCTGTCCTTCTAATTTCTGTATGCGTGGCTAAGTCTAGCCTTTCCAAGGTGTTTACTCGGCCGCTATCCAGTCGAGGGACCCTTTTTATCTTCACTTCTGTGAAGTCCTTCATCATCATCTTCACTTTAATCAAGTACTTGGCCATTCTGTCGTCCTTAGCTTCATAAACCCCTAGAACCTGGTTAACCACCAGCTGGGAGTCATTATGGACTAGAAGTTGGCCATCTCTGAGCACTTTGGCGAGGGAGAGTTCGGCTATTAGGGCCTCATACTCTGACTCATTGTTTGATTATTTGAAGCTAAATCTCAGCACGTACTCCATATTAGTTTCATCTAGGGTCGACACAATCAGGCTGACTCCACTTCCACTTTTGCATGATGACCCATCAATAAATAAAATCCATATTACCCCTTTTGAGAACTGTGCTTCTTCCACAATCCCTTCCCTGAGCAAAAATTTATCAGTCTCGGCTGTGGTAGGCCTTGTTATGATTATCTCGGCCTCTACAGGCTTTACGGTGATAGTATTGGCTGACCCTTAATTCAGACTCTCTACTTCTTCACTGCCAGTCTCGAGCCAAGTGAATTCTGCCATGAAATTTTCTAAGTCCTAGCCCTTAACTGTCATCCTTGGTTGATAGACTATATCCTACTCTCCCAACTCAATAGCCCAGGTCATTAACTTACCTAATTTCTTTGGTTTATGGATGACCTGTCTAAGGGGGGAGTCAGTCAAGATGACCATAGTGTGGGCTTGAAAATACGGCTTCATCTTCCTTGAAGCATGGATGAGGGCATAGGCCATCTTTTCCATTTTGGGATACCTCTGTTCAGCTCCCTGAAGGTCCTTACTATTGAAATACACCGGTCTTTGCACCCCATCATCATCTCGTACTATTATCACGCTAATAGCCAACTCAAACATAGCTAAATACAAATAGATTTTTTCTCCTTGAACGGGACGAGACAATAAAAGTGGAGAGCCGAGATAAGACTTTAGATCCAAAAAGGCTCTCTCATATTCTTCGTCCCATTCAAAGGCTTTCTTAGGAATTTTGAAAAATGGAAGACATTTATCAATCGCTCTAGAGACAAACATGTTGAGAGCAGCCACTCTTTCGGTCAGCCTCTGAACCTCCTTGGTTGTTTTAGAGGTCTTCATTTCAATTAGGGCCTTAATTTTCTCTGGATTAGCCTCAATTCCTCTCTGGATTACAATGAGTCCCATAAACTTGCCAACTCCCACTTTGAATACACACTTTGTTGGATTGAGCTTCATTCTATATCGGTCTATAGTGTCGAAGGTTCTTTCAAGGTCGGCCATATGGGTGTCGGCCTTTCGACTCTTGGTAAGCATATCATCGACATAGACCTCCATCGTCTTCCCTATGTGATCTTTGAACATCTTATTTACCAAACGCTGGTAGGTGGTCCCGGCATTCTTCAGACCAAAGGTAAAACCTTGTAGCAATAGGTCCCCTTGTCAGTAATGAAAGATGTCTTATCTTCGTCGGATGGGTCTATAAAGATTTTATTATAGCCAGAGTAGGCATCCATAAAACTCATCAGCTCGTGCCCATCTGTGGGATTAACCATTTGATCAATACGAGGGAGAGGGAAGTTGTCTTTGGGGCAAGACTTATTTAGATCAGTGAAATCCATGCACATCCTCCACTTGTCGTTAGCGTTAGGTACCATGATTGCATTTAAAATCTATTCGGGGTATATCACCTCTTTGATAAACTCGACCTTCTCAATCTTCTTAACCTCATCTCTGAGGACCCCGCACTTCTCTCTTGAGTAAATCCTCCTTCTTTACTTTATCAGCTTTGCATCACTAATAACATTCAACTTACTGGGATGAGTAGCCCTCAAAGAGTTTGAGGCCGTGCCTTCAACGGTCCACCAAATGATAAAATTCCTGACTCCTTATGGAGTAGGGGAAGTTAAGGGTGACCAAACGATGGCACATGAATGTTACTTTAACTCATCTGAGGAGAGAGAAGAACATAAGAAAGCAACAACAACATACAACATCAATACCCTTGATCCCAGAGACGAGACGAATCTCAAAAAGGGGGAGGCCACAAAAGAGGTAAAATCTATCATCCTCAATAAGGAAGAGCCAGAAAAAAAATGTCCAAATTGGTAAAGCCCCGAAGCAGGAGGTCAAGGAAGAGCTGGTCAAATTGTTGAGGAGGAGACATAGTATCTTCGCATGGAGCCATGAGGACACGCTGGGGATCGACCGAAAGGTAATGTCTCATAGTGATAAACCCTAGAAAAGGAAGAAAGTGTATATGGAAACGCTCAAATTCGGCTTCTCAAGACTAGATTTCAAAGGCATCCTAGCTCCTCGTGACGACCCGCTAGTCATTACCACTATAGTACATGGATGCGATAATGGGGGAAGCTCTACAGATGTCATGTTCTGGCCGCGTTTCAAAGGTCTAGGACTTAGTAGGGCCATGCTTGTCTCATACCACCATCCTCTGATAGGATTCAGTGGAGAAAAGGTTCACCAACTGGGAATGTACGAGATGGACGTCAGAATGGGAGATACATGGCCGAAGAGACTGATCAAGACTTTTTTATGATGGATGAAAACGTCTTCTCAACTTACAACCTCATACATAGGCTAAGTTCACACTCTCAGCCTTAATCACTACCTTAGCTTCGGCCACATGCACTTTCCGATCAGCCACCTCAGTGCCTCCACAAATCATGCTTATCCCAAAGGAAATTATATTGAGCTGTTTTACTGGGACATTGTCATCCTTTGGAGGGAAATCTGGATCATCATCGTCATCTAAAAAGTTATCCCGTCTGTCTGAGGCATCCTCTTTACATTTATCATCCCTCCTATTTATGGGGTCGTCTCAGTCTTGATCCTCTTGGCCTCTGCTCAAACCGCTCTTGTCAACATATTTCCCTAGCCTACCAGACTTCAACATTTTTTCGATCTCATCTTTGAGAGCGAATCATCTCTCGGTGGTATGCCCATGATCTTGGTGAAATTCACACCATAGATTTTTATTCCTCTTGTGGGGAGCAGTCTTTAATTTTTTTTGCCATCTAAGGGACCGATCATTTTTTATCTCATTCAAGATGTGTTAACAACTAACTGTCATTGGGGTGTAATCTGCAAACTTGTCCTCTATCGGCCTTTTCTTACTATCTTTACCCTTTAATTTCAGAAACTTTCCACTACTGTGAGTTTTTTCCTCCTCATTCCCTTTGGTGGCCATCGCCTCCTCTGCGTTCATGACTCTCCTGGCCGTGGCGAGGAGTTTAGCCATGGACTTTGGAGGGTCTTCAGCCAGTTTCCAGAGGAGTTTTCCCTTCTGTAGACCTCCCAAAAGGGTTGTCATTGCGATGCTTTCTTTATAGTCCTCAACTTCCAACTTCTCCTTGTTAAAATGGGTTATATACTCCCTCAGAGTCTCATCCTTCCCCCGCTTGACGTACAGTAGATGGGTCATCTTCAAACTAGGTTTTACCTTAAAGCAAAAGTTGTGGATGAAACTGTCGACCAACTGCTTAAAACTTCCTATTCAGCCCTTAGGAAGAGAGGTAAACCATACGTGGGCTGCCCTGTCAACATACTGGAGAATGCTCAGCATCTCATATCGTCCGATATTGAATAGATGTCAGAGGCTGACTGATACATCTCTACATGATGCACAAGATTAGTGCTCCCATCATACTTCAAAGTAACCATCGATGGTTTGAACTTGGCCGGGGTTCGATATCCCACTATCTTTGCCACAAAAGGCGAGCCTTCAGCACCCTGTGCAAGGGGTCTCAACTTTTCATGATATCACCTATCTTGTTCTCCAGTCTTTGTATAGACTCTTTCTAAGGCTTATCAACTCCTACGTCGGCATTGGCCAGGAAGACATTATCCCCAGCCCCTTCTCTATTATCTGGATGATTTTATCATTCTCTATTAACTGGACGAACCGAGGGTGCCCTACCTACACTCCTAGGTCAGCTATTGACCTCTGTTTGCTCTTCTCGTCCTTGAGGAGGCCTATAGTTATCTCTCCTCTCATTCCTTCTTGAGCTTGCTACACTCCTTGGTATGGAAAGATGGTTCCTCATATCTTCTTATGGGCTGAGCCTATTAAATTTTGGCCCTCTGTTTAGCTTATCTAAGTCTGATGCCCTAGGTCTGCAATCTCAACTTTGCCCAAAGTCCCTGCTCTTTCGCATCTCCACCGGCGACCGGAGTTACAAACCCATATCTAATGCCTCCAGTTCTGGATGATCATGGCAAACTGGTTTTGCATTTGCTGTTGGCTAGATATAAGGTAACGGAATGCCATCGCCACCTCATCCATCTTCGACTGAGGTGGTGCTTGACAAGAGCTTGTACCAACCCCTAGTGGTGCAAGATGATTTTGAGGAGGATGAGGTGGATCCATTACCATATCACAGGTGAACTAGTAGAATTGGGGATGTGAAGAAGATCTTGAACAACCTCAACCAGAGCTCTTTCAATGGTGGTTCAAACCCAACAATGGTGGGGTTGGACCACCACCAGAGAATCCGGTGAAGAGAAAGCTAAGATAGGAAGCAGATGGCTATCTACGTTCCCACAGACGGCGCCAGATTGATGACGTTATGAATAACACCACCAAGTCAATGAATATGAATAAGCTCTAAGATCTAAACCAATGCATCAATGGTGATAAAATCAATGTAACAGTAGAAGGTGATAAGGCAAAGAGAAGATAAAACAGCTGTATAAGTGGTTCAGCCAATCTTGGCCTACATCCACTGTGTGTGTAAACACTATAAAAATGGGCCCTAATAGCCTGTGATACAACCCTCAAGCTTTCTCTCTCTTTTGTGTATAAATGGACAGAGTAACATCTAGGGTTTTGAGGAATTATTCGATCCCTTCTCATAGAGAAGAAGAAGAGTACATATAGTGCTTAGGGGTGTAGTGTCCCCCCAGGGCTCACTATAACCGCGTGCTGGTAGAGGCTTCCTCTAAGATGAGGACACATGTCCTTAGCACATGTATGCTATGATGATGTAAAATTCCCTCACATGAGGAAATGATCTTGTTATAACATAATTGTCCACGTGTGCTTGCCACTTCTATACTTGCATATGTTCGTGCTACTTGGCGTCGTCTGCTGGGAGCTCGACCTGGCAGGATATGAGGTTGCTAACTTTGATAGGATGATCCCATGCTCACATCACGAGAATGATTCCGATCGACTAGATCAGACCGAGGTTGAATTAGCACGGTCACCCTTGTTATCGGCCATTGCAGAGTACGACGCTTGTCCTTGCTGAACACGTGATACTCTTGCAGTCTCGACTTCCCATATGGTCGATACTTGTTGAGACGAGGCCGACCCTTATCCGAACGACCCCACCACAGTCTTGGGGGACTCTTATGGCAACTCGGTAGTGAAATGTGACAATATTTTTCTTCCGAGAAGAAGGTTCACTTAGGTCATATCAAGGCCAATGGAGATATGTTAACCTTTTTAACTAAAATGGATATTGAAAATTTGAAACTATTATATGACCAAGATAGGATGATTTTCATTTATAATATTTAGTTACAAAATTAACAGTTGTATTATGTAGTTAAATTTAAAATCTACTCATCCTCTAAAAATTTTTATTTTATAATTAGTCCTTTATTTTATCTACTTTTTTCACTGTTGTTGATACCAAATTTAGTCTGATGATGTGGACCATTCACTTGAAGACACGTGTTAACCTACGTGGCAATTATAAATACTTCCAACAAATAAATACTATCACCAAGCTACTCAAGTGCCCCGAGCAACTCAATCATAACGAGAAGCTTGGGCGCCCCGAGGAACTTAAGGCTCCGAGCAACTTAAGCATACCGAGCAACTCAGGTGGTCCGAGCTACTTAGCGTGCAGAGCATCCAAATCAAGAGAATCAAAAGACAGTTGCGCATTAGATGCACATTATTATCATACAGATGTATATGTCTACTAGATAACAGCGCATTATCTTTTCATATGTACAGCCTCAAGGCTATAAATACATTGTAACATCCTCATAAGAGGGGGACTTTGGATCTCTTAGTAAACCTATTATCGAGATTCCAAATAAACAGTCAGCAATACAAAAACAGTGGACGTAGGCCATTTTCCTCAGGCTGAACCACTTTAAAAATCCTTTGTCTTATTTATTCATTTGATCTGTGATTGATTAATTAGAGATAATATAGTTTTTTACATCAACAGATTACAGCCTCAAGGCTATAAATACATTGTAACATCCTCATAAGAGGGGGACTTTGGATCTCTTGGTAAACCTATTATCGAGATTCCAAATAAACAGTCTGCAATACAAAAACAGTGGACGTAGGCCATTTTCCTCAGGCTGAACCACTTTAAAAATCCTTTGTCTTATTTATTCATTTTATCTGTGATTGATTAATTAGAGATAATCTAGTTTTTTACATCAACAGATTGGCGCCGTCTGTGGGAAACGATTGTACTTAGTATTTTTCACCAAAACAATTCATCATCAATGGCCGATAATCCGGAATCCAGTAGTCAAAACGCTAGGATCCCTCCAAATCCATCTATTCCCCCAAATGTTCCAGATCTGGCTGGCATAATGGATAATTTATCCCAAGGCTAAATGGCCATGCAAGAAACCATGCGTCAACTTATACAAACTGTTCAAGGTGGAGTGCCGGCCCAATCAGGACAATAAAGTGTTCAGAGAAATACCCATTTGCCTTTTTCACGAACTAGACGAACGCTATTCCTAGAGGTATCTCAATCTAGACGCACCGAATCATATCGTATTGAGAGATCTAATGATACTTCTTATCATCCTGGTCGGACTTCATCAGTACGAGCTACAGATTCCCAACGAAACGTTACTCTATCTCCAGAAAGGATTAGCGCTCTAGAAAGGTTGAGTAGAGTCTCTCCTTTTGATCATTTGGGCCCTAGGAGGAATAGAAGCCCTCCTAGGATTGCGTCGAGGAATTCTCCATGACCATCCGATCTAAGGGAAGGCTCTGCCCAATCACGACCAGCAGCTCGATCCCAAGAGAAAAACTCAATGCGATTAGTTGCTTGAACAAATAGGCCCGAGGTGGGAAACGGTGCATGATAGGGCTCTATTCAAAGGTTGGAGGACAGATTAGGGGAAATGGCTAAGGCCAAGAATCCTCTACAAAGAACTTTTGTCCAAGGGACACCATTTGTACAGGCAATTGTGGATTTTCCCACACCATCAAAATTCAAAGCTCCTATGGTGACGCCTAAATATGATGGAAAAAATGACCCTGTCCTTCATATAGAACAATAGCAAGCTGCTGCCGATATCTATGCAGGGCATTTTCAGGAACTCTTACCGGATCAGCTCAGATATGGTACAATAACCTTCCTCGGGGAAAAATTATGACTTTCTTTTAACTAGCAGAGCTTTTTATCGGGAACTTCTATTTTGGAGCGAAACTAGTCAAACGAGTAGCACACTTGCTGAGTGTTAGACAAAAGACAGGTGAAAGCACCGGGGACTATATTACTCATTTCAATAACGAGAAACCTGAATTAATTAATTACGAGGAGAAAATAGCAATTACTGCTCTGATGAGTGGACTATTTCCAGATAAGTTGTACTACACTTTAGCAAAAGATCCGCCTAGGACCATGGCAGAACTGATGGCAAAAGAAGCTAAAATCATGAATACCGAGGAAGCCATGGTTGCGAAGAAGAATGCAGATACTAAGGAGACCAAGGTGGAAGATGGTAAAATTGAAGAGAAGGATCAGAAGAACAATGGTGGCAATAGGCAATCGGAAGGAAAGCAAGCACTAGATCAGATGAGGAAATTTGGAAATTATACTCTTTTGAAGGTAGATATAAATCTCATTCTGGAGGAGATCAAGAACAGCGAGGAGCTAGCCTGGCCAGCGAAAATAAAGGCAAATCCTGACAGAAGGGACAAGTCCAAATATTACGAATTCTATAAAGACCATGGTCATACTACCAAACGTTGCATAACTCTCCAGAATGAAATTGAAGCACTCATCAGACGAGGAAAATTGGCTAAGTATGTTGATCGCTAAAATGGTGGAAAGACCAGCTACAGAGGAAGGCAAAAATCTAAATCTCCTCGTCGAGAAAAAGAAGACAAGAAGAGAGACCACGAAGATGATCGAGAAGATGACCCCGATCTCCCCAAAAGACCAAGGCAGCCAGAGCGTGAGGTATTTTCAATCCATTTTGGGTCATTTGAATGTAATGTTATTACATGTGGAGATGAAGGAGGTGGTGATCTTACTGCCGAGAGGAAAGCTTACCTCAATGAGGCTCAAGCCTGCTTGTACATACAGCGAATAAACTTGGCAGAAGATGATCGCCCGAGGAAGGTGAATAAAGACAAACTGGTCAATGGTTTCTTTTAAAATGACCTGGCAGGTGTACTATATCCTCATGATGACCCATTGGTAATAATGATGAGAATGAAGGAAGTGGTGATTTCAGGGGTACTGGTGGATAGTGGTAGCTCGGCAGACATCATGTTCTACCCATGCTTTGACAATTTGAATTTGAAGTTAGCCCAGTTGGAACCCTATCATAGACCCCTCCTCGGTTTTACTAGAGAAAAGGTTTTTGCACTTGGGATGATCAAGTTGGATATGCTTATCGGTACATGGCCTGCTTGTCGAACAGAAAGGGTACGCTTTTTTGTAATGGATAAAATGTCCAATCAGCTTACAATATCATCATGGGAAGGGTAGGTCTGAAGAAGTTCGAGGCAGTACCATCTACTGTACATAAATGTTTAAAATTCCCAACCAATTTTGGAGTGGGAGTTATGAAAGGCGACCAGAAAGTAGCTCGGGAATGCTACTGTTTATCTGCCGAACAGGAGGAACGTGAAGAATCTCGGAAGAAGACTACTACTTATTAAGTGGATGCAATAGAAGATGCAGAGATTGAACCATTAGACCCAAGAGACGAGTCTCAAATCATGAAAGGCCAGATAATGGAGGCTATCGAAAATATCATTCTGGACGACGAACACCCAGAACGAACAACTCAAATTGGTGCATCACTGGATGTATCGATAAAATAGGAATTAATAGCATTTTTAAGGTGTAGAAAACAGACTTTTGCATGGAGTCATGAGGACATGCCAGGGATAGACCCGAGTTTCCTGTATCACGAGCTCAACGTGAATAAGGAAATCAAGCGAGTAAAGCAGCGAAGAAGAGTGTTCAGTCCTGAAAAGAACCAAGCTATACAGGAAGAAGTAGAGAAGCTACAAAAAGCCTTTTTTATTGAGGATGTCAAATATCCTGATTGGCTAGAAAATGTGGTGATGGTAAAGAAAGAGAATAACAAGTGGAGGATGTGTGTAGACTTCACTGATCTTAACAAAGCATGCCCAAAGGATCATTTTCCTTTACCCCGAATAGATCAACTGGTGGATGCTACCTCGGGGCATGAGTTGTTGAGTTTTATGGATGCTTATTCTGGTTACAACCAGATTAAGATGAAACCTGAAGATAGGGAAAGTACCTCTTTTATCACCCCAAGGGGAATTTATTGCTATAATGTTATTCCTTTTGGACTTAAAAATGCAGGTGCAACATATCAACGGCTGATGAACAAGGTGTTTGAAGAGAAAATCAGTCATAACATGGAGGTTTATGTTGACGATATGCTGACGAAGAGCAAGAGGGTTGCTGATCATCTAGTTAACCTAGGTCAGACCTTTGATCAACTAGAGAAATATCAAATGAAGTTGAATCCCACCAAATGCATATTCAGAGTACGAGAAGGCATGTTTCTCGAATATATTGTTAACCAACGACGTATCGAGGTGAACGCTGAAAAGATCAAAGCCCTTTTGGAGCTGCGATCTCCAACTATGAAGAAGGAAGTGAAAAGTCTCACAGGGTGAGTTGCAGCACTTAATAGGTTTGTGTTACGAGCAACTGACAGATGCCTCCCATTCTTAAAAACACTCCGAAAAACTTTTGAGTGGAATGATGAATGCGAGGAGGCTTTTTAAGAATTGAAAAAATATCTAGGGACACCTCCATTGTTATCTAGACTAGTGATGGAAGAAAACTATACTTGTACCTGGCAGTTTCAGAAAATGCAGTGAGCTCAACATTGATAAGAGTGGAGGACGGAGTACAAAAACCAGTCTATTATACCAGCAAGTCTTTCCAAGGAGCAGAAATCAGATATCCAAGGTTGGAGAAGTTGGCACAAGCACTGATCGAAGCAAGCAGAAGGATGAGGCCATACTTCGAAGCTCATACTATAGTTGTGTATACTGATATGCCATTAAGACAAGCTCTACATAAATCAGAGAAATCAGGAAGATTAATGTACTGGGCAGTAGAACTTGGTGAATATGACATAGTTTATTGTAATACCTGTACTTTTATTGATATTTATTTATGGGATTAATTAAATTAAATGTGAATTAATTGGAAATTAATCCGGATAAAATACTAACGAGATGTGAGTTGGTATTTGATTATAATGTGTATATATGGAAATATACGAATATTGAAAGTATTGAATTTATCGCGAGTCTGAAATACGGCAATTTGGGGAATTTTGTTGGGACGCGCGTGTCAGTCGCGTCAAGAATGTAATTATTTAAATTAAAAAGTGAATTTTATTTTTATCAACCAAATCATCATTTTAAGTGCGCCAACGTGTTCGGAAGGATCGAAATAGTCAGAAAACACTAGTCGGGGGTTTAGTTTGGGTCCCGGGGCATTTTTGGGCTATACCGGCAACTTAAAAGGGTATTTTAGTAATTTTGAAATTTGGGGAATTTCGACCAACGAATTTTGGGAATTAAAAATAGGATATTTAGTAACCCACTAAACCATTACCAACACTTAACTAATTAGAGGGCTACGGGAGTTATAGGAGGAAGTTAGGAGAGGTTCCCAAAAGAAAAAAAAAACATAACCACCATCTTCAACCTTCAACTTTGGGAGAAATTGTAGAGGAAGAGAGAGCAACATCCAACATCCAACATCAAATTCAGAGAACAATCCGAGGCAAGTGGTTTAATTTTGTTAATTTCAAGCGAATGTTTCTTCCATGCTTAGAATTGATAAAATTGCTTTATATTGGGTGTTTGATGAAAACCCTTGAAATTTGAGATAGGAATTCATGATAAGTCATAGGGATTGCATGTAGAAAGATATTGGGTGATTGTACTATGAGAAACACAAATTTTTATGTTGTAAAAACGGATTTTTAAGGATAAAATTGAAGACATAAAATTATGGGTTCATACCCAGAGGGTTTGGGGTAAAATTGGGGATTGATGATAATTTTGTGCAATTTAGGAAGATTGGAACCCCAATAATATGTTAAGATACGATCTATGAAAGTTTAGTGACGTTTAGAAACCTTAAAATACTGTTGGGATGATTTTTTGATGAGTTTTAAGAAGAAGAAAATTGGGAAAAACGAGATAGGAAATTTTGGGCTCGAAACTGTCATCTCGTTAGAAGACCTGCCCAGGTCGTTCGAACGAGCTTCTAACGAGGTGATAGTCTGCCTTCTAACGAGATTGGTAGCTCGTTCGATGCTTTTCGTTCGAACGAACTCTCGTTCGATGCCCCTTCGTTCGAACGACCTCGTTCGAACGAGGTTTTTAACGAGTTGACAGAATGGCCTTTTTGGCCTGAATTGATTTCTAGAGTTCCGTAACCTTGTTTAATTGATGAGATAACTTTACCTTATTAACTAATTGGTATATTTGGGAGATTTGGGATATATTTAGGAGTAACATATGGAAGAGTGACTCGAACCGAATGATATTTGTGGATTAGGACGCGAGTGCCTAATCACGATGTGAGAATAATTGATGACTTAAATATATAAACCGGGGACATGTGATTTTTTTGTAATATTAAAAGTTGGTGTAAGAATGAGAAGTATACCACTAATGAAAATATGGTAATTACTAAGATGTATGCATGATTAGTATATTTGATTTTATGTGTATGACATACCTACCATACTTGCTATCACGGGAGGTTTGCGTTCGTTTAGGGCCATCTAATCTTTGTGTGCCTACGGGGGGGATTTAGATTGGTACCTCGAGGACATAGGTCAGAGAAGGACTTATTGTGAAGTTAATAAGTCTGCTGATCATGGGAGTGTAGGTATGTGCGTGACCCATGTGATGTGAACTATGTTCGCCTCCATTGTTTGTGATTTGCTATTATCTGAGAATGATTCCTGAGAGATTCGAAATGCGTGATCCTTATGTACGTGATGTACCGGGATGGGATAGCAGAGTATGTGTGCACCGCAGCTTAGTCTCGGGGTGCTAGTATTGTATATTTAAGACGTGAATAATATACGATTAAATGAAAAGAATTTTCATGTTTAATTTTTGAAGTGTAATTATCGTAATAATCGCTGAAGATAAAAAGGGATAACCTGTAGTGAATTGTATTGCTAATAATTGAGAATCCGAGAATTATAGTAAACTCTCTATTTTAATTATGTTGTTGGATTTAAGCTAGAATCGAGTAGAAGTGTTAGAATTTATTTTGGTCTAGATAGATATGAGAATCACTTGAATGGGTACAGGTACGTTAGGAGTGCACAATTATTCGAGAGGTGAGTATTTCATGTGAGAGCACGTCCTAACATGTATTTTGCATTCATTGTTTTAATGTCATTAAATCACTTGATGTTTTTAAAATATTTTCCACATTAGGGCTCTGACCCGTTTGCTTTCAAATCTATTTTTGTAAAACCCTTTTTAGGTGCCCAGCCACAAGGACACCATGCATAGGAATTCTATTTAGGTGACGAGCTGTAGCTATTGTGGAAGTTACAGGGCCTTGACAGTAGACGCCTCCTTTTCTAGTCTTGACTACATGTTCAGTTTTATCATTTGTAGGGCATGTCGCCCATTTTCTTTAGAGACATTTTATATTTCATTTATTCAGACTTTGGTTTGTAATTAATTCAGGATGCGGACTTGTTTTATTTATTTCAGTATTGGGATTGTTGTGAGGAGTATTTCCTCCAGACTCATTATTATTTGTTGATCACTCTATCGAGACTTTATTGTGAATGGTTATGTTATTCTTTTATAATTTCACTTATTGCATGTTAATCAGATTTAATTTAAAATTTGACAACTCACTTTTTAAATACTAGGTGGTTAGTAATTATTAAAATGTTTTCGACAGTGATGCTATTAACTGAACCAACTTGACATTTCATATTAATTTAATAAAGGAGTAGCTACCCGGTATTTAATTAGTCAGGGTGTCATAGGTGGTATCAGAGCATCAGGTTCTAGTGTCCTTAGGATCTGTACGGCTTATTATGTTTCCGCTGAGCTTTCTTTGATGTAGAGCCCTATATTTTAGGACTGTTGTATTCTTTTGTGTATGTTTCGCTCTTCAGCTAATTTGAGTTTATAACTGCGAACTTATAAAATTTACTCTTATTTCAGATGCCTCCACGATGTGCGCAACGAGTTCCTAGGAATGCACAGCCAGAGCCACAGCCTGCACCAGTACAGGGCACTATGAATGCCGCCGAGGTTGCAGCTATTGTAGACCAAACGGTAAATGCCGCCCTAGCCGTTGTACAGCAGGCACCGCCCCAGGCATCGGTAGCCACGCCAGTTCAAGCACATGCATTCCCGTCTACTTGGGAATGCGTTCGTGACACTTTTCAGAAAGCACACCCTCCGGAGTTTGCAGGTAGCTCCGATATTGTGGTATCCAGTCAGTGGAGGAATGATATTTAGAGGCACTTGAGGATGTATGAGTGCACCGATGTTCAGAAGCATATACTAGCTACTTTCAAGCTAGTGGGATTTGCATTACAGTGGTGGCAGTCCATTACCACCGCAGAGGAGAGGGATATTCTCACTATACAGGAATTTTTGGGTGCGGTTCAACCGCAAGTATTTTCCGTCAGCTGTTTACACGGAGATGAGGAGGAAACTATTGAATCTCAAGCAGGAGGGAAAGACTGTGGCCGAGTATGAGGCCGAATTCACTAATTTACTGAACATTGTTCCGGATGAAATACCGACTGAGGCGAAGAAGATTCAGAAATTCACAGATGGATTGACTTGGAGGATCCGTCAGCATTTGTTGGGGAATCTCTCGTTGGCCACTTATTCTAATGTGGTTAACGCTGCACTGCTACACTGCCAGGATCACCGCTTTCACTTGACTGAGAGCAAGAGATCAGGAGAGTCCAGCCATCAGGGCAGGACCGGGGGAAATGGTGCCAGCGGGGCATAATCTGCTCAGGGACAGTACAAGCAGGCTGACCAGGGTTCCCAGCAGGGGGATCCTAAGAGATTCAGATCGGGGAATTTCAGAAACGGACACAAAGATTTCAGGCAGGGCCATCAGGGTCCGAACGACCATCAGGGCTAGCAGGGTCAGAATGGTCAACAGCAGTAGTTTCAACAGGGCCAGCATGGCCAGGGGAGGAATGGTAACGACCACCAGGGCCGAGGGCAGCAAGGACAGCGAGGGGGAAACTTCCCGGGGAGGTGTTATGTTTGTGGCAAGACTGGCCATAAATGCCAGGATTGTCCTGATAAGGGCAGGGCCCCACAGCATCAGCAACAGGGTGCCCGACCCGAGCCACAGAGGTCTATGTTTCTCGCTGCCCTCCCAGCACCACCACAGATGGCAGCATTACCACCCATTCCAGCGGTCCCAATTCAGCATGGAGTGCTTCAGTATGGGAGAGTGTATCAGCTCCCGCATGCCACAGCTCCACAGGATCCACCGGCCATTGAGGGTATGTTCTCTATCCAGGGGACTATGGGGCGTATTTTATTTGACACGGGGGCCACACATTGTTTCATTGCCATGAGATTTGCATGCACTATTGGGTTATTTGACACCGCCGAGAGCACGGTTACTTGTGTAGATTCACCGCTGACTAGAGGTTCCGTGATTTCCCTTATATGTAGAGGCGTGGGTATAGAGATCGGGAGGTTTACTTTACCCGCGGATATGTTAGTGTTAGAGATGACCGTGTCTGATGCCATTATTGGTATGGATTGGCTAGTTGCGTACCGAGCCATGATTGACTGTTTTAGTAGGAGTATTATCTTTGCCATTCCCGGGTAGGAGATGTTTTTAGTGGCGATGCCTCGCCCTGATGGAGGATCGTCCACTCACTTGTACTATATAGAGGAGGAGACCTCTAAGGAAGTGGTGATACCACTTGATTCGATTCCGATTGTTTGAGAGTTTGTCGATGTATTTTAGGATATACCTGGACTACCTCTGAGTAGAGAGATAGATTTTGTGATCGATTTGACGCCGGGCACTCGGCCTATTGCCCGCGCACCTTACTGTATGGCTCCAGTCGAGATGAGAGAGTTACGGGATCAGATTGAGTAGTTATTGGGTCAGGGGTTTATCCGGAGGAGTACTTCGCCGTGGGGTGCTCCTGTGTTGTTCGTAAAGAAGAGGGATGGACTGTTGAGGTTGTGTGTGGATTACCGGGAGTTGAATAAGGTCGCGATACGGAATAAGTATCCGTTACCCCGAATCGATGACTTATTCGACCAGCTGAGAGGAGCTTCTTTCTTCTCAAAGATTGATTTGCGATCAGGATACCATCAGTTGTGTATCAGGGAAGAGGACGTCTCGAAGACTGCTTTCTTAACGAGATATGGTTCATACGAGTTTTGGGTTATGCCTTTTGGCTTGACTAACTCTCCAGCCGTGTTTATGGACATGATGAATAGGGTGTTCAGAGAGTTCCTAGACCAGTTCATCATTGTCTTCATCGATGACATTCTGGTTTACTCCCAGACAGAGGAGGAGCACGCCGATCATTTGAGGCAGGTTTTGCAGACGCTACGTCAGAACGAGCTGTATGCAAAGTATGAGAAGTGTGGGTTTTGGCTGAAGGAGGTTCAATTTTTGGGGCATATTATTTCAGACCGGGGGATATCTATTGATCCGGGGAAGGTATCCGCGGTGAGGGAGTGGGGACAGACCATGACACCGACTGAGATCCATAGTTTCTTGGGCCTAGCAGGATACTACAGGAGGTTTATTCGGGGTTTCTCAAAGATAGCGGGTCCTTTGACACATCTGACTCGCAAGGGTGTGCCATTCATTTAGAGCGATGCCTGTCAGTTGGCATTCGATGAGTTGAAGGATAAGTTAACCTCAGCACCCGTGTTAGCATTTTCGAGACCGGGAGTTGAGTATCTAGTCTACACCGATGCATCCTTACAAGGACTTGGAGGTCTATTGCAGCAGGAGACAGGCCATAGCTTATGCTTCCCGTAAGCTTAAGCCTCACGAGAAGAATTACCCAACCCATGACTTGGAGTTAGCGACAGTTGTATTTGCCCTTCGGATTTGGAGACACTATCTCCTGGGGGAGAAATTCCGATTATTCACGGACCACAAGTCCCTACAGTACCTATTCACGCAGAAGGAGTTGAATATGCGACAGCCGAGGTGGCATGAGTTTGTGAAGGATTATCAGTTTGATATCCAATATCACCCGGGGAAGGCTAACGTGGTAGCAGACGCGTTGAGCCGTACACCAGTAGGTGAGGTGGCCGAGGTGTGGAAGGCTAAGTGGAAGGAGTTGGGACACCAGGATGCAGTGGCCCGATCGTTCATGTCTGTGATGACAGTTACACCGCAGATTGTCACAAAGGTGGTAAAGGCACATGCAAACGACTCGTTCTGTCAGGAGAAGATAGTTCGATTGCTAGCAGAGGGAGCAGAGTCCTATACCGTTAGCTCAGACGGGGGATTACGCTTCAATGGGAGACTAATCGTTCCGAAAGGGGAAGACTTGCGACACGAGGTGATGGCAGAGTCGCACGGCTCACGGTTCGCGGTACATCCCGGTGGGGATAAAATGTACCAAGACATGAGACGCCAGTATTGGTGGAGTGGGATGAAGAGAGATATTGTCGTGTTTGTTTCTAAATGCGCCACTTGTCAGCTGGTAAAAGTGGATCATCAGAGACCGGCAGGACTTCTACAGCCATTAGAGGTCCCGATGTGGATGTGGGAGAGAATCTCCATGGATTTTATTACGGGGTTACCTACGTCACAGAGGGGTCACGACTCCATTTGGGTAATTGTGGACAGGTTGACCAAAGTCGCTCATTTTCTACCCGTAAGGACAGACTACACTACGGGATAGTATGCCCAGATTTTTATTGCAGAAATAGTGAGACTTCACGGTGTGCCCCTAAATATCGTGTCTGACCGAGACAAGATATTTGTTTCACGGTTTTGGGAGAGTTTTCATGAGGCCATGGGCACGGAATTGCGGTTGAGTACGGCTTATCACCCGAAGATCGATGGGAAAACCGAGCGTACAAATCAGATGTTGGAGGACATGTTGCGTATGTGCATCATTGACTTTGGGGGTGGATGGGAGCAGTACCTTCCACTGGTGGAGTTTGCTTATAATAACTCCTACCAGTTCACTATTGGCATGGCTCCATTTGAGGCATTGTACGGTAGACCTTGTCGTTCCCCAGCATGTTGGTTAGAGGTGGGGGACAACAAACTACTTGGGCCGGAAGTGATTCAGGATACTTCAGCAAGGATAGAATTGATACGGAGTCTCATTCGGGTAGCTTAGGATCGGCAGAAGAGCTATGCTGATGCGAAGAGGTTCTTCAGAGAATTCAAAGTGGGGGACCAGGTTTTACTTAGAGTATCTCCTATGAATGGGATAATGCATTTTGGGAATAAGGGGAAACTGGCACCGAGATATGTGGGGCCATTTCCTATCATCGAGCGGATTGGGTCCGTTGCATATAGACTTGGGTTACCGGAGCATTTGCATAGGATTCATGATGTGTTTCATATTTCCTCGCTAAGGAAATATCTTAGGGACGATTTGGATCATTCTCACATTGCTTTGGAGGACATCGATCTCCAGCCTGATAGCTCCTACAAGGAGGGTCCCATTGCTATTTTGGACCGAAGCGAGCGGAAATTGCGATCAAAGATAGTACCGTTGGTACGTGTTCAGTGGCAGCATCATAATGCCGAGGAGTCCACATGGGAGCGTGAGGATGATATGCGCGAACGTTATCTAAAGTTGTTTTTACCAGGTACTTTCTAATTCCGAATTTCGGGACGAAATTCTGTTATTAGGGGGGAAGTATGTAATACCCGTACTTTTATTGATATTTATTTACGGGATTAATTAAATTAAATGTGAATTAATTGGAAATTAATCCGGATAAAATACTAATGAGATGTGAGTTGGTATTTGATTATAATGTGTATATATGGCAATATACGAATATTGAAAGTATTGAATTTGTCGCGAGTCTGAAATACGGCAATTTGGGGAATTTTGTTGGGACGCGCGTGTCAGTCGCGTCAAGAAAGTAATTATTTAAATTAAAAAGTGAATTTTATTTTTATCAACCAAATGGTCATTTTGAGTGCACCAACATGTCTGGAAGGGTCAAAATAGTCAGAAATCACAAGTCGGGAGTTTAGTTTGGGTCCCGGGGCATTTTTGGGCTATACCGGCAACTTAAAAGGGTATTTTAGTAATTTTGAAATTTGGGGAATTTTGACCAACGAATTTTGGGAATTAAAAATAGGATATTTAGTAACCAACTAAACCATTACCAACACTTAACTAATTAGAGGGCTACGGGAGTTATAGGAAGAAGTTAGGAGAGGTTCCAAAAAGAAAAAAAAAACGTAACCACCATCTTCAACCTTCAACTTTGGGAGAAATTGTAGAGGAAGAGAGAGAAACATCCAACATCCAACATAAAATTCAGAGAACAATCCGAGGCAAGTGGTTTAATTACGTTAATTTCAAGCGAATGTTTCTTCCATGCTTAGAATTGATAAAATTCCTTTATATTGGGTATTTGATGAAAACCCTTGAAATTTGAGATAGGAATTCATGATAAGTCATAGGGATTGCATGTAGAAAGATATTGGGTGATTGTACTATGAGAAACACAAATTTTTATGTTGTAAAAACGGATTTTTAAGGATAAAATTGAAGACATAAAATTCTGGGTTCATACCCATAGGGTTTGGGGTAAAATTGGGGATTGGTGATAATTTTGTGTAATTTAGGAAGATTGGAACCCCAATAATATGTTAAGATACGATCTATGAAAGTTTAGTGACGTTTAGAAACCTTAAAATACTGTTGGGATGATTTTTGGATGAGTTTTAAGAAGAAGAAAATTGGGAAAAACGAGATAGGAAATTCTGGGCTCGAAACTGTCATCTCGTTAGAAGACCTGCCCAGGTCGTTCGAACGAGCTTCTAACGAGGTGACAGTCTGCCTTCTAACGAGATTGGTAGTTCGTTCGATGCCTTTCGTTTGAACGAACTCTCGTTCGAACGAGGTTTCTAACGAGTTGACAGAATGGCCTTTTTAGCGTGAATTGATTTCTAGAGTTCCGTAACCTTGTTTAATTGATGAGATAACTTTACCTTGTTAACTAATTGGTATATTTGGGAGATTTGGGATATATTGAGGAGTAACATATGGAAGAGTGACTCGAACCGAATGATATTTGTGGATTAGGACGCGAGTGACTAATCACGATGTGAGGATAATTGATGACTTAAATATATAAACCGGGGATATGTGATTTTTTTGTAATATTAAAAGTTGGTGTGAGAACGAGAAGTATGCCACTAATGAAAATATGGTAATTACTAAGATGTGTGCATGCTTAGTATATATGATTTTATGTGTATGACATACCTACCATACTTGCTATCACGGGAGGTTTGCGTTTGTTTAGGGCCATCTAATCTTTGTGTGCCTACGGAGGGGATTTAGATTGGTACCTCGAGGACATAGGTCCGAGAAGGACTTATTGTGAAGTTAATAAGTCTGCTGATCATGGGAGCGTAGGTATGTGCGTGACCCATGTGATGTGAACTATGTTCGCCTCCATTGTTTGTGATTTGCTATTATCTGAGAACGATTCCTGAGAGATTCGGAATGCGTGATCCTTGTGTACGTGATGTATCGGGATGGGATAACAGAGTATGTGTGCACCGCAGCTTAGTCTCGGTGTGCTAGTATTGTATATTTAAGACGTGAATAATATACGGTTAAATGAAAAGAATTTTCATGTTTGATTTCTGAAGTGTAATTATCGTAATAATCGCTGAAGATAAAAAGGGATAACCTGTAGTGAATTGTATTGCTAATAATTGAGGATCCGAGAATTATAGTAAAACTCTCTATTTTAATTATGATGTTGGATTTAAGCGAGAATCGAGCAAAAGTGTTAGAATTTATTTTGGTCTAGATAGATATAAGAATCACTTGAATGGGTACGGGTACGTTAGGAGTGCACAATTAGTTGAGAGGTGAGTATTTCATGTGAGAGCATGTCCTAACATGTATTTTGCATTCATTGTTTTAATGTATGTAAATCACTTGATGTTTTTAAAATATTTTCCACATTCGGGCTCTGACCCGTTTGCTTTCAAATCTATTTTTGTAAAAACCTTTTTAGGTGCCGAGCCACAAGGACACCATGCATAGGAATTCTATTCAAGTGACGAGGTGTAGCTGTTGTGGAAGTTACAGGGCCTTGACAGTAGACGCCTCCTTTTCTAGTCCTGACTCCATGTTCAGTTTTACCATTTGTAGGGCATGTCGCCCATTTCCTTTAGAGACATTTTATATTTCAGTTATTCAGACTTTGGATTGTAATTAATTCAGGATGCGGACTTGTTTTATTTATTTCAGTATTGGGATTGTTGTGAGGAGTATTTCCTCCAGACTCATTATTATATGTTGATCACTATATCGAGACTTTATTGTGAATGGTTATGTTATTCATTTATAATTTCACTTATTGCATGTTAATCAGATTTAATTTAAAATTTGACAACTCATTTTTTAAATACTAGGTGGTTAATAATTATTAAAATATTTTCGACAGTGATGTTATTAACTGAACCAACTTGACATTTCATATTAATTTAATAAAGGAGTAGCTACCCGGTATTTAATTAGTAGGGGTGTCACATTTATGATCCTAGGTCGTCCCTTAAGGGGCAGGCAGTAGCAGATTTTATCGCAAAGTTTACTCAAGAAGATACCTCCGAAGAATAGAAGTTTAATACAGACCAACCTGTGGATGTTACAGGGTCATCAAATTTAAACCCCGACCAACTTACGTCAGTGGTCGATCAAGAGAAGATGATCAACAAGCAGCGAGAAGTGCCGGAGGAAGATAAAAGGAAGCATCAAATATTCCATCGAGGAGCTCTGTTTGATCAAAAATTTGATAATGAAGAACCTGTATGGAATTTGTATGTAGATGGCTCTTCGTGCACTACAAGCAGTGGAACAGGAATCGTTTTAAACAGTCCGGATGAGATTGATGTGGAGTATGCTCTACACTTTCAATTTAAGTCTTCTAATAATGAGGCCGAATATGAAGCAATGATCGTATGTCTAAGTCTAGCCAAAACCATGAAGGCAGAGCAAGTCGTTGTATTCAGTGATTCCCAGTTAATCGTAAATCAAATTCTGGGGGTGTATGCAGCAAAAGGAGAATTAATGGTCAAGTATAATGTAATAGCAATGGAGGTGGTATCGAGTTTTACTGCAGTTCATTTGATTAGAATACCAAGATTGAAGAACGCAAGAGCAGACGCCCTAGCTCAATTAGCATCAGCCACACACATCGAGCTACGAAGAATAATCCCAATAGAAATCCTGGCTGGTCGGAGCATAGACGAAGGTCTGATGATAAACTTCATTTCCCTCGACTTGGGACCATCTTGGATGGACCCCATCAGGGCCTATATTGAAGAGGGGGCTTTGCCAACTGATAAACTCGCAGCCAAAAAACTAAAGTTTGAAGCTGCTCATTATGTATTGACCAGTGGAATTTTATATAGACGAGGAGTTATAGCAGGGCTACAAAGATGTGTCCATCTCTCCAAAGTGAAAGATTTGATCGAAGAGGTTTACAAAAGGTCTTGTGGATCCCATGTATCAGGTTGGACGATTTTGCAACGCCGGGGTATTACTGGCCAACGATGAGGGATGATTGCGTTGCTTATGCTAAGAAGTGCGATAAATGTCAACGCTTCTCCTCCATCCGAAGCAATCCCCAAGCATTGTTAACACCCATATTGTCCCCTTGGCCATTCGCCATGTGGGCGATAGACTTGGTAGGACCATCTCAGCGACCAAGGGAAGATTCAAATACCTCGTGGTTGTTGTGGATTACTTTACCAAATGGGTGGAAGCTAAGCCTCTCATTGATATGACATACGACAAAGTCTATTAATTTATTTGGAAGAATATTATTTGCAGATATGGTCTCCCACATGCATTCATTACTGACCATGGAACCCAGTTTGACAACGAGGAGTTTGCTTCATATTGTCATCAATCTAATGTACTAAAGATCCACTCTGCACCAGGCCATCCCTAGAGCAATGGGCAAACTGAGGTGACAAACAGAACGCTACTGAATGGTTTAAAAAAATGACTGGATGATGCAAAGGGAAATTGTATTAACGAGCTACACTCTGTGTTGTGGGCTTATCGCACCACACCACGAACCACAGTGGGAGAGTCTACATACATTCTGGCATTTGGGAGTGAGGCTGTCATACCTACTGAATTGGGTCTACCCACGCATAGGGTGCTTAATTTCAATTCTCCTGTCAGTGACTTGATGAGAAGATTAGACCTGGATATGCTCGAAGAAGTTAGGGAAGAAGCAGCAATCAGGAATGGAGCATATCAACAATGAACAACTACAAAAGAGTGAAAAAGTGTGATTTGAAGGAAGGGGATTATGTGCTGAAGAAAGTGATCCAAAGGCATAACAAATTGGAAGCCAACAGGCATGGACCCTATAGAGTAACAGAAGTTGTTCGTCCAAGGACATACATGATTGAAACCTTGGAAGGAGAAGAATTAAAGAATGCATGGAATGCAGAGCATCTACGCAAGTACTATCAGTAGTTAAAATTCCTATGTAACACAGTTCTTTCAAAATGAATAAAGTGATGTTTCACCCCCATTTTCTTTTTGTTGACGTTTTTTTCTTCAGAATATTAATGCTACACACTACACAAACCCCAAATTCAGAGCAACACACCACCAACTCCGGTTGGTCAGAAAATCAATTACCACCAAATTCGACTGTTGTATCCGAGCATCAAGATGGTACAGAGCTTCATTATACCCAGGCATCCAAAATTCTCTGGGTTATTTGTGAAATTTATAGGTTAACCTCTCCAATTGCTCGTGGAGATTCTTCATAAGAATTTCATTACTTTTGAGAGCAGAATTCTGATTAGAGAGTTTCTCGGTAAAGTTCAGAATCTTCTTAGACATTTCTGCCAACGCTTGGATCTTCGTCATCAACTGAACGACTTGATTCTCTAAAGATGACTGTGTTCTCGCTTCTTCAATGGTGACTCGACCAACCCTTGCTCTTCCATGAGAAGATCTTGCTCTACCACGAGTAGATGTGGAAGGTCCAGCTCATTTCAAAGTTTCTAACTCATCCCTTAAGTTTGCATTTTCTACCTCTAAGATTGAAAAACCATCTCCATTCACTGGGACCAGGGCTCCCGAGGAAGAGGCAGCAGATTTGAGTTGTTTTATTTCTTCCTGCAAAGCAATGTTCTCCTACTCCAACAATTTGGTGATATGCATATGCTCTTCAATTTCAAGCTTCAGAACACTCTCCTTCTTCTCATGAGTAGAGATAAATTTGTCATATCCTTTGTCAGCACTCAATTGTTGATATTTTTTCTCGTATCCTTGATGCAAAAGGGTGGTGGATTCTTTATACTGCTGTTGGAGTTCCTCGATCGTTCCTTAAAGATCTTCAATCATCTCATAGTAGGCCACATTGTTGGCTACAGCACGATCAAGTAAGCACTTCAGGTATTGGTAAGCTTTAACTACTCGGTCAGAAGCACCTGATCCGAGGATGTCAGTTATCTGGGCTTCATTAAGATCTGCATGACCAGCTTTAAAATAGTCATTGCATTTCTTCATCAATTTTGTATCATGAGCTGATAAGAGCTCCATCCTGGACATAAACTAGCAAAGAGAAGAAATAAAAAGAATCAATAATGATGCAGACAGAGCGAGTAAAAGAGAAATTCAAGACGAACAACCAAAGTTCAAATTTTTATTCATCATAAGAGGAGATACGTAGTTCAAGGTTACATTCAAGAAAACAACAAAATAAAAAACTCAAACAACTTTACACCTTCTCCTTATTTCCTACGACTTCCTCGAAAGGTTTGGATGAAGGGGTTGGTTGCTCGGAAGGCAAGGGTAGCTACTCGACAGAAGTGCTAGCTGGTTGGAGTTGCTCGAAAGGTTGAATAATAGAAACAGTAGGGACCTGATCTCCAATTATCATAAAAGATTCATCTGAAGCAGCTTCATCCTCTTCTTCTTCTCCAGGAGAAGGAGGAGGGCCATGAGTATGCTGCTGGAACAACTCAGAATCCTCAGCAACCTTTAACTCCTTCAAGGCTGCTACCCATCCATCCCTAAAATATTTGATGCCGGCATACTCCATTTGAGAATACATGACAACCAGGCCCATGTTCTAGCCCTTTGTCCCAACCAGCGCTGGATGATTTCTTAACTGCAGTTTTCCTTTTTTCTTTTTTTGAGGAGGTCCTCTCCCTAAAGAGCTCCTCGGTAGACTTCAACTTTTCTTCTACCTTTCTCTTGTGTCGCTCAACATCTTGAAGCCTAGCAACATTCTCCTCAGAATATTTAAGCTTGACCTCAAGCTCCTTGTTGCTCTATTCAACCTCCTTCAATTTTTTCTCTAACTCTTTGGAGGCAGTTTTAGCCTGATCTCGATTTGCTTCAACAGACTTCAATTGATTCTCCCAAGCACCTTTATCCTCCTCGTACTTCTGACGAGATTCCTTCAAAGACTGGGTTAGTCTAGCAAAAGCTTCTTCTACCCCACCCGAGGAGCTAGAAACCTTAATAGTTTCTTCCTTCTTTAAAATTCTGTTGAAACATGTCACAAGCTGAGAAAAGAAAGAACTTTAAGTCAATACCTGAACATGGTATTAAAATAAATAAAGGGGTCAAGCTAAAGATACTTACTGAAGTAATGTGTTGAGCAGCCAATGTAGTAAGTTTCTCACGAGAAAAGGTGTCTTCAACACCTTGGGATTCTGGAACAGTCCAGGATCTTACCAAGCTCACAGCAGAGCTCGGAGCAACAAGAGCACAACCTTCAACATTTGAAGGTTGAGAGATAGGTTCATCAGGTCTCTCAGAAGAACTTCTTTTTAACCTCCTCGGAGGAGCAGGAGCATTTTCAATTAAATATGTTGTCTCTGTTGGGGAGATGACAACAGTTTCACTTGAAGGTGTGGTGACAACAGTCTTACACAGAGGTACAGGGGGCTTCTTAATAGTTTTTTTGGCAGCAATGAAAGGGGGTACATCTATATTCTTTGTCCCCTCATCTGGGACATCTTGTTTACTCTTCTTTGCCTCCACAGTGGCAGAAGCAGACTTATCAAAAAAGACAGGAGCTCCTTCTCTTCTTCATCAGGTCAGTGATGGGAATGTTTAAGTCAGAAGAAGAACCTTCCACATTGGTTTTAAAGGTTATTACTTGGTCAAGATCAACCACCATAGGACGAGGACAAGAAGTAAAAGACGAGGTGTAGCTTTTGTATTGCAATAAGTAAGAAGCAGATCTAATATGCTCCTTAGCATCAGATTGATGCAAGCCCCAGATAAGTTTTAAATGCTTTATATTAACCTCGATTTCTTTTGGAAGTTTCCTTTTACTGTCAACTGTAACAAACAAAATCAAATGTCAATGATGCATTTTATCAAATTTAAAGAAAACAAGATTACAAAAATAAAAACAACCTATCCCATTGCCATAAAGTGGACACCTGGGACCTAGGTATACATCATCTCCATTTAATGGAGGGTGTTGCCAATTTTTCATCACAACCCCATGATCAAAATAATCCCTATTGGCATCAGGAAGATTGACAAATAACGCTTTATTCAAAAACCTAGTTTTTAAATAGAAAGTACTGACACTGGTAACCCATCTGTAGAAATACATAATCTCTGGAATCCCTAAACGGGTTCCATGAAGTTGATTCAACCTATGTATGCCATTAACTATCCTCCATGTATTTGGAGCTACTCTTGCATGTACAACATCAAAATATTGGCAAAACTCCAAACACAGGAGATTTGGTGGGAAAGAAAAGCCACATTCGGCTACAAAAAGACTTGGGAACCAATGTCCCTCAGCTAAAGAAAAATAATCAGAAGGGCTAAAAATTTCTTCCAAGATAACCCACGAAGGGATTGAAAACTCAGACCGAAATTTGTCTAACGATTCAACAAGATAAGCCATGGTGAATAAAGAAAATAAAGAAGAAGGAAGAAAATCTTACAGAGAAAATAGAGATCAGTTGTCAATGAACGATGGAAAGAACGAAGGCACAAAATAGAGAGAAGATGAAGAGTTCAAAGATACATATTTGAAAAGTGAAATACGATAGGATTTCTGTCGCACTTAAATACTTTACCTCGGGAATAGAGAAAAATAATGATTACAAGGAAAGACGTTTGCATTTTCGGCGGCTAAAAGAAGAAAAGGGCACAAATATCGAAGCGATCGTGAAAATTCAAAATATTTATGAAGCTTGATATTGTGCGCTTAAAAAGGAATTTTGTACAAGGAAAATTTTCCTAACATCCATGAAGACCAGTAATCCAAGAAGTTTTCAAGCAAAATGTTCCACACTCTCCTTCAACCTCAACTGTGAAACATTGGGGGCTTCTGTTGATACCAAATTTAGTCTGATGACGTGGACCATTCACTTTAAGACACGTGTCAACCTATGTGGCAATTACAAATACTTTCAACGAACAAATACTGTCACCGAGCAACTCAAGCGGCCTGAGCAACTCAAGCGGTCCGAGATACTTAGCGTGAAGAGCATCTAAATCAAGAGAATCAAAAGACAGTTGCGCATTAAATGCACATTATTATCATACAGATGTATATGTCTACTAGATAACAGCGCATTATCTTTTCATATGTACAGTTTCAAGTCTATAAATACATTGTAACATCCTCATAAGAGTGGGACTTTGGATCTCTTGGTAAACCTATTATCCAGATTCCAAATAAACAGTCAGCGATAAAAAAACAGTGGACGTAGGCCATTTTCCTCACACTGAACCACTTTAAAAATCCTTTGTCTTATTTATTCATTTTATCTATGATTGATTAATTAGAGATAATCTAGTTTTTACATCAACAACTATGTTGTTACCAAATATTATAATACGCCCGCACATCGCGCGGGGTACATGTTAGTTCTTAGAATGCCAAATGATTTTTTTATTACTTAAATTAATGAATATATACGGGTCTTAATGGGTGCAAGGGTCGTCATCAAATGAGACCCAATAGGTAAATTGTGGTCCATTAAATCGAATATCTACTGCTTGACCACATCGGTTTGTAAACTTTCACAACTAAGCTAAAATCTGAAACATGTCAAACCCTTCTATTCCTTTAGGGTCCTGATAAATACACGAAAAATTTTACTCCAAACCACCATAAGAAAATTAAATACAAATTTTACTAAGTACACCCAAAAGTTGTGTACCTTTTTTTTCTTTCAAAAGGTCTAATATACCCCAAAATAAACAAAAACATTACACACATACTAACACCACAAACTCAACACCACATAATACAAAATCTCCAAACTCTTCAACTCCAAAATAACCTAACTATTTCACATATTCATCTGTCCCCAAAACCTCAAAAATACATTGCAATAGTCCGCAAAACACCCTTACAAAGTACATAATGTCTAAAACTATTTATAAAACGAAAATAAGATTTTACTAGACTTACGGTCCCCCGTCGCCGTAAGTGATGAGTAGTTTCGGTTGGAAGTGGTCGTGAAAACAGTTGTTACGGTAACAAGTGATGGTGGTAAGTGGATTACAGTGGAAAGCAACTGAAATAAATAAAACCATGGTGGAATGCAACTAAAATTAAAATATATACGATTAATTTAAAAAATGAAAATAAAATAAAAAAATCCTGAAATTACTGTACTTACGGCCTCCCGACACCGTAAGTGATGAATAATTTTATTAAATTATAACTGTAATCTATTTATTCGTGATTAAAAATAATTATGAAAATAATTATTACGGTGACAAGTGACTACCATGATAACTTTTACCCACTCAATGTGCACATGCCATTGCGTACATTCAATTATCTAAAGTTTAGTGGGACCAAATCAATTAACCTACCTACAAATATAACCCATTCTCCACCATGTGAGATCCCATGTGCAACCATCTTAAATAATGAGATGAAGATGAAACCCACATCCATATATAAAAAAGTTCAGATATGAAAAACGATCCAACTTTTATTTAATTAACCACGGCAGTGACCCACTCAACCGATAAAAATTAACCACGACAGCATACTACCATTAACCAGCTTATGGCCCCACGAAGAAATTTGGACGAAATAGCGGTCCAGTGAGTTTAGACGAAATTTCGAAGAAACAAGCTTATGGTCCCACTAGTGACCATCCAGAGTGTCACGGGTTTCTTCGAAAAAAAACAAGCTTATGGTCCCATTAGTGGTCCACTTGTTTCTAAGAATTTTTGAAGAAACAAAGTTTAGACTTGTTGAGATTACAGACCATATATGGCCTTCTCTTAAAAAAGAAACAAGCTTATGGTCCCACTAGTGGCGGTCCACTGATCTTTTGTTATTGAACTGCTATATATATATATATATATATATATATATATATATAGAGAGAGAGAGAGAGAGAGAATTGTACCCACGAGCCAATATGGCATTGAGTTTAGACGTTATCATTTTTAAAATTTTCTTTTCGTTGTGAAAAGTGCCTAAAAAAACACTTATGGTTCCCACTTGTGGTGTGGCTCTCAAGAGACTTGACCCATTGAGATTAAAGTCAATATATACTCATTTATGGCCTTGGCCTTGTCTTCAAACACTAAGCCACAAGCAAGAAAGAAAATTCTTCCATCTACCGTTCTCTCGAAAGCTCAAATCAAAAAGCTCATCTCTTGGGATATTAAAGCTGTTATTTGGTTTTAATAGGTAAGAATTTTATTTCTTCAATTTACTTCATTCACCTTCGTACAGGTCTCCATCTTTAAATTTTTGTTTTAGCGATGCATAATGAAACCTTGAACCTATATCTCTTATTTCTGTGTTTTTTTTTTTTCCAGAGAATTTGACCCATGGATTTATAGGACATAGTTTTCATGTTTATAAATATAGGCGCTATTGCACAATAATATTTATTTGTGTGATTCCTTTAGAATTAGGAGAAGAGAGTATTTATTATTTATAGAGAATTAAGGTAAAGGTCATGTTGCTTCCTATATTTTGATTTTTAGGACAATGCGTTTCAAGTTTATAAATTTAGTTCCTCAGGTACAATAACATTTATTTGTGCGGTCCCTTTAGAGTTAGGAGTTCATTTTTTTGGTCCGCACCAGCGGCACCATTTTTCATGGTGTTTTTCGTACAGGAACTAAATTTATAAAATTATTTGGAATGTCTTATTTTTATACATTTTGACAATTATGAGGACCTTTTACCAAAAATCCTGTATATTTATTTATCCCTTACTGGTACCGATTTAAAACTCAATTTTAAAAACAAACATATAATCCCACCCTCACCCCAACCACCAGAATCCTCGTATGAATCGTATGCTGGAATCATCGCCGGGGATCGACGGAATTCTCGACGAATCGCTTCTCTCTCCTCGTTTCTCTTTCTCTTCTTCTATTTCTTTTGTTTTTCATGTCCGTGTCAACAGCACCCCTGACAGAGCTGGACCCCCCCCCCCCCCCCAATGAAGGATTAAGTGAAATAGTAAATTTATCTGTTTCGATTTTTTGTCAAAAAATATTGAATATAGGCGTTGTTTATTAGATATCTATGAGTAGATTTCAAACATATTAACTTTGTGAATTTTGGATTTATAAATTTGAAGTTACGGACTTTTAAAGATTTAATGATTTTTTTTTATAAGTTGTCAAATGGTATGTTGGTCATTTTATTGGTACTGCAAGGACCAAATTTATAAAATCGTCTGCGCGTCCTATTTTTACGCACTTTTGAGTTTTTGAGTTGGGTTGAACTATTCCCCAAAAGCCTTTTTTGTTTGTTTGTTACGTTTGACTTTTAGCTTGAAGGATGCAACCATCTATGGGTTGGAAAATGGGTATGGGTGTATATCTCTTATATTTTTCAGCTAAGTAATATACACTCTCATTGTCTGAATTAATAGTCCTATTTAAAAATCATGACTTTGAAGGACACTAGAAGTCGTGACAGTGCATTAAAAGGGAGTTACGGTAATTCTTTCACTTAAGTGGTTAAAACATTAAAATAGTAAGACCTACTGCAATTACCTATTTATTATTCTAATGTTTTCGCCGATCATGTGAATGGTCACCATGATGAATGTGTGTATGTGTATGTGTGTGTGTGTGTGTGAGAGAGAGAGAGAGAGTTGGGGGGGGGGGGGGGGAGGGGGGGGAGAGAGAGAGATGAGTGTTTTTAATATTTATTTTTGTAGTTTGAGGGGTATTTTGGTAAACTCACATGTTTTTATATTGATTTTTGTATTTCATTCTAAAAACATATAGTTTTTAACGGATTGATCATTTTGAAACCGCTCAATAGTCAAATGGGTAAAACGAGACCAAAAAAATAATAAGGGTAAACTGAAATCTGACAATAGTTTAGGGGGGAAAGTTGTATTTTACTCCTAATTTTTTAACTTTGAGGTTGTTAAGTCTAATTATAGCCTTAATTAATAAAAAGTACTTAATTAATTAATAACAAATTTAGTAATTTATTAATAAATAAATAATTACAATAGACTCTGAATTCGCAAAAAAGATTGTCAAGGGAACACTCATCTTGTAGTAATTAAATAATTAATTTATACTTAAAAAATAAGTAGATGCAACTTACAACTAAATAATTAAATGATTAAAAAATAGTACAACTCGCAAAAAATGGCTACGATTCAAGAATTCCCAAACCCATCCTAAAATTTAAATTAGTTATTTAATAGTTAACTAGTAAATAAATAATTAAATAGTACTACTGATTTCAAAATAAAGGGTGCAACACTAGGAATTCTGAGGAAGACACCAATCATAATAATTCAAAAAATTATCTAGTTGTTAATTATAATAAATAAATAAATAAATGAATAAATGTTTTAATTAAAAATGAATACTTACATAATTATAAAACACTCTCGTTCCACGAAAAGGATGAAGAATTAATAAAGGTTCATCATTCCTCGTAAAAACAATTAATCAATTAACTAATATGCAGTTAGTTAGTAAATAAATAATTAATTAAATCATTAAAACATACTTTTGATGCCTCTTTTTTTTTATCAATTACAAAAAAATTCCTCAAACATTTTTTAATACACATTTAATCCAAACCTTTTTATTTTGTTCCAGAAAGTCCCTCAGACACCCATTTAACCAATATTCTCTTATTTCTAAAGGCCTGCAATAACGACATTCCACCGCCCACCCCACCCCACCCCACTGTCCCACTGTCGAAGCTTCGGCTATGTGGTGAGAAATTTTTTGGAGCAAAATAAAAAGGCTTGAACTAAACGTATATTAAAAAATGTTCAAGGGACTATGTGGTATATGCCACCTTTTTTTTACTTAACCCATTGTATTAATGCCACATTTAGATTAAATCGCCTCAAATATGATAAATTAGACATAACCTCCAAAGACCAACGGATGTCAGTCTCCGTCAATCTATAGGGGTTTTTGTTTAATTATGGCACTAATAGAGGGGGTTATCTCTAATTTTTCAACTTTGAGGGGTTATATCAAAATAAGATATTATCATAGGGGGTTAGGTATTTGAAGTTCTAAAAACAATGGTAAAAACATGTAGGGTTAAATCATTCTCTTTTGGAAAAGTTTGAATTGAAGTACACATATAAACAATTACGTAACTGTAAGTTTGACATCGAGAAGAAAAATTGATGAATCGAAGGAGCAATGAAATATTTGTGATGTTCTTTTGGATTTTCCATTGATGTAATGTACAACATAGAGACTTTTGGGATTGATATGGATGTAATGAAATCATATGGTTACTTTTCTTTTTCTTAGATGAAGGTAAAACTACAATATACACAGATGTTTTTGGTGATATATGGGTGAAAGCCACAATACTATATTTTTTGCTTGGGAATATATGGATATTAAATTTGTATTGTAGAACTGATATAGAAATTCTTCGTGGATTGTAATTGTGTTGAAATTGACAAGATTTTTATTTGAATATCCATGTGTTTCGGTTATATATATATATATATATATATATATATATATATATATATATATATATATATATATATATATATAATGTCTTCTAAACCTCCTCTTTTCTATTATTTCGATGTGGCCTGTAACATGAAATTATATTCATAATTTTATTTCCTCTAAATTATAAGATTTGTTCAAATAGTTATGCATACCAAATTTAAGGTGATACTCTAAATCTTAGTGTTTATTACTATGCCTGATACTTCTATCAGATCAAGATCGACACAAGCACACATAAATGAGCCATCTTAGGTTTATGCCAATAATTCTTTGTCATGGTCGTCTTTTAACATAATGTAGAAACAAATATTAATGCCTTAAATTTTCTTGATATGTTGAAATTACATGTTTTTAATATTTATTCTTGCAGGTTTTATAATGTACATTTGGTCCCTTCATTGACCAGTATACTAGTTTCACTCATTCAATTTTCATATAGAGGATTTTTGTAGGGGGATTAGGGAAAGGAAGCGTAACGAGAAATTTAGAGAATGTGGAATGGAGATTGAAGAGACAAATCTAAAATGCAATAAAAGGAAAAGACAAAGCCCAAGTCCAGGGAACACTTCATATGTTTCCTCCTCCTCCGCAGGAGGGGCATATGAAGTCTTCTTGAGCTTCAGCGGCAAAGACACTCGTAAGGGCTTCACTGATTACCTTTATAACGATCTTGTTTATAACGGAATTTGTACTTTTCGGGATGATAATGAGCTTCGCGCTGGAGAGGAAATCGGACCCGATCTTCTTAAAGCAATTGAGGATTCCAAAATATACATCCCAATATTTTCAAAGAACTATGCTTATAGTAAATGGTGCTTAAAGGAGCTCGCCCACATTGTCCACTGCAAGAATACTAAAGGTCAAAAGACTGTCCCTATTTTCTATGATGTAGATCCGTATAACGTAAAACAGCAAACGGGCTGTTTTGAGGAGGCCTTTCACGAACATGCGGCGAACTTTGAAAATATGACCATCCAAGGATGGAAGAAGGCTCTCACCGAGGTCGAAAATTTGAAAGGTTTGGAATTGAAGAAAGAAACTAACGGGTAATTTGTTCACTCAATCCTATATGCTAACTCGTCCGAGTATTTATGCACAACTAATTTATATTATTAAATGTTAAGATATAACAAGTAGCCACAAGTTCTATAAATGTCATAGATTGAAATAGCAAGTAAATAATTAAATAAAAATTATTACTTAAGCTATTTTGGTTAATGTTTAAAAAAATAGAAAGCGAAAGTTGGGAGGTCACCTAGCACCTAGGCCGTTTTTATATATATTTTAAAAAGAATATCAAAAAAATATATTGTTATCAAAAGGTTAGCAATTCAATATAAAATTTGAGTCAAATCATTCAATGAATAAAACTACATACCATAGTAGCGAAAGAGTCGTGTTCCATATTGAGAGACTTGTTTTCGTTTTTGTTTTCCCAAATTAAGTATATAAAACCTAGTGAGATTAAATGTTACCCATACCAACAATAAGCTGCTTTATAGATTTTTTTTTTAAAAACGAAAGTGTTTTTTTATAAATAACATTTTTTTATAAAAAAAATAGATTTTTAAATAAAAGAATACTTATTATATAAAAAATTTAAAAACAACTTTGAGTATTTAAAAACTATTTATATAACAAAAACTATTTTGACTATTTATTAAGTTGTGTTGACAATTTAAAAAATTGTTTTTAATTAAAAAACTATTTTTTAGCCTTTTTCATATATATAAAAATATGTTTTTTTAACTGTTTTTTTTTTAAAATATTTTTATATAAACTCATTAACGATTTATTCACTATTTTTTTTCTAAAAATTGTTTCATTATATATAGTCTTTTTTATTTAAAAAAGTTGTTTTTTTACATGACACTGTTTTTTTTAAAGAAACTTAAAAAAAAACTATTTTTACACCTTAAATATTATAATTGGTCCCATAAATATTTAGTTGACATATGCAACTATTTCATGAATCATATTATATTATTTACACCTTAATAATTGTGTTTATTTTAATAAAAAATAGATTGTGTGTTCGTGAATATAATTTTATATATGTATAAATAACTATGAAGGATCAATTATATATATATGTATATATTGATGGATGTATTGTTATATACAAATTGTGAATACAGTTTTATGGATGTATGGTTATATTGATGGACGTATTGCTATATCAATTATATATATTAATGAAAGGGGTATTTGGTTAACGCAACGTGTTTGATTAAGGACAACTATCATGGAAAATATGGATGAGTATATACTTTTTTCTTTAGTGTATTTGATTGGAGTTCGTGAAAAAAAATTTAGAGGAATTTTTTTCATACTTCCTCAAAAAAAAATTTATATGGAAAATGTTAAAAATATGCATCATTGTTATAAGGGACTCTTGGGGTTTAGTCCCAGTTGTTAAGAATCATTAGTTGTCGATCTCAAGTATTTTATTTTTTTTGTTCCCTGTTATGTTCATACAAATACAACCAATCACAATTTAGAGTAACTCCCACAATCATTAAAAATCATAAGATGACTAACTGATGTAGCTATTCAGTTATGGATGGCAAGATAAAAAAAACCATGGGATTGGTTCCCATTTCTCATGCAGGAGTTCAGCCGTAATGTCTAACATGTATTTAGTAGATGTCTATTTGCATTTCACAATTAATATGAGGTCTCTTGAGATACCATTATTAGTACTATAAATATGGATCATACCCCTTAACTATACAATATAAATGAAATGAAGAAACTCGTCCTCTCTAAATTATTTGTGTCCTATTTTTTTTACAACAATCATCAAGTTGTACTTTAGTCTAACCTCAAAAAAATTAGACAATCAAGTCATGTTAAAAATGTAAAAAAAAATCTATGGAAAATGAGTTTTTTTACTATGAGTTTTCTTGTAAGTTTCTTTGTGGGGCCAAAATAAACTAATCTACTAGGCTTTGGAACCGTTTCTTGTTCAGCCTCTCTTTTTGGGTTTGTTGTTTTCTTCTTTCATTTTTTTTATTTTAATAAAATTTACTCGTTTGGCTCCCTTATATATATATGAAATAATTAGTTATGAAACAGATTTTTATATATATAAAAAAGATTAAAAAACATATTTTTAATGAAAAGCAATTTTTAAATGGTCAAAACAGCTTTTTAAATAGCCAAAATAGTTTTTGTCATATAAAATTATTTTTAAATAGTCAAAGTTATCTTTTAATTTGTAGACAATAAGTGTTATTTTATTTAAAACCTTTATTTTTTTATTTATAAAAAAGGGTCTTTCATAAAAATAAAATACTTTTCCTTTCCATAAAAAAACTATAAAATAGTTTTTTAATTTGGGTTTTGATACCTAGGGGTATAATGGGAAGATCACGTCCAAAAAAGGCAACTTTAACAGTTAGCACCCATTTTTCATCAAAATAGTTTCTAAAGCCCAAGAAAAAACAAGTGGGGGTTTGTCTCAATATCAAATAATTAATGGGTAGAAAAACCCAAATAATCCTTATTTATTTATTACTTTAGCTCTTTACTTGTTTCTTTGTTCATTGTCTAACTATATTCTTCACGAGATTGAAATTATAAAGAACGAAAACTTCGTAACTCTTTTATCTTTGATGTCTATTCTTTCCATTTAAGTATTTTTTTTCTCACTTTAGGTTAATTATATATCTGGCAGGCATGAAGGAGCACACGTTAAGAGGGTTGTTAAAGAGATCTTATCAGATTTAAAGAAGAATTTCATGGAATTACCAGACAACTTGGTTGGGATGAATCATCACATAGAAAAAATGAATGAATTATTATATCTCAACTCGAATGGTGTACGGATTGTTGGAATCCATGGCATGGGTGGTATTTGTAAGACAACTATTTCTAAGGTCATCTACAACCATCTTTGTGAGTGTTTTGAATGGTGTTTCTTCCTTGAAGATGTTCGAGAAAATTCAGAACAACCCAACGGTCTTGTTAATTTGAAAAATGAACTTCTCTCTAAGATCAAAAAAGGGAAATACTTTCTCATTATTCTTGACGATGTAAATGAAGCACCCCAATTTGATAAGATTGCAGGGAAATGGGATGAGTTTGGTTCAAGAGGTAGGATCATAATTACAACAAGAAATAAGGAGGTTCTAGATCATCTTGAAAAGAGATGTCAAAGAAAAGGTTTACGAGAGGTATATAGGAGTTACGAACCACCATGCATGAATTCTAGTGATTCTCTTCAACTTTTTAGCAAGCATGCTTTTTCGAAGAACTCTCCTCCAGGAGATTATTACAACCTCTCAAAGAAGATTGTATTAACTGCTAGCGGGCTTCCTTTGGTTCTTGTTACTATAGGGTCATTATTATCAATTAGGGAGGACATAGCTTATTGGGAAGAGACATTAAGAAAGCTAGAAAAAATACCGAATACGAAGGTCATTGAAAGATTGAGAATAAGTTATGATGCATTAGAGTATCGTGAGAAACAAATATTTCTTGATATTGCATGTCTTGGAAGGGATAAGAGAATTTTTTCTTTCATGTGGGTGAATTGTGGTTTTTATCCAGTAAATGGAATTGATATCCTCATTCGAAGGTCTTTGATAAAAGTTGGAGATGATAATAAAATATGGATGCATGATCAGATTAGAGACCTTGGCAGAGAAATTGGGAAGCATGCTAGGTTGTTCCTTTCGGGGGATGTATGTGACGCGCTGGAGAGCTGTACGGTAAAATTTAAAGGCATTGTTAATTTTAGTCTCCTTATTTAACACTTTTTTATTTGCTCATTAATTAAGTAAAAAATAAATTGCTTCAAAAATATACAATTACTTTGCAGGCTTTTAAATATATATTGTATTTTATTGCAAACCACAAGGGGGGTAACTAAGAACCCATGTGAAGAAATTTTATTATATTCACTTTTATCGCCAGTTAAACATGAGTGAGGAGGACATTAGGCCTTACTTACCCATCCAATTAAATGTATACATGAAGTGCCCAATCTAATGCATATGAACAAGCTTTACAAACAACCACCTAATGAATCATAACGCTAAAAGACCCAACTTATCCATATTCACAACCCATATTAAGTATGTAAAGGGATGCAATGTTTTCGAATATGTTATCTAGGGAAAAATAGCACTACCAGTTAATGAATTTTCTTAATTTTTTTGTCATGAGCAGACATATATTGAATACCTCCAAGAACCTGCTTGATTTTAAGTATGAGATTGCATAATATATATATATATATATATATATATATATATATGAAACAATTGAATAGTCCTTGTAAATGATTGAATTTTTTAAAATATAACTTCATGTTATGCCATATTTAATTAATAACAAAGATAAGTGTCCATCGTAATTGGTGTCAATCATAGATCTAATAGTTAACTTATTACATATTTAATTTATTAATTGGTATATACTGAAAAATCAAATAATAACCTAAAAATAAAACTTAAGGACTTCGCCTTTGTACCGAAGGGGTGACAATTCATGTTTTTAGGTTGTATTTTTTCCTGACACAATAGTCACCTTTTAGACACAAACACGACGTGCCAATACAAATTATATTTTTTACGTTTAGGAACAAAACTCATTCAAAACATAATAAGACGTAAATAATTTTTACACCCAATCAAACACGATAATATATGAAAATTTGACACCATAACACGAGTCATAACTTTTACACAAATACAATATGATGTGTCACAATATCCCAACACAAATACGACAAATTGTGTTAATTTTGTATTGTGTTATTGTGATATATCTAAAATTTCCATTCTTACTGAACCCCTATATTGATTGGAAATTTTGCCCCACTCACAATAATTTATAGTTTCGTCCGAGGTGCCAAACATAGGTAAAAAATATAAGGCACACAACACACATAACTTGTTTTAAAGCCTATACAAGATTAACACATGGATAACCACACATACAACTTATTTGTCTTGTGTGAAAGGCACAATTACAATTTATGATTTTTTTTTACCAATTATGCATGATAAATTTAGTATCCATATATAACAAAACATAAAATTCATATCATTAAAAAATCAATAAACGCACATCGTGGTTAAATTTTTATATAAGTTAATTAAACGATTAAGTCAATTATTATTGGTAATATATATTTTGTATACTGTAAATTATTACTATTTTCATAGTAGGTTGTTATAATATTTTATTTATTTTTATTAAATATATTTTGGTGTGTGATTTATCACATTGTAGGAGTAGTAGCCTTGATATTTGTAAAAGCGCAAGTTGCATACATTGATTTTAAGAATAAGTATTGCAATGTTTGTAATTATTATATACGTTGTTATTTTGCGCTATTTCGTAGTATTATCCCTTAGTTTTGAGTACATAAGCTTTTATGAGATGCATTGTCGAGGTAGGTTTATTTTTTATTTATGGAATAAGATTTTTGAATCACTTCACATGATAATATTTATCCAATAAAAACGGTAATATTTTATTTGTTGAAATAATTATTGCAACTTTATTTATTTAGAAGTGTTATAATCGTATTATAAAACGATGATGCTTCGCGTGGGTTGAATGCTTGCATAACTAAAGTTACCGTACCGTAACGAGAAATATTTTTTATCCACCCCTAAAAATTACCATACAATGATTTTATTTATGAAATTAGAGAGACTAATAGGTCTGGGGTCACTAAGCAATACTAGTTCCATCCGCCTGTTGGTGTCTCATTTCGGAAAGAAAACGTATCATTATCCTCAGGACTCACAAGTGAAGGTATACAACACAAAACGGTATATTGGTTATTTTCCAACACGTACTAGAATTATTAACCTACCTTGAAAAGTAGATTTATGCTTCTCATCAGGTCTATGAAAGGTGAATATGAGGCACCCAATTGAAAATATGTCTTTAAAACTCTACATCTGTCATGGAAAAATGTTGGAACATGTTTTTGAGTTTTCCATTTGTTTTTTCAAATTTAAATTCGGGCGAGATTTGGAGGGAGGGTTGCATTCCCATAATCTCTCTCTCTCTCTCTCTCTCTCTCTCTCTCTCTCTCTCTTCTCTCTATCTATCTCTCTATCTCTCTCTCTCTCTCTATCTATCTATCTATCTATCTATCTATCTATCTATCTTACACACACACACACACACACACACACACACACATATATATACTCCACTCATCCCAAATTAAGAGCTCGTATTTTTATTTTGTATAGATTAAATTTACACTCAATCAACGATCAGTATTAATTCTTATGTGATATCGTGGAACTTGGTCCGTTGATTATGTCCAAAAAAGAAAAGTGGATCAAGTTGTGCGAAAGCGTGTGAACAAATGATATTGAATATGACCCAAGTAATAATATGTCACAGTCACAATAAAAGTATAATGAGTAGAAAGACACACACACACACACACATATACACACACACACACACACAGGAAGACATAATATTTAAGTGATTCACCCATTTGGCTATGTCCACTAATAACTCTGATCAATTAACAAATGGGTTACAAAAGAGAACTCTCACAAATGCACTTCAAATGAAAAATACAATGTGTATTTTTCTATACAGATGTATGCTCAAATAAACTCTATATACTCAACTCTGTTGTTGGTCTTTGGTGTGTCCTAGTTCATCCATCCTTGCCTCCTTATAAAGGCATATAAGGGGGAGAAAAACACTCAAATTAATTGGAAATCACCAAAAAACCCACCGAAAATATATTTGTCTCCTTTCTTACTATTCAACAATCTCCACCTTGGTAAAAATGTTATAGGTCACCCTGTCAAACTTTTGTCAACGAAATTCTGACAATTCCATCTTGGCGAGATATGCTACGCTCCACCCAAACATGTAACCAAATATTATCCAAAAATAATCCAAGTAGCCTCCAAATGCGCTCGTAAGCACCATACACCCTAAGGTGTTCAAATTCAAAGTATATTGATTAAGTTCATAAAATGCTCAAACTTGATCCGACTTGCAATTTTTGTTAACATATCCGCGGGATTATTCGCAGTTCTAATCTTCTTGAGAAGAGTGTCCCCTTATCTTAAATTTCTCGAACAAAATGGAAACAAACATTGACAAAGACATCCATGTGATGTTGAACAATTCCCAAGTATGCAATCAAACCATGAAGTCAAATGACCTCATTAACGGCATTTGTAGTTGTTATGTACTATGCCAATATAGTAGACAAAGCAACAGTAGACGATAGCATAGACCTCCAACAGATCGACCCTCCAACAAGTGTGAATACATAATCGACAATGGACCGATGTTTATCCAAATCACCGGCCTAATCTGAATCTACATATCTAAAAACATACTGACGAGCATGTGAATCCTTCTCAAGTTTCAAACCAACATCTACAGTACCATGGATGTACCATAAGATCCATTTCACAACTTATTAGTGCATTTTTCCTGGATCATGCATGTACCGGCTCACCATACTAACAACTTGTGAAATATCGGGCCTCGTACATGCCATTGCATACATCAAACTTCCCACTACATTAGGATAGGGAACATGAGCCATCTCTGAACGTTCTGCATCTGTATGTGGAGATTTTATGCCACTTAACTTGAAGTGTGGGGCCAACGGGGTACTTACAGGTTTGGTTTTACAATCTATACCAAAACGTTGTAATACCATCTTCAAATACTACTTATGTGACGAACAAATAATTTCCCTGGAATGATCTATGTTAATCTCCATTCTAAGTATATTTCTAGCATCACCTATATCCTTCATATAAAATTCACGACTTAATTGAATATTTAGTTTTTCGATCTCCACCTTGATCTTAGAATCAATCAACATATCATCAATATATAAGAGCAAATAAATAAACGATTCATCACGAAGTTTACGAAAATACACAAAATGATCATAGTGGCTCCTTGTGTACTGTTGAGCAAACATAAACCGATCAAATCACTTGTACCACTGTCTTGGACTTTGTTTCAACCCATATTGCATTTTTCTCACTTTGCAAGCTCAATTCTCTTTACCAGCAACCTTGTACCCTTTTGGCAGAGTCATATAAATTTTCTCCTTTTTCAGTTTTCAACCAACCATATACTTATTTTAGGACTAAGAGAGTATATGATATGTATGTGTTATACATGTGGTGCGTGTGTCATGTCATGTTCAAACCACATTCATGTTATATTATAATATTATAATTAATTTGATATAATATTACAAATATATAATTTTATATTATAATATTGTATTTACTCAGACATGGTTATATAATGTTTCTATAATCACATAACTAGAATATATTTTTTATCTTGTTTAAAATGGGTCTATGTTTGTCTTTTAATAAATAATGAGCGACTTTAGCCTAATATGAAAAGGATGTTATCGTGGAGCCTAACTGATGTGACTTGGAGTGGATCCTCAAAAGTTGTTTAGTGATTATCAAATCCTTTTCATTTGCTTGAGTCAAATTTAAAAAAATAAATTTCAACGTGGTTAGTATTTTAAAAAGTGTTATGTCGCATAAATTTGACCGTTTACTTTAATAGTTTTGAAACTTTAATTTCATTTTGAAAGTTTTAATTTTCACTCATCCCATACATTTTTATAATTATAATTAGTCCCATAACTTCTCATAAACGCCTTCAACTGCCTTCTTCATTTCTTAAAAAAAACACTCAAGTGGACGAACAACTAACAATATAAATACATTGATCGAATGTAACTAAATCCTCCTGCATGGACTAACTCTGCCACATAAAGTTTTGTTTCTTAGTAATTCGAGAGGAATTAAATTTAGTTAGGCATTCAAAAAATAGAAGAAGAAGTCCTATGATGAGATAACAAGGGGTAAAGGAGTGGCAATAAACTTTCACTAAGTTGAAATAATCATTAAAAATTTCTTTGACAAAAATGCTTGTAAATAATATTTAATATTCATGAGTTTTTTTGTTTGGCAGGGTAAAAAAGAAATTGTAGCTCTGCATCTTTGCAAACGAGATGAAGACTGGACTCCCCATCCAATTCCATGGCGAATTCCTTTGGAACCCCAAGATGTTGTAGGAGAACATTTGATGAAGTTAAGAAACCTGAGGTATCTCAAAGTGGAAAATGTAAACTTTATTGGAGATTCTAAGTATCTTAAACTTTTGAATTTAAGATGGCTCAACTGTGTGGGATACCGGTTCAATTTCGGTCTACCCAATTTTCATCTAGAGAATCTTGTTGTCCTCCAACTATCTAATTACAAAATCTCAAATGGCTCGGAGGGTTGGAGTCAAATCAAGGTGTGGTAGAATAAAATCTCTGTTTTTGTTTTTGTTTTTGTTTTTATTATTTAAAAATAATGTTTTGAGAAATGATTTGGACTATTTATTTGGGATTAATAGCACTTGTCATTAATTAATTATATCAGCTTCGTATGCAGAATGACTCCCATACGGATACCGTTGTGGACTCAAATGAGTTACAACAAAACGACCAATCTTAAGTCGTTTGGCTCCAATAAAACCCATTTCAGACCAAATCCCATTCAAACCAGCAAATCACTTCCGTCCGGCCAGAAAATCCTCTCCGACCACTCCGACAAATCAGTTTGCAAAAATTACACCATTGTTGTGTTGTTTCTCTGAATTTAATAGCTACATATTACTACAGACAACACATTTTCAAAATAAAAAATTTTTGTAAAAAAAGAAAAAAAAACATTTCAACCATATACAAAAGAGTCCGAAAAAAAAAACGTTTCACCCATTTACATGCAAGTGAAATGTCAGTGGTCGGAGAGTTTTTTTTGGCAAAACCCATTTCAAACTAAGTTCGCACAAAGGTGTCCACATGTGAGCCATTCTGCTTCATATGATGTTCTGCTTGAAAAGAAAATTGACTTTATATTTTACTGTTGTACAAAAGGCAACAAAGTTTAAAGTTCTACATCTCTCAATTCTTCAGCTCTTGGAAAGACTCGACTGTTCCGCTTTTGCAACTCTAGAGTGTTTGAAGTTAAAGTCGTGTAGACGTCTACGTATTCTTGATGGGCTTGAAGAGTTAAAATCGTTAACATACTTGAATATAATAGATTGTGAACGCCTGAAAAGATTATCAGATCTCTCAAACTTAGAAAAGTTAAAAGAGTTGGAGATTAGTCAATGCGGGGAGCTAAGTGAGATTCGAGGCCTGAGCGAATTGAAATCCTTAGAAAGGTTGGATATATCTTGGTGAAATTCCATTGAAAGATTACCTGATCTATCGAAGTTGAGAATGCTAAAAGAACTAATTGCAATGGGGTGCTAGGAGTTACGTGAGGTTGAGGGAATACTGGATTTGTTAAACTGGAAACATTTTAAGAAACTAACTGAGATTCAGGGGCCTAAGGAACTGAAGAGGTTAGATGTTGTGAACATTAGTTGCTGCTCATTGATTGAAAAATTACCTGATTTGTCAAATTTTAAGAATTTAGAAACATTACTAGCTTGTGACTGTGAGAAACTGATTGAGATTGAAGGACTTGAGAAACTGAAGTCCTTAGTGTCATTGGACATAAGCAGATGTCGGTCAATTAAAGAACTACCTGATTTGTCAGGCCTTAATAATTTAGTACACATAGAATCTTCTGGATGTGTACTTCTCTCTGAGATTTGGGGACTTGAGGAACTGAAATTCTTAAAATTCATGAAAATTGATGGATGCGAGTCAATTGAAAAATTACCTGATTTGTCAAACCTTGAAGTTTTAAGAGTTTTAGATGTTTTCGGTTGTGAGAAACTAACTGAGATCATAGAACTTGAGAAGATGAAGTCTTTAAAAGAGTTGAGCATTGAAGGATGCAATTCAATTGAAAGACTACCTGATTTGTCAAACCTTAAAGTTTTAGAAGTGTTAGATGTTTTCGACTGTGAGAAACTAACTGAGATAACAGGACTTGAGCAGCTGAAGTTTTTAGAAATGTTGAGTATTAAAGGATGCAATTCAATTGAAAGACTACCTCATTTGTCAAACCTTAAAGTTTTAAAGGAGTTAGATGTTTCCGACTGTGAGAAACTAACTGAGATCATGGGACTTGAGGAGTTGAAGTCTTTAAAAAAGTTGAGCATTGAAGGATGCAATTCAATTGAAAGACTACCTGATTTGTCAAACCTTGAGGTTTTAGAAGAGTTGGACGTTTCCGGCTGCGAGAAACTAACTGAGATCACGGGACTTGAGGTGCTGAAGTCTTTAAAAGTGTTGAGCATTAAAGGATGCAATTCAATTGAAAGACTACCTGATTTGTCAAACCTTAAAGTTTTAGAAGAGTTGGACATTTCCGGCTGTGAGAAACTAACTGAGATCATGGGACTTGAGGTGCTGAAGTCTTTAAAAGTGTTGAGTATTAAAGGATGTAATTCAATTGAAACACTACCTGATTTGTCAAACCTTGAAGTTTTAGAAGAGTTAGATATTTCCGGCTACTAACTGAGATCATGGGACTTGAGGAGTTGAAGTCTTTAAAAAAGTTGAGCATTGAAGGATGCAATTCAATTGAAAGACTACCTGATTTTTCAAACCTTGAAGTTTTAAACATGTTAGATGTTTCCGGCTGTGAGAAACTAACTGAGATCACAGGACTTGAGCAGCTGAAGTCTTTGGAAGTGTTGAGCACTGAAGGATGCAATTCAATTGAAAGACCTGATTTGACAAACCTTACAAATTTAAGGAAATTTAATGGGATCTGAATGTGGTGAACTAAGGAGTATTCATGGATGCAAGTTCTTTAAAAATATACCGTGTTTGACAAACACAAGCATAAAGAAGGATTATTGATGGTATGTCATATCTCAGTTTTATTTTGAATTAATGTTCTCTTTACACAATGGTTTTCCCCTGAGTGCTTTCCTAATTGTCTTTTCTTGGTATATTTTTGTCACTTGATTATATCAAACCCCAACCACATTACTACTACATCAAAAGTCGAATATTTGTCCTCCAGAACATGGGAACTAGTAACATGGTAAGTCTCTTTCTATACTCCTATTATTTTTTTAGTTTCCTTTGTTTCAAAACAGGAGAGTAACAATTCTTGAACCAAAAATTAGTAGATAGAGAGCAAAGGTCCAGCTATATGTTTTTCAATTGTATATATGCATTAAAAACATGACTATTAAATGTACAACCTGAATTTTATTCTAAGTTGCGATTGAATAAATATTTGATCTGTAAAATTACAGAGAATGGAGAATGCAGATTCTACCACGAGAGGTACTTTCATTAAACATAGTAATGATTTTTTTGGTAAAAATTTATCTATGATGTCTAATTTGTTTGTTGAGAGGTAAGAAGAGAAACAGATCTCTGTTTTCTCCTCTCTCTTGGGCAATTTTTGTACTACAAAATCAATTCTCTTTTACTATCTGTTATTGCATACTAAACCCGACATCATATGGTATGAGTTTGATTAATTTAGGCTCAAGTGTGACAATCTAAAGAATCTCTTTTCTCTTGCTCTGTAATTTTAATGATTACTATAGCCTTTGTCTTTTAAGATTTTTTGCCATGAGCATCATTGTTTCAATCGAACAATTCACAGAGAAGATTTTGAATGACTACCATAGGATTTTTTTTTATAATTTGTGCGTTTATAATAGTTCCCTAAATTCCCGTACGATTTGTGATTCAACTAAATACCATGTGCATTTGATATAAACCGGATTGCTTAATCGATGGTTTCCCTGAATGACGTGGTGAATCTGTTATATTGATATGAGTTGTATGATCCTTGAACATGCCACATTTCATATTTATGACATTTTTTGTGAGTCCATTTCTATATGTTTTTCCCTTTTTTATATAATCATTTTTCTGGGTTGGTAGAGTTTAGGGCTATTTCTCATTTGCGTTTCCATACCAAATTGTAGACACTAAAATCTTCTATTTTTCCACTTCAATTTTTTTTTACTTTTTTTTCCTGGTTGGGAGTTACGGTTTATTCTCCCATTTCCAATTTCATAAAAAATTGCGAACGATAAAATTTCTGGGTTGGTTTGAACAGAATGAACCTCAAAATATTTGAGGAGCTTAAGATCATTAGCAAGTGGCGACACCCCTTCAATCAAAGGTTGGGGTGGCTATGGTGAAATGCCAATTTTTTTTTCATTAGAACTTTTTTGTGAAAAATCTAACATATAGTATTCTAATTTTTTTCAACTGAATTTTAAAATATATAAATATATAACCACCACCGGTCTCCTGACTTTAGACAAATAGATATTATCCCCCTCCTAGGTAAATGGACATAGCTACATCACTATGTATGCATATTTGAGTGACTGAATGTCTTTAATGATTTGTTATTGTCAATTTTGATTGTTTAAATCACAGTTACATTGCAAGTCAGTATTTTGTAAAAAGGAATTGCAAGCATCGTTTTAATCGAACCCCGTAAATGTGAAATTTATGACTTCCTTTAAATTTGTGAATTTTTTTTTCATTTTATATAAAAGACTATGGTTGTGCTATAGGTACGAGTATTCCGTATTCAAGTAGTTGTAGGTATGTAAAATCTACCTTGTTTTGATGTACTCCTTCTGTCCCAAATTAATAGACTCCATTTGAAAGTCAAAGAAATGAACAAAAAGTTTTACTCTCCAAATTTATCCTTCTAAAAATCATAAATATTTTTGAATGAAAAACATGCAGTCGAATCATTGTTCTCTCGTGAGTGTTGATCAGATGGGTAACTTTGTGATCTCACATAGTTATTATATATACTACTTTTAGTAACATGACTGTTAATTTGGGATGGAGTATGTAGTATTTGGCATCAAAAGGTGTGAACCCCATTTTCAGTATGATTCTTTTTAATTGCATGCTCAATGTTGTGTTACTCAACTTTCTATGTTGATATTTATATTCACGCAAATTCTTTTATTTGATTAATGTTGTGGAATTCACTTTTCTCTGTGTTTGTAAATAAATCAAGTCCTAATATCTTGTCGCATTTTATGTTTCATTATACCTTGTGATGAGGTTTTCGTATGGCTAATGGATTATTCATGTTTGTGTATGTGTGTGTGCACGCGCGTGCGTGCGCTAAACCCATTTTGTTTGAGATTCACTTTAACTTAGACTGCAATTCAAAATTTTATAGTAGTGTTGTGCCAGTGTAGTGGACGTATAGTGTTTTATTAATTTTGTTTACTGTTTATTGATGGAAATAACAGGAGAAAAATAACGTGAGGCAAATTGACGATCTTTAGACACCCTTGTTAATTGACTACCCAATTTCTAGCGTGGGATATTTCTATTATTGTAGTGGGGCTATTTGGATTTTTTTGGAGGTTCGGTTCAGACTGCCTTATAATGGAAGACCATCACCAAATGATTTCTATTAAAGTGCAGAACCATGTAGCATGGCATAAGATGGTATGCCCCTTTTACGTATGTTAAGTGGTCCCGAATTGAAAGAATATGGCTTTGGCACCATAAGATGGAAATTGAGTCTGTTGTGAGCATATGTTAATAGTTAGAGGCATTTGTGATAAGTCAATTGATAGTTTAAACTTGAGAGGAAGATCCTTTTTAAATGAGGTTGAATACAAACAAGGTCAAGCAGCCATCTGTCTGGTCAACAGACTGCACCTGTTATAATTAGAAACTGTTTCATAGGGTCCGCTCAACCCATCCATATGGAAGGCTTTTATTTTTTAGAAGATTCTTTTCTTAAAACAATATAGTTGGTTCTTCGTAGAGAGGTTCTCAAATAATATTTCAAGCCATCTTTACTGATAGCCTAACGTTCCTCTCACACTCTAAGATTATAAAAGACTCTATTAAGATGGAAAGGCATATCTGCTTCTCAGTGGCTAAACCATAAGTCCCTAGTCGGTGCTGTGAAATACACCACCAGTACGGCGCGCCATTCGATCACCATTCATCACTCTGTCTTTCACTTCTTCTCTTGTTTATCCCTGTCTCACTGCATAAGTCGAACTCTAAGAGCTTGTCTTCGTTTTTTTCGTTGCCCGTTTTTTGCTGATATATCTTTTTTGTGTCCCAATTTTCTACATTTTTCTTTTTAGTTCCGTGGCATAATATTGATGTATCTATATCCTGATTTATTCATATAATTTTTTATTCTCAATTTGCTGATTATAGTTAATTGATCGAAAAGCTTTGTCAAATTTGGACGGCTTGCTTTTACAGTGGTACGCTATTTTATTCTAATGTTTTTTTTGCGGCATTTATGGGGTCAGGTTAGACATTATGCTTGATATGGGGTAAATCTGCAGTAGGTTACCATACTACGATAACCCTATAATTACAAGGTTATCGTAGTATGCTAAGCTATTGTAGCTTTACCACACATCAAGTAGAATGTCCAAAAAAAAAATAGGATACTCTCAGATTCGCGTATCGGACTGTATCCCAAATCCCATAAATTTTCCAAAAAAAATTGGCTACATCCCAGAGTATCCGTTCTTCATAGGTTATAAGTAGTTGGTTCTTTGTGGTATCCCACGTAACCCTGTAAGTAGCTATGTACAATTATATTCAATAGCTTCGGGTATCCATTTCATTGAGCACGTGAATAATCCCTAAGGATATGTGTGGCAAAGTATTTTTACTACCTACTAGCTGAATTGAACCATGGTCATTATCACTAAAATCGACAATTGTGATTTTGTGCACATTACTTTCTACATAAAAGTAATTTATCTTCAAAGTCCAAATCATTGCTTCTCATGGGCTTTATGATTGCCTGATTACATGCCTATTAATAAATTTTGTATTTGTCAGGAAGGGTTTGATGCCACGCAATGGTTAGAGCGGAACCTTATTCGTCTCTGTTCCAAATTTTGTGACTATCAGAAGGACGATCCGTTTTCATTTACATCAAACTGCTGTATTCATTGTTCCCTCGGTTCATGTTTAATCTGTGATGATCACAATTTATACTGGTAATTATGACTTGTGACTTTCTTACACTTTCTCCTCTGCTTAATATTTTTGTGATATGTCATATATGTACTATACCCACCTAGTGTCTTATTTTTATATAAATTTTGGACGGTTTTTAATAAATTCAATCAAGACGATCAGCCTATGCACACTAATAAATTCACATGTAATTGGAAATATGACAGTTTCGAAGTAAAGACAGATAAGTTTTAAACCAAAATATCCATAGATTTAAGTTTAGTGACTAATTACTAGGGTCTCATTATGCTTTGCAGAATATATATTTATTCAACATTTATTCTACGGACTACGGAGTATTTTTTATTGTTCAGTATAAGTGAGGAATAACAACCTCAATCACATTTTGAGTTGGACTCGGAACATAATGTAATGAGGGAAATGTTCATGCAGTCAAGAAAAGCGACAATTAGCCACAGATCCATTACAACTATTAATTTGTCAACAATGGTCACGTAATCCATATTTTTCCTTGATACTAAACAATTTTCGAATGCAAAATAAAATTTCATGTCGTTAAGAAGAAAAAAAATTATACAGGAATGCAATCCAGATCCACATCCTCTAGGTGAGGTTTACCTGGTCCTCATAAAAACTGACCAGACTGGGCCATGCAGTCAAGGGGATCGCAATAGTCTATTGGGATCAATTGATGTTTAATCGAGGAATTAATAAATTGTGGTTTCCTTAGGACTATTTCAGTATTTGAGGTGTTACGTAAGATTTGATTTCTGGATTGGTAACGTGTCGCAAAGGCTTTTGTTTCCCGTAGAGCCACTAAGATGGTTGCTGGGAAAGTATTTGTGTTTGAAGGATTCGATATAGTCTTGTTTTGCTCAGAAAATGACTCCATGGATGACCTCCTGCACTCTTGATAGGGTAGTTAAGTTGAACATGTGAACCACGATTTTTTTATCATCCTCGAGGCCACTAAAGAAACATAGGAGTAAAAATCTTCATTGTCCTCTATTCAATACAACATGAGATCCTTCAGTTCTTCAAATTGATCTTGATATTAGGCCACAATTCCTATTTTCTGCAATTTGTTAAATTTACCTACTAATTATCATGGCCTACTTCACGGATTGGAACACTCAATACTTTTGCAAATTGATATCAAAATGATATTTCCTCTAAGATAATCTCCTCTACTACTTCCTTACATTTAGTCATATACTCTATAGACTATACCCCTCATCGAATCTGAACTCCCCAACTTCGTTGTGCACGTAATGTTATTATGCACTCTCAGTACACGCTCTTTTGGGTATAGTGTCTCTCATGAGATTAGAGGAAGATTTTGCCGCCTTGTGTTGATAAAATACAAGACTGTAGCAAGATGATTTCCCCCCCTATTGTTGTAAGCCTATTTTAGGCATGTCTGATACGTTAATGGGTATTTTTAATTTGACAACTGACAGTAGTATGTCCATTTAGGCAAATACATTCAATGAAAGTTCTTATTATATGTAAATTGCTACTTTAAACTTGAAAACATCACCTCCTGTCGCCTAAGAACAGCAGGTGGGGCTAATTTCATTGAAATAAACTATGTTGAAGGCATACATTGTTTTGTTGGAAATAGTGAACTTATCTAAATTTTAGTTCCACTAAATAATAAATAGCTAATAGGTTCTATTTTTTATCCCGCAATTCTGATCTCCAGTATGGTCACGCGGCAGCTCCAAGTGACAGGGTATGGTATCTCAGTGCTTCCTTCCTAATTTTGTTTCCCAATTTTTATTGATCTGTACCAGAAAACTGTGGTGATTGTATATCTTGTGTTACCCATTTTTTTAACTTTAAACAACTATTTTAAAAAAAATGTTTTTTTCTATACAAAGGGCGATGAATTATGTACCTTTAAGGGCAATGAATTATGTACCTTTAAGGGCAATGAATTATGTAACTTTGTACTTGGTTATATGTGCAAGAGTGTGACACTTATGTCAGTAATGACAGAATTGTATATGCAATTATGCATTCCCAAAACATGAGCTTTTGGGAATAGGGTGGTATTAGGGGGATATACACACACAATAATGCACGCACAAACAAATACACACATGCGCGCATGTGTATATGTGAATTTACAAAAGCACGCATGCACAATTTGTGTAAATTTGTCTATATGTGTATCACTCGATCTTCATTTTCTTCAAATTAGTAAAAAGGATGAAAAATACTGAGTTGACAATTATCAACAAATTAACCACATGTTTTCTAATTTTTAATTTTTTTCCCTCCAGAAAAATGTAAAGCAAAAATAGAGATACGAATTGAAAATAGAAACAATAGATTCTCATGGTTGTGTGAAACTAACTGAAATTCGGGGACTTGGGGAACTAAAATCCTTTAGGTACTTGAACCTTATTGGATGCGACAATTGAAAATCTACCAAATTCGCGAAACACAACCATATTAGAAATTGATTTATGGCATGGTATATCTTAATGTTCTTTTTAATTAAGGTTCTCATCCACCTTGGCTGTACTAGTGGTAAGGTGCGAACTTGATAGATTCGGATAATAACCGTTGGTCTAAGGTTCAAAACCCCCCAACGGATACCTGATAGTAAGTGGGCGTGTGTTAGGATGCCTCTGGCATAGCATCCCCTGTATAGCTCGCATGGGTGGGTCCAAATGGCTCGTTCATGTGGAGGTTGAGGATTATAAAAAAAAATTAATGTTCTCTCTTTGGGGATTGTCCATGATTGCTTCTTAGTTATCTTATCTTTTTCCGTTATGTGTTCTATTGATTATAGCAGGAGACTAATAAAAAAGTTGATGAAAGATCGGGCTGGTACATCTAGTGAAAAATCATTTGTCCTCAAGAGAATCCTCTGGATGAGCACATGTAACTAGGAACATGGTAGGTCTCTCTATGCTCCTGTTTGTTCAGTTTCTTTTGTTTCACTACTTTCACACGGTTGCGAAACTTACAAATATCAAAATGATATCAATTTTTTTCATCACATTAGCAGTTGCTATTTCAATTAGTTAATCATATTTTGATAGAGATTATAGTAACTTTTAGAAGGGGAAATATAGTCTTATCTTATTCATTCAAGTAGATTGAGTGTAATAAAGTACATATTTCCCAAGAAAAAGTTATACGCAGTTTGCTTCTCCCTACTCATTCTTAATTAAAACTTGCTCACACTACCCAGGTAAAATACAAGCGACGCTTAATAAATTTTGTACGGGATACCTAAAAGAAATATACACTAGTTTTTACTTTATATTAAAAAAAATTGTGAAGCCAGAAACGAGTTCATCTGTTAAATTGATCTTTAAATTCAATCAAATACTTGGTTAAAACAAGGCGTCCATTCAACTACACAATCTGTTTAGCAAATAACATCAATATTTTTTAGTAGTAAACTTTGTCCCGGTGCTCCTGAAACATCAAGTACATAACTCTAAGTGACTATCACAGTTAAACTAATTAATGGTAGTTCTTGGTATCCTGAAGGACTGAAAGATGCTATTTGCTTAACTATCTATAGCCCTCTGCCTTCCAAAGTCATTTTTTTTAAATTTACTCTAAGAACCAATTCCATAGTTTTTGCGATGAATACTATAGGAAAAGAAAAGATCCTCCCTGGAAAAATTTAAATGTCAAGTAGAAGAATTTCCAAGATTTTAAACTTAGAAAAGTTCAAACATTGGTGTAAGTAACACAAGTCTTAACATTGTCACTCTAATTTCAACTGGAGCGCACCATGGCCTCATATTTGATGGTAAAGAAACGTAAGAAAACATGGGATCAAAATGTCATCCTCTTTCGAAAAATTAGATGCAGAAGCAGGTGTTCTAAGACTTCGAATTTGAAAAATCTATTACTTGGGTCCAAGACTGCCAAATATACTTCTCGTACTGATTGGTTGGGAAACATACCAGCTTCTCGTGCTCAATAGTATAAACCTATTGCAAGTGGTGAGATGGTAATATGGTCCCCGATGAGAGAGTTAGATGAAAGAGTAGAAATTCCAAGGCGTAAAGTTCAGAAAACCTCAAGCCTTAGATCTCACAGTCTTTGATCGACTTTTCTCATATCGATTGATGTGAAAAAAATACTTTCCCCTTATTGTCAGTGATAAACCTCCAGGATGATAAAATTGAATCCAATCACTAATGGAAGAGATAGGGGCATTTGTTTCTCCTTTTTTCTTTAAAAAAAATCTTAATTTTAATTTTGATTCTACCTTAAATCTTCAGTTTGAAGAAAAAAAATATTTTTTTACTTAAATACATGGTATCTTTTTTTATTGGCTTTGAGTTTAGTACCTCTACCATTAGAAATCAAATACTTTGTCCAAGAATTAGGATGTCGAACTCTCAGAATTGGGTCAGAAGGGTCCCAAATCACCTGTACTCGCTCGATTGAAACATAATACATCAATCCCTTATTTTATGATTGAAACCAATAGAGAAGCTAAAATTAAATTTGGATTCCCAGTGGAAGAGTTAGATGCAAAAGTAGGAATTTCCAACTTAAAACAACTCAGACCTGGGACTAAGCGTGTCCCAAATCTCCCTATCTCATATCGGATGGCTCGAGAACAAACAAAGCGCTTTAAATTACGTTGATAGAGAGAATAAAATGGGATCAAAATCCGATATCTATGACAGAGTTGGAAACAGAAATAGGAGTTTCGGGACCTCAAACTCTGAAATACCTCAAGCTCCTGTCTAAGAATCCCGAATTGTCCATTTTCGTTTGGATATGTAAATAAACTCACGGGTTCTTAATAAAATTTCAATCCCGAAGGGGGAAAAGTGGATATTTACATCAAAACTTCAGTATAAGACTTATTCGTGGATTTCAAAACAAATTTATAACATAGGACATTTGTTTTTTTGTAAAACAGATTGAGGATGAATTGCAGGAGATTACTGAGTTGGGGAGAGTTGGGGTCTTTTATGTATCTTGGATCGCAGTGGAAGTTGATTATCGGTATTCTATTCTGGGATGTTTCTTTATATATTGGATGAGATGGATGTAATTAATTTCTTTGGTAGATATTGGAATATATTTGTATGGTCATGTTTATTTGTATTGGACTCCAGTGAACAGTGAGATGGTTATGGAATATTTATGTTAAATATATGTGTCAGTGTTATCTTATGTTTGGTACCTCTTTATACTGAATAAGAAGGTATTCCCTAGATATTTTCTAGTACTTTTTTTCGGGATATGGCAAGAGTAATCTGAGTTACTTACCAAATTTCTGCATAGATGCTTTCGTAATACATCTAAAATCATAATACACATCTTTACAGGAAGAAGGTAGTGTGGAACATGTAATGATCTTTTGTTTCCTTGAGAAAAATGACCGCTGACAAATACTAAAAATAAAAGTGAGGATCATCGCGAGACGTGATGGGTATTTTGACTTGCCTCGTATCACGAATATGAATAGACGAATGAGAACAAACAGTGCAATCCCATGAGCATCCTCCTTTAACCACATGTTCACAAAAATGTATGCCAAATTTGGCCTAATAAGTTCTAATTTTTACTCCGACGAATGAACTCAATAAGTTCTATTACAGGCCCCCAATACGGGGTGATTGGACTTTGACGACAACGTACCCAAATCTAGATTCTGGATCTGACTGGAGAACAACCCTCCCATCAAGTATTAAAAATTACACTTATTCCCCCTACAGTTTTCAAATATATTCTTAAAATTGTGGAACACTCTTTCCACCATTTGTTCATTCTTTTTCGCATCTAGACTATTATATATGATTTGGAGGAAGAATACAGGGAGATGGAGGAGTATTATTAGCAATAACTCGATGAAATTCTTGGAAACTTTGAGGTGGCGGGGTGAAGCCAGGATTTGATTTTGGAGGGACCATAATGACCAATTTGTTGTGTCATATATCATTTTTTCAAAGTTTAATGGATTATCGCTATAGGGTACCATTTTCAATTTTTACTGCACCTTTCTTCATTTTTTTATGTGAATTTATGTGACCCATTTAACTAAAATGTCGCAAATTATAGGGTCATTTGGCCTTAGACACGATTAGTTATGGTTCATATTACTTTAAGTACCAAAGTTTAACGTAATATCGCTTTGAATACCGTTTTGATTTTATTTTTACAACGCACTTTTACGTTGTCTCTAACTTTATGTGACACTTTTTCTCATGAAAGTGTCGTAAAAAGTGAAAATGGTACTTAAAGTGATATTACTTTAAACTTTGGTACCAAAAGTGATATACGACATAACTAATGGGGTCAAATGCCAAATGACCCATATAACACTAAGTACCCATCATGATAACATGGTGAACTTTCACGCTTTAAGGACAAATATCTCAAAATAATTTATTTTGAACTATCAAATTATTAATTCGAAATGAATATTATGAACCATGTTTAGAAAATTGAGTTATAGTAAAATTGAGAATAGTAAGGACTTACCTAGTTCCCACATAGATGAAAAACAAAAATTTCCTTCTTTAGATTAGTTGAGGATACTTCCTTCCTACAATTATATATATACATACCCTAGTAACATGAATTGTAACTAATTTAAAAAAAAAAACAGTAAGAAGTTTTAGCCCCTGACTTTGGCCCAAAAGGAAAACTATGCTGCCTATTACACAAATCTAGCACATAGTTTGGAGGAGGACCTTGGCCCCTTCTTGCCATGCTATAGCTTTTCCCATGGGTGGCTTATTGTTAAGAAGATGATCTATATTGGAGATCAATGTAATAAGATGTCAACTATAATTGCAAAGTTTTCTTGGCAGAGCTTTACGCAATCATCATGGAGGGTACTATTGTCCTTGCTTTACATTTCGACATTAAAAGAACCCCATTTTGACTCTTAAGAGTGCAAAATACCACCCAAGTGATTTCTCCAATATTTATGTTGATGAGGATTTAATTACTTGCATGGAATTAAAAGATATTGGGTTATTTGATATTAGTGATTTTCTTCCTATATTTGATTTGGGAGCTCTTTCATATTGGAGATTCCTTTACTATTTTCATAGAGTCTGTTGAGGTTGACTGTATATGTGACTCACCATTATATGACAGTCCACCCATTTTTAAGGCAAACTTAAGTTTATTGATGTAGAGTTGTTGATTTATCGTGGCTATGTGGACTCGATGTGAGATGCATTTGAGTCCCGAACTGAGTTGGCTATTCAAGGCATCACGTTGAAGTTTTGGGTTGCACTTGTATCACTTTGAGGAAGCTTTCATCTTTTTCAACCTTGGTTTGGCTTCAAGATAGCTCGTGTTCATCATCTTGTGAGTGAATATGCTGGAAAAGTTCATGGTCGGATCCTTTGCAAGCATGAAAGTCCACAAAGGGTAATGAAAAACCACTGATGTTCATACGGTTTGAGTTTAGAGGGAACTCCTTTCAAAGGGAGGGGGGGAGAATGATGTATCGATGAGGGAGCCAAACTACCACCCGAAATCGGTATATTCATAATCAAATTCATTAGTAGGTTCCAATTTTTTAGCTGAAAGTGCCTTTGAAGGCAGGATTGGCTTGACACAACGAATTCCTAGTTGTTACTGCTAGAAGTCCCTGTAACGAAGGAAAGTTTTGAAGCGAAGGGGGTAGAGAACCACGGCTGGTATCAAAAGCATCATCGACTAGCCTAGCCTATGAGTCAGGGTTTGATCCTTGCCTGTCCGCTTGTGGCCGCTGTTTGGAATCAACACCTGGTTGGGCCCCTTAATGTAAGCTAGTAAAAGCAGTAACAACAAGCTCCTCAATTTTCCTCGATCCATCACACTTTGGACATCACCACCAGGATCATTAAGGCCTCATAAAAGACAACTCTCCTTCATTGGGAAGAAGAGGTACTCATGCCCGGCTGGAAAATTGGAGAGAAGTGGAATAAGATTAATCTCATCTCTTCTTTTATTTTATTTTATTAATTATGTTATTATCTTTTACTTATCCTTAGGTTATTTGGATTAGTATTTAAACTAGCTATTTATTTAAGGTTATCTTGTCTTCTATTAGTTTTGGATCTAGTTTAGTTCCGTATTATTATGGCATATGACCTCAATTGTAATCATTGGTTTATTGTGGATAATTTAGAGTAATTTGTGTTCCCATCGATGTATATATACGTGTGTGTGACTCTGTGTGTGTATGTGCGCCTGTTTATTTGGTTTAACTTACATGGATCTAGATTATTAGACCATATTCTGGAAAATCTAAAACTGATTCATTATCCAATTTCTTTAAATTACATGAGGTGTATGGAAATATGGAAATGTATGAAACTTTGCCAACTAATTTCAAAAAATGGGAAAATAAAATCTCATTGCTTTCTCGACCAAGATTCACAATACTTCCAAGATATCCTCATCTTTACACTTACACGTCTTAGTTCTAAGAGTCTACTTTATGATTATTCTGTAATTTTTTTCCATCGTCTAGTTATAGTCATTATTTTACTTCAATACAGTAATATTTCGGATGTTAATGAAGTACAGTGTATCATTCTATACAATATGAAATGTATAGAGAACTGTTTTCCATGTGTGTGGATATTATTCATCACTCATATCGACTTCAATCTACAAAGATGGTATATAGACCTATTTTGCACCCGAAGTTACTGATATTTTGATAAAGCAGTTGAAAGAGGCAAAGAGGACCCAAAACTGAAGATCTGTGCTACTGGATTCATTGTTGAGGACCCAAAACTGAAACTGAAAATGGGTGCTGCTGAATTCATTGTTGAAGAATTATAGATGTTATTAAAAAATCGATTCATAAATTTAGAGGATGCCACTGTAGAATTTAGCTACATCAACTAAGCACCTCTCTTGTCATCACCTCAACAACCTGAAAGAAAAAGCGGTAATAAGATCATGTTAAGTTATCTTATATACATATTGCAAAGGACTGTGCCTAATTAAATATTTTTGGTGAAATTCCAATTGAAAATTCCATTGAAAGAGAACATTTATTCACAACCCAATCTTGACACAAGTTTAAAATGTATATTGTGTTCAATTGCAATAAATATTGATATAAAAATTATCATACAAATTACTGATATCGAGAGAGAAGATATAATGCATTTGGATACTTCACAAAAAACAAATAAAACTAGATGCGTATTGCCTTATCAAAAAATCGATGGGCTGACCTCCTCAATTATTGTTGGAGACATTGTTATTAACATAATTCATTTTAGCAATGAACCTGGTCATTATATGTGAGATAAGGAAGACCTAACTAAAAAAAGTTTGATTGCTAACAATCATGGTCTTCGTAATGACCAAGTTAATTATAAACATCCATGGTCTTTATACACAATAATTAAAGGTAAATTGGTTAGTACCTCCATCCAAATGCCAAGGCATGGTCTTCGTAATAACCAGGTTCATCGATAACAATCATATTTTTTTACAGAAGTGTAATATTCCCCAAATAGGAGCCAATATTTTGAGGGTATCCACGAACATTTAACGCAGCTCTTACACAACCGTCAGTCCTAATACAGGGACGGAAAAGAAGAGAGAATAATTAATTAGCACACATTATATTTTATTTTGGGGGGGTTGGGGGGATTATATGATGTGCTATAGAAGTACTACTCTCAAAGTTTTCATTCATAATATGGTTTTTTTGTCGGTCGGATTTCTCTTATGTTCTTAATCTGATGTCCTATATGAGTCATAATCTTTTGTAATTAGGCCCATAATCTAATGTCCTATAATATGATGTCTCGTAAAGGTATTTTTATCTCCTCATAATCCCCAACAAAACTAGAGATATTAATTTTCTACAACTTTAATGGTGGATATGGATAGTCATAAACACGCTTCAAAATTGAGCAACTTTGTCGCCAGCAGTAGTGGTCACGGTTCAATTAGCTAGTCTGGACCAAAATCAATTTAAATAGTCAAAAAATCACTTTTAACGGATTGGTTTCAAAAACATTGGTGGTTACTTATTATTTGTATTTTTGGATCAGTATAAGTAGGTTCCAAACTCTGAAAATCCCTAATGTATCTAGCAAAAACAAATGTAAAGTCTATACAAAAATTAATGCAAATTCTATGCAGAAATTCGACAAGTACTGTGTCAGTGATCCAAGTCCAATCTTTCAATCGGAATTACGGATGAAAGCATCCATACAAAAGCAGGGACACTTTGTTCGAAAACGATATGAACCTGCAATTTAGTTCTTATAACTTAGAATTAGTCATCTCAGAAGATACAAAACAACATTAAATCTTCTCTACTAGATGAATGAGGTGTTAACTCTTTTCTTTTTAAACTTTTCCAATTCCCAAAGTGTGGTAAATAATATATCAGACTGGAGGCACTAACTACAAAATCTACTATTTACACTACAAATAATATGACTATTAATAAATAAAACAAGTAAATCATAGATCAAAATATAATTCCACTAAGTCCATTTTATTAGGTCTGACAATCATATATCATATATTATGGGGAAGATCTTTGTATCATTGGAAGATCATATAGACAAGTACATCTATCTTATTCATTATGGGTGCTAATCAAGCTTTTGAAACAAAATAGCATGAATTGAAGAACCCTAAATTTTATTATTCATTTCTTATATTTTCCTTCATTTCCTATCAATTAAACAGAGTATGTCAGAAATAAAGAACAGAAATGTAAAATCATGTTCACCGTTAGCTTCAATCAAATACTTCTACTTGGCAACCCCTAAAAAGTTTCAATTATAATAATGGTAATCAGTAGTAAGAGTAGTAGTTGTATTAGTACACAAGTAGTTACTGATTTACTAATAGTTATATTTGTCATTCCAAGAACATTTATGATTATAATCGTAATACCCCCACCAACAAAAAATGAGCTTTTTGTTCAAATATAGGGAATTCACCACTCGATACCCATCCTGACAAAGGAAATTAACCAAAAAGTAAACTATAAAATTATAGTATGGAGATCTTATCTTGAGGTTTTATTTGAAACATGAGATCATTAACTTTTAATCTAATGGAACTATTTCCTTCACGTTCTTGGAACTTTTAAACATATAAAAACAGACAACAAACATAACTGGACGGAGTGGTCAAATATAGATAACAAATTTTCTTCAATAAATAGACCCATTTAAAAAAGATTATACCCCATCCAGGTGATACTTCAACCAACAAGGAACTAATATCACATCCTAAAAGACTAAGAAATTTGAAAATAGAAGACACCTTATATGTATGCTGTGTTGAAATAGAGTATCACGACATCTTTATCATATATTGCGGGGGTTCTTGATGATTAGAAAAACAAGGAAAATGAAAATATGGATAGAAATATAGAGAAGATGTACCTCTCTAATGATATGGAAATAACTTGTAAAGAAAATGTGCCATGTATGCTGCATTTTAGTCACAAAATTCACTGCAATCGAAGCCTCCTTATGAGTCTCAGTTATTGAAGAAGAAAAAACAGACGGATTAGTATATATAAGGCTGCATAAGCAAGCATATATGGATTACAAAGGAAGGAATGGAACAAAATATCATAGATGAAAGGGCAATAACTCAGTTGGAATAAAAAAACATCCTAAAAGCTGCAGGACTGCCTAGTGGTGGATCCAAATCTTTTATCCATGGGAGAGTCATACTATTGATTATTTTATTAATAAAACTGTAAAGATTATCTTATCAGTAAAACACATATGGTAAAACTAACAATAAAATTTGCGCCATACATTTATTCATTCATTTAAATTCAACACAATAATTGAGTATTAATTTTCCATTCAAGTGAACAAATTGCTAAGTTAATACCAAGTTCAGGTTTTCTAAAAAATTGATCGATGTATTGGTGGTTTAGTACAAGGTTTTTGGCCTAAGATTGTATTGGGAAAAAGGCAATGAAAAGTTTCTTTTCATACACATTTTATCATAACATTCACATATTGTTTAATCTCTATCTCCCCCTACACACACACACACACACACACACACACACACACATATATATATATATATATATATATAGCGTGATCAATATAGAGGTTGATCTAAAAAAAATTCAAACTTCTAAGCTCCTAACCAATCAAATCAATATCCATGTATTTAGCCTCAACAAAGCAATATCTAAAGCATACTTGAAAGAAAAAAATGTATGCATATACAAAAATATTCATATGTTTTATTTTATTGATCATTTTTGTATGCATGTGTTTGTTCAGAGAGAGAAAGAGAAAAATAGATGGTGTCTGTACATTTTTCTTTTCCTAAGTTCTTGTGAACCCATTAATATCTACCAAACAACTGATTAGATATTGCACTTGACGGAAAAGAGTGAAGACAACGTTTTATGCTTCTCCTCGGAGTTGAAATCGGATGACAATGAAGAATAATCACCGTGAAGCTTCTACATCAAAAACTGGTATTGAGCCATCAGTGAGATATTTGTCAGAGATGTTGGGTTTCTTAGGTATCATCAACTAATTGTGATGATGAAAATGAGATAGCAAGGAAATTCAACGGGGATTGGGAATTTGGGGGAGAAATGTTGTGGCACATATTCTATATTTCAGCATTAAAACAAGGCAAATCCTTGAATAATAAGAGTCAACGAAGAGAAAAAGATACTTTGATCAACATATCTAATACACAAACTGAGGCATTGGGTATCAGTTATTATAAACTTGCAGCGTTTCATTGTACTTTCTATTGGTAGCAGAAATGTTCGGTTGAAGATTTTTTTATCATTTTACTAACTGAAATGAGAACTTGTGCACACTAGAAAAGAGTAACTTACAAGGTTACCTTCAGTATTGTCTAATTTCATATTTTAGGATGCACATAGATTAGATCAAAGAAAGAAGGGCAAGGCAAAGAAGTAACAAAGGCCAAGATAATTGATATTTACCTAGGCAGCACACAAGTGAAGCTGGGGAGAACTCCTCAAGATCATGACCCCTAAGAATTGGAGATGAGATGGACAGTAAAAAACCATAATTCTCATAAGGAATATAAAGTTACAATGCCACGGAAGTATTTTTTGTTCGAGTCCTAAAATTAGAGAAAACCCTCATAAACTACTAAACAAGAGGAAATACATGCAAGTGTCATCAAAATACACTAAAGCCGCAGACAAACATCCAAAAGTGCTAGGGATGACCTTAAAATGTGGTATAGATTAACATAACACAAATTGTCATTATCAAAATATAGCATTTCTTATATGCACAAGAACACATGCAAGTGGTTGTGAACATAAAATTCATAATACTACTTCTACCACCTTATATGGGTGGCTAACTATAAGAGGCAATAAAAAACAGCTTTGGCAAGTTAAAAGCTCCTATATGCAGGGAATAACTAGAGTCTTAACAAAAGAAATGACACAAAGTCTAATCTAATAAGATTCTACAATGATTTATCTTGTATTATTTAGTTATATTTGAAACTTTATATACCAATAGGAAGCCATTTCGTGCCCATTTCGAAGGCTGATATGTTTACTATTTACAAAAACTTAATGGTTTTTGTAAAATACGTCAACAGATCAACCATAGACTATGAAAATATCCCTAATTATAAACCCCATGCCTCCTGGGTTATACATATTTTAGCAAAAAAAAAACTTTTACAAGAAATACATTTACATAAATATACTTAAGTTACATTTCTCCATAACAGGTATTTCATGCAGACTCGTCTTTTAAAAATAAAACTTGTCTAGGGTTTGGGGAAGGTTTAGTGGTTTCCTAAACGTGTGGGTTCGGGTTTTGAGAAACTTTCCCCATTGCTATCCCTAGCTATAGATCCCTCTAAGGCTACGAGGAAGGTCTTCAAATTCACAAAATTTTTCGCATCCTTTTTATATGGACGAAATACAAGTCATTGTCGTAACCTTCTACTATGAGTATTCAATTAACAATATTAAATTTAGTAAAATAGTGCTAGCCATATTTTTCCTTTTCTACACAATACTAACCTATATTATCATGTTGTTGGCATGTATTTTATTAACACAAGGGGGAAAAATCTTCTTCTTCTAAACTCATGAGAGACACTATACCAAAAAGAGCATGTACTAAGAGTGCATAACTATATTACGTGCACAACGAAGTTGGGGATGTCATCTCGAATATAGTTATTCAGATTCGACGAGGGGTATAAAGGATATGAAAAAATGTAAGGAAGTAATCCAGGCGATATCTTAGAGGAAAATAATTTTTCATGTCAATTTGCAAAAGTATTTTGAGGGTTCCAATCCATGAAGTTGGCCATGATAATTTGTAGGCGACAAATTGTAGAAAATAGGAACTATGGTCTAATATCAAGATCAATTTGAGGAACTGAAGGATCTCATTCTGGTTTGAATAGAGTACTGAATGAAGACTTTTACTCCGAAGTTTATTTAGTGGGATCGAGGATGATAAAAAAACTGTGGTTCATATGTTTAACTTAACTCCCTTTTTAAGAATGCAGGAGGTTATCCATGGGACCGTAGTATGTAGAAAATGTTGAATAGATATATATTCCATAAAGCATAATGGGACCTTAGTAATTAGTGACCAATCTTAAGTCTATGGATATTTTGGTCTAGAGCTTATCTGTCTCTACTTCAAAACTGTCACATTTCCAATTGACATGTGATTTTATTAGTGTGCATGGGCTGTCTCGTCTTAATTAGATTTATTAAAAAACATCCAAATTTTATAAAAAAATAAAATACTAGGTGGGTATTGTACATATATGAAATATTACAAAAACATTATGTAGAGGATAAAGCGTAGGAAAGTCACAACTCATAACTACCCGCACAAATTGTGATCACTTGCAGATTAAACATGAACTGAGGGAGCAACGAAAACAGGGGTTCAATGTAAATGAAAACAAATCGTTCTTCCGATAGTCACTAAATTTGGAACAAAGACAAATAAGATCCTGATCTAACCTCCACGTGGCATCAAACCCTTCCGGGAAAAATACAAAATTTATCAATAGGCGTTTAATCATGCAATCATAAAGCCTATGAGAAGCAAGAAAAAAACAGATATAATACTAAAAATATTTATAAAAAACATGCAATTTGTACCTAAAGAAGGGATTACTCTCACCCCCACACACGAAAACTATGATTTGGACTTTGAAGATAAAGTAATGTGCACAATTGTCAATCCTAGGGATAATGACCATGGGTCAAGTCAGCTACTAAGTAATAAAAATGCTTGGCCATGCATATCCTTAGGGATTACTCACATGCTCAAAGACATGGATACCCCAAGCTATTGAATACAATTGGCCATGGCTACTTACAAGGTTACATGATGACACAACAGAAGCAAATACTTACAGGGTTATCTTAGTATGGTAAGCTACTGCAGCTTTACCACACATCAAGCTTAATGTCTATCCTGACTCCATAAATGCCACAAAACACCATTATCCCACACAACAATAGAATAATGTACCGATGTATAAGCAAGCCATCCAAATTTGACAAAGCTTTTTGATCAATTAACTATAATAAAAAAATTGACAATAAATATTATATGAATAAATCAAGATATAGATACATCAATATTATGGCACAGAACTTAAGAGAAAAAATGCAGAAATTTAGGACACAAAACCAAGCAAAGATGGACAACGAAAAAAATGAAGACAGGCTCTTCGACTTTGACGTAGGCACTGAAAGAGGGATAAATGAGAGAGGAAGTGAAAGACAGAGTAGAAAACAGTGCTCGGGTGGCACGCCATGGTGGTGGTGTACTTTGCATCACTGTCGAGGGACTTAGGGTTTATCCACTGAGAGGCTGAGACACCTTTACATCGTAATAGAGTCTTTTAGAATCTTAGAGTGTGAGAGGAACCTTTAGGCTATCAGTAAAAATAGCTTGAAATATTATTTGAGAACCTCTCTATATTTAAGAAAAGAATCTCCTGAAATAAAGGTCTCCCACATGGATAGGTTGAGCGGACCATATGGAAATGTTTCTAACTATAACAGATGCAGTCGGTTAACTATACAGATAGCCGCTTGACCTTGTATATTCATCCTCATTGAGAGAGAAATAAAAAAGGGATGCTGCTCTCATGTTTAAACTATCGATACACATGTCAAGAATTTTCATTGATGGTTTTCCCCCAAGTAGAGTTAAACTATTAATTCACTTATCACAAATGCCTCTAACAATTAAATTAACAATGCTCACAACAGATTGAAATTCCATCTTATGGTTCCAAAGCCATATTCTTTCAACCCTGGAGCACTTAGCATATATAAAAGAGGAAACCACACTACTTGGCAGAGCATGGTGCTGTACATTAATAAAAAATCATTTGGGGGATGGTCTACCATTATAGAGTGGTCCGAACCAAACCTCAAAAAAATTCCAAATAGTCCCTCTACAATTATAGATAAATCCTTCAATTTACCTCAAAATATTAATGACTCAATTCGGGTAGTCCATTGGCATGGTTTTCTAAAGAGCATCAATTTGCCTCATATTATTATTACTCCTGTTATGACAATTGGACCCTGAGATACTGTTTTTTAGTAATATTTCTATCAATAAATAGTAAAATAAATAAATTAAACACTACACTCGCACGACAGTACTATAAAATATTGAATTATAGTTTAAATCTGAATGAATCCCAAATAAAAAGTGTTGAGAGCGTTCGTGCACACACACACCTACACAGAGTAATCAAATTTACTATACATGGAACAAACATGAATAATCTGTTGGGAAGATGAAAACCTCATCATAAGGTCTAATGAAACATCGAATATGGTTAGATATTAGAACTTGATTTATTTGCAAACACAGAGAATTACACAACATTGAGCAAATAAATGAATTTACGTGAATATAAACAGACACAGAGAAAATCGAACGACACAAGATTGACCATACAATAACAATATTAATTGTATGGAAAATGGTTTACAACTTTTAATGGAAAATACTACTCCCTCCATCCCAAATTATTAATCTCATTACTAAAAATAGTATTGTAATAACTAGGTGAGATTACAAAGCTACCCATCCGAGAGAACAATTATCCAAGTACATGTCTTGGGCATTCAATGGTATTTATAATTTTTAGGAGGATAAATTTGGTGAGTAAAACTTTTGTTAGTCTGTTTGACATTCAAATGGAGACTATTAATTTAGGAGGGTGGGAGTATATAAAAACAGGTAGATTTCACTCACTACAATATTTTGAATCTGAAATACCCGTACCGACAGCACAGCCATATTCTTTTATATAAAATGAAATAAAAATCACAAAAAATTTGAAGGAAGTAGTAAATTTCACATCCAGAGGGTCCATTTCAAAGTAAGGTTGTCGTTCATTTTTACAAAGTCAGTGCACACTTGCAATATAACTTTGATTCAAACAATCAAAATTACAAATAAAAAACTCATTAAAGAAGACATTCAGTAACTCAAATATGCATACATAGTGATATACCAATGTCCATGTACCTAGGAGGGGGAGGATATCTATTTTTCTATAGTCAGGAGACCATTCGTGGTTATGCATTTATATATTTTTTAATCTAGCTAAAAAATTAGAAGTATTATATGTTAGATTTTTCACAAAAAAAGTTCTAATGAAAAAACAAATTGTCATCTCACCATAACCAACCTAACCTTTGATTGAAGGGGTGTCGCCAGTCGCCAAAGAGCTTAAATTCCTCAAATAACAAGCCCATAAATTTTATTGTTTGCAATTTTTTTATGAAATTAGAAATGTGGGAATAAACCCTAATTACCAAACAAAAAAATAAAAAAATAAAAAACACCTTTTAAAGGGGAAAGATAGAAATTTTTGTGTTTGCAATTTGGTAAGAAAACGCAAATGAGAAATAGCCCTAAACTCTACCAAGCCAGGAAAATGATTATATATATATGGGAAATTAAAAGAGGAAAACATATAGAAACGGACTCAATAAAAATGTCAGAAGTATGAATTGTGGCATATTCAATGATCATGGAACTCATAAATTTAACAGATTCACCCCGTCATTCAGGGCAACCATCGATTAAACAATCCGGTTTATATCAAATTCACATGGAATTTAGATGAATCAAAAATAGTACTGGAATTTCGAGAACCTTTCTAAACGCACAAATTGAAAAACAAAAATCCTATGGTAGTCATTCAAAATCTTCTATGTGAATTCTTTGAATGCAATGATGCTTGCTGCAAAAAATGTTAAAAAGACAAATGATATGGTAATCAGCAAAATTACAGAGAAAATGAAATGAGATTCCTTATACTGTCACAAGTAAGCCTAAATTAATCAAACCAATGCAATACACTGTTAGGTATAGTATACAATAACAAATAATAAAAGAGATTTGATTTTGTATTACAGAAATTGCTAGAGAGAGAGAGAGGAGAAAACAGAGATCTCTTTCTCTTCTTACCTCTCAACTAACAATTAGACATCGTAGATGAATATATACCAAAAAAATCCTTACTATGTTAATGAAAGTACCTCTCGTTCTTGAATCTTCCTTCTCCGTTCTCTGTAATTTTACAGATAAAATATTTCTTTAATCGCAACTCTGAATAAAATTCAAGTTGTTCATTTAATAGTTATGTTTTTATTGCATATATACAAATAAAAACATATAGCTGGACCTTTTCTCTCTGTCTGCTAAGTGCTAGTTCAAGAATTTCAGCTCTCCTATTTTTAATAAGGATAAAAAAGTAAAACTTAATAATTGAATCAAAAGAAACTGAACAAATAATAGGAGTATAGGGAGACTGGTTGCGTTTGTTTTTTCATCTGAATCTGAAGTCTGAATCTGAAATCTGAAGACTGAATCTGAAGTCTGAAATCTGAATCTAAAAATATGTTTGTTTTTATGTTTGAATGTTTGAATAAATGTATTTAGACTCATTCAGACTTCTTAATCATTTAAAAAAATAAACACTTTTTAATACCTCTTAAGTCTGAATGGTTCAGATTCAAACTTTGGGTTTAGTAGTATTGTGGTTGGGTTTCGCTATAATAAAGTGACAAAAAATAGACCATTAAAAGACAATTAGAAAAGCAATCAAAGAAAAAACATTTCCAAAGAGAAAGCATTTGATCAAAATAAAATTGAGATATGACACACCATCAATCAGTCTTCTTTATGTTTGTGTTTGTCAAACACGGTAGATTTTCAAAGAATTGCGTTCCTGAATACTCCTTCGTTCTCCACACCTAGATCCCATGAAATGTCCTTAAATTTGTAATGTTTGTCAAAACAGTTAGTCTTTTAATTGAATTGCATCCTTTAATGCCCAACTCTTCTAAAGACGCCATCTCCTCAAGTCCCAGGATCTCAGTTAGTTTCTCACAGTCGAAAACAACTAATACTCTTAAAACTTCAAGGTCTGACGAGTCAGGTGATTTTTCATTTGACTTGCAAGCATCAATTTTCAAGGACTTTAAGAATATCAGTTCCCCAAGTCCCCGAATCTCAAAAAGAAGCACACAGCCAGAAGCATTTATTTTTACTAAGTGAATATTGTCTGACAAATCAGGTAAATTTTCAATTGCCTCGCATTCATCAATATTCAACGAATATAAGTCAGTTTCACACAGTCAGAAACAATTATTTTTCTTAAAGTTTCAAGGCCAGACAAATCAGGTAATATTTCAATTGACTTGCATCCAGTAATGTCCAAGATTTCCAATGAGGTATTCAGCTCCTAAAGTACCTGGATCTCAGTCAGATTTACACAATTAGAAGCTGTAATTTCTCTTATATTTTCAAGGGCTGACAAATCAAGTAAATTTTCGATGGACCTGCAATAATCAATACACAAGTTCTTTAACGAATTCAATCACTCAAATCCCCGGATCTCAGTGAGTTCCCAACAATCAGAAGATAATATTTCTTTTAAGTTTTTTAGGTTTGACAAATCAGGTAGTTCTTTAATTGATAAGCATCCACTTATGACCAATGACACTAAGGATTTCGGTTTCTCAAGTCCCTCAATCTCAATCAGTTTCTCACATTGACAAACTCGTATTGTTTCTAAATCTTCAAAATTTGACAAATTAGGGAATTTTTCAATCAACCGGCACCAAGTAATGTCCAAAACTTCTAACCACTTAAGTTCCTCAAGCCCCTGAATCTCAGTTAACTCAAGAAAACAAATGCATATGTAGTATCTTTAAATTTTTCAAGTTTGACAGCTCCAGTATTCCTCGCACTGATGTGTACGACAAGTCCAGGTGCTCCAAGGGTTCCAAAACCGTAAGTCCCTCAACCTCATGTAACTTCCTGCACCCACATATAATTAGTTGTTTTAGCATTCTCAACTTCAATATATGAGGTAATCTCTCAATGGATCTACAATCAGTCATATCCAAAACTTCTAAGGATTTCAATCCACCCAGGCCTTGAATCTCACTTAGCTTATAACATTTCTCAATCACTAAGGCCCCGTTTGGTTGTCCCAAAATTGTAAATTGGATCATTAATAACTTGATTCATTTACAAATTGTCTCATTAATTATGTTTGGTTTCATTAATGAAATAATTCATTAATTGCCCAATTTTAGCTCATGTGCAAAATTTGAAATTGAATCATTTCACAAAAAAGGTGAAATGAATTCATTTGAAATAGGAGTCACATAAAGTGCATATCCCCTCTCCCCCTCCCCTTCCCCCTCTCCCTCTCTCTTCCCCTCCCCCTCTCTCTTGATTTGTTTTTATCCTTTCTTCATAGAACCTTAACATCAATTTCAAATTACCAAACATTGTTTAAAATTGGATTTAACTAATTTCAAATTTACTCATTTACAATTAACTAATTCACAATGAACCAATTTACATAATCAAATAATTTGCACAACCAAACTGGGCCTAACTCTTTTAACCTTTCTAAGTTTGAGAGATCTGGTAATCTCTCTAGGCATTCACAACCTAATGTATTCAAGTATCTTAACAATTGGCTCTAAATCCAAAAACTCTAGAGTTGAAAAATTGGAACAATTGGCTCTTCTCAAGCCCAGGCGATTTGAGACATCTAGAACTTTCAATTTGGTTAAATTCCCAATTCATGGATCAATGTCTTCCAAATCTTCACGATCAGGAAGAATCAATCTCTCTAAATTTTTAAACACCAAAAAATGTGAAGCGGTTTTCAAGCCATGGCAGTATGAGAGATCTAGAAATTTTAACTTTCTTGCCATCTGTACAATAATAAAATATAAAGTCAAATTGCTTTTCACGGGGAATATCACAAGAAGTTATGGTAATTTAGTAATAGGAACAAAAACAGAGATTTGACTCCAACCCTCCTAGTCATCTCTGATAACGCAATCTGATAGTTGGAGGACAACAAGATTCTTTAGATGAAACTTGGGTAGAGATAAATTCACACGGTATCCCACACACTCCAGCCATCTTAAATTTGAAGCTCCAGCAAAGTATACGAAATACATTTGAGATACCTTAGATTTATTAAAGTCATCAAATGTTCTCTTGCAACATAGCGGGGATTCCAAAATTCCTTTGTATAGTCTATATTGTCAAGATGCAGGGCTACAATGTTCTCTTTTGTTCCCTGCCAAACAAAAAAACTCATGAATATTAAAGATTAGAGTTATTTGGTGTTTGACCCCCATTAATTCTTTGTAATTCAGTTTAACCTTTTTAATTTTCATTTCATGGGGTTTTTGGCCCCCGGATTAACTCTTAGAGACGTAAAACGTGTCACAAACGTTTTACTAACTATTTTTTACTATACTTTAGTCGTCATTAAAAGTTGTTATCGGTCAAACCCCCAAAAGTGCAAATATTGGGGGCCAAAGTCAATATCAAAGAATTAACGGGGCCAAACCCCAAATCACCCTAAAAATTACTTACACGCGTGTTTTTCGAAGCAAATTTGAATGGCTATTTGAACTTAAGGGTATTAAATATTAACCATTCAGACTTGAGCATATTAAAATTGACATATTTTGACAGATTATTTTAAAATAGTAAAAACAAATATTTTGAGCTGAATTTTTTTAGGGGTAAGATGAAATGTTTTAAATACCCCACAAAAAAAAGCTAAATAAATTTTCTAGTATTTTAATAATATTAGTCCGCACCATGTCTGCAATGATTGGTCCGCACCTAACACTTTATATATATATATATATATGATCGAGTAGGATGAAGAGAGAGAGACAGAGATATTAATTATGGGATTATTTGTCACCCTCCCTCAAATTCTTACCCGAATTTATATTTGAACAAAAAATGGACATCTCAAAAACATGTTCCAACCTTTTTCCATGCTAGATGGAGAGTTGACTAGACTATTTATTTTAAGACATCTTTTCAATTAGATGCCCCATATTCATCTTTGCATAAGCTTGATGAGGAGCATAAATCTACATTTCAAGTGAGGTTAATAATTCTACAAGTGTTGGAAAATAACCAATATACCGTTTTTGTGTTGTATACCTTCACTTGTGAGCTCTGATAATAATGATATGTTTTTTTGCCGAGATGGGACACCAATAGGCAGATGGAACCTTTTTCAACACTATTGGTTTATTAATTTATTAAGGGAAATGATTTGTGTCCCAAACAACTCTCCGAAATCCTCTCCAAATAGCATTAAGTGTTATACCTTATGGTATGAGTCCCGTCAGGGCACAACTCATTAATGCTCTTTGAAGGAGATTTTTGAAATTCGTTCGGTACCCTAGCACCACTCATTTATTAAAGGGAATACTGTTAGGATTTTTCTATAGGGCTGAGATCCCCAAATCTATTACTAGCTCTAAATTGTCAAAACCCTTAAAATCGACGCTAGTACTTTCTTAGTGACCTCAAACCTATTAGTCTCTGTAATTTCATAAATAATACAGTTACAAAGCTTATGGAGATATGATTGGTTTGGATGTACTAAAATTGTATGGTAAATTTTGGGGGTGCATAAAGAATATTTTTTAATTTTCTAATTATATGTAGGTACAGTTACGGTATGTTAACTTTTAGTTATACAAGCATTCAACCCACGCGATGCGTGGTCGTTTTATAATAAGATTATAAGACTGCTAAATAAATAAAGTTACAATAATTACTAAAATCTTACCATTTTCTTTAGATAAATATAATCATGTGAAGTGATTATACAAATTAAAAAAATTATAAAATAAACCTACCTCACCAATGTGTCCCATGAAAGCTTATGTACTCAAAACTTGAGGCAATTATGACCAAATGGGGTGCGCCAAAAATATAAACAATAACTACAAACATTGCAATTGCAATCAGGGACGTAGCCAGAATTTGTCGAGAGTGAGGGCCAATTAAATGGCAACTTATGGGGGTTCGGGGTCCATAGCCCCCGAACCGATTTTTTCTAAGGTTATTTTTGAGTATTTACCAAATAATTATTAAAATATTTATTTAATCTAATGAAAAGAGGAAAAAATAAATTCATTAAAAAATTTAAACCCTAAAAATAGAAGCGCAAATAAAAATTGCGCTGGAGAGCACTGGGGTGACTGGAGTCGTGGGTGGGTGCGGGGGTGGGTGTCGACTCCAATTTTCTTTTAAAAGAAACCTCTCCATAAGTTGACTGATTTGACAAAAAAAATTAGGGTAATTAATATCCCCTAAAAAAAGTAATAGCATTACATAACATCAATATAATATCCTCTAAAATTGATAGCATAATAACATGATGAAATTGTATTAACCCCAATTTTAACTCTAAATATTAACTCTAAAACCCCTAAAATTAAAAACCCAAACTAAATACAAACTTAAAAACCCTAAATATATATATAATTAGGTTCATTAATATCCCCCCAAAAAACTGATGGCATAAAATTAATACAAATACAATCACCAATCAAATAAATTTAGCATATATACCAAATAAACAAAACAATACCCACTAAACAGATGGGTGGGATGGGAGAGAATTACCGATGTCAATTGTTGTTGCGGTTCAATTGGCAAAACAGATGGGATGGGAGAAGAGAAGGGAAATGGAAATGGCTCCGTTGCTGCCTTGCCGTCGGCGATTTCGAATAGAATTGGAAATGGCTCCAGTTCAGAAATGAGATGAGAGGAAAACAGGTGGGCTTGGCCTGATGTCGTTACTCTGTTTCAAACTTTGAAAAATGAGAGAGTTTTTTAGGTCTTTAACAATTGGCTGACACTTTGTTTATTTGTAAAAATAACCCAAAAACTTTACTATTTTAAAGGGAAATGGAAATGGCTCCGTTGCTGCCTTGCCGTCGGCGATTTCGGATGGAATTGGAAATGGCTCCGGTTCAGAAATGAGATGAGAGGAAAACATGTGGTCTTGGCCTGATGTCGTTACTCTGTTTCAAAATTTGAAAAATGAGAGAGTTTTTTAGGTCTTTAACAATTGGCTGACACTTTGTTTATTTGTAAAAATAACCCAAAAAACTTTACTATTTTAATTTTTACCCCAAATATTTTTATATACCTACTTTTCTAAATAAAAAAATTGTGGGTGTTCGAGCCCCCTCTTGGCCTCACCTAGCTCCGTCCCTGATTGCAATACTTACTCTCAAGATCAATGTATTCAAATCATGATTTTATAAATATCAAGGCTACTACTTCAACAATGTGATAAATCGCACACCAAAATATCTTTAACGAATATAAACAAAAACTTAAAACAAATACAACAGTAATTTTCAGTATACAAAAAATATATTACCAACATGTTAGAGATGGAATATAGTCCCAACTCATATGGTTGATTGACAAAGGTGAATGCATTTTTTAGTTTGTTCCTTGGCTAGAAATATTTTGTTGAGGTTCTAATCCAAAGCACCATATGAGAGATACCAAACCGATAGATTTATGGATAGGAAATGCTTGGGACCATGCCCAACTAAATTCCTTATGTCTGAATATGCTCTAAGAGAATCATGCAATTAGTTGATTATCAGGGAGGGGAAAATTTTCATTCGGATAATTGTGCCATTAAACTAGACTTTACGTTGTCACCCCAATTGCTATTTCTTGGTATTTGTGGATTTCTCGAAACGAAGGTAGGTTCGATGAGATAAAATGGAAGGTTTGAAAAATAAATGAAGATTCTGAGAGATGAATTTATGATATAGTCATTTACATAACATACAATAACTAATATCTCAAGGAGAGACAAATTTTCACTATATTGAATATTCAAACGAAACAGTGAAGGATGCACAAAAGGTTATCCAAGGACAAACTCAGGGAGTGGTCTAATTTGTAATGAGAATTGTGAAATGTAACGGTGAAGGAACAAAACATGATGATAAAGGCTCTCTATAATGTATAAAGTTAGAATTACTAAGCTTCGAGTGATTCTCAATGATATACCCCCTCTATGGCAGTTATGCAATTTCATTTTTAGAATAGGCAAGTTGTTGGAGACATACAATGTATGTCCTCTCATGCAAAAAAATAAGAAAATTCAGGGACTGATGGTGCTATTATCACATAGCTAACATAGTTGAGAACATTGCATCCCTCTACATACTTAATAGAAGATGTGAATATGGATAAATTGGGTCTTTTAGCCTTATAATTAATTAAAGGGTTGTTTGTATAGCTTGTTAATATGCATTAGATTGGGAACTTGATGTATAAACTCATTTGAATTGGTAGGTAAGGTCTAATGTCCCCCTCACTCATGTTTAGCTGGTGGCAAACGTGAAATTAGTAAAATTTCTTCACAGGGGTCCTTGGTGATTCCCTCATGTGGGTTGCAATAAAAAAGAATATATATATACACACACACACACACACACACACAAACATGGATACCTTTTAACTACTAAATTCACACTTTATGTTATAGTAAGCAAATTTTCATAGTTGCATAAAACAATACTGCAAAGGAATTGTATATTTTAAAACAATTTTGTTTTTACTTAATTAATGAGTAAATAAAAAAGTGCTAAATAAGGAGACTAATTAATGATGCCCTTAAATATTACCGTATAGCCCCCCACCACGTCACAGGCATCCTTACAAAGCCGTAGCCTACTATGCTCCCCGATTTTTCTGCTTTGGTCTCTAATCTGATTATGCATTCATATTATATTATCATCTCCAACTTTTATCAGAGACCTATGAACGAGGACATTCCAATTACTGGATAAATGTCACGATCCTCCCACATGAAGAAAAATGTCTTATATCCCCTCTAAGACATGCAATATCAAGAAATATTTGCTCCTAACAATAACCTAATGCATTATAGCTTATTTTTAAACTTTCAAAGACGTCCTCATTAGGTATTTTTTTTAGCTTTCTAAATGTCTCTTCTTAATAAGCTTTGTCCTCCCTAATGGATAACAATGACCCTATAGTAACAAGCACCAAAGGAAGCCCTCCAGTAGTGAATACAATATTCTTTGATAGGTTGGAATAATCTTCTGGGGGAGAGTTCTTCGGAAAAGCATGCATGCTAAAAAGTTGAAGAGAATCATCAGAATTCATGCATAGTGGTTCGTAACTCCTATAGACCTTTGGTAAACCTTTTTTTTACAACTCTTTTCAAGATAATGTAGAACCTCCTTATTTCTTATTGTAATTATGATCCCACCTCTTGAACCAAACTCATCCCATTTTCCTGCAAGATTATCAAATTGTGGTGCTTCATTTACATCGTCACGAACAATGAGAAAGTATTTCCATTTTCTGATCTTAGAGAGAAGTTCATTTTTCAAATTTGGGTTGTTCTGAATTTTCTCAAACATCTTCAAGGAAGAAACAACATTGAAAACTCTCATAAAGATGGTTGTAGATGACCTTAGAAATAGTTGTCTTACCAATACCACCCATACCATGGATTCCAACAATTTGTACACAATTCGAGTTGAGATCTAGAATATCATTCATTTTTTTTATGTGATGATCCATTCCAACCAAGTTTTCTGGTAATTCCATGCATTTTTTCTTTAAATATGACAAGATCTTTTTAACAACCCTCTTCACGAGTTCTCCTTCATGCCTGCCAGATATATAATTAACCTAAAATGAAAAAAAAATACTTAAATGGAAAAAATAAACATCAAAGAGAAAAGAGTAATGAAGTGTTCGTTATTTATATTTTTCAATCTCCTGAAGAATGTAGCCGGTGATTGACTAAAGTAAAAAGCAAAGAGAGAAAGCAATAAATAAATAGAACTAGTGTTAAAAAAATCCCCACCTAGTCTCTTGGCACTACTATATCGCTTTGCCTCAGCCACAAGTGTTAGGCGATGATCTCTCATTTTTTAGGCAAATATATATATATATATATATATATATATATATATATATTCCCCCTCTGTCTAAATTAAGAGTCCCTTTTTGAAAGTCAACCAATTAAAGTAAAAAAATTACTTACAAATTTATCCTCGATAATTATAACATACCGTTGAAATACAATACATGCATCTCAATCATTGTTCTCTCACAAATACTGTTTGTATGGGTAACATTTAATCTCATTGAGTTTTATATACTTAATTTGGGACAAACAAAAACTTGAAACAAGAATCTTAATATGGGACATGACTCTTTGGCTAGCATGATATGTAATTTTATTGATTGAATGATTTGACTAAAACTTTATGTTGAATTGTTAAGCTTGTGCTAATAACATATTTTTTTTAATATTCTTTTTAAAATATATAAAAAAATAGGTGTCAAGCGACCTCCCGCCTTTCGTTTTTTATTTTTTAAACATTAACTAAAATAGCTTAAGCAACCATTTTTATTTAATTTTTTACTTGTTATTTCAATCTCTGGAATTTCTAGAACTTGTGGCTACTTGATATATCTTAACATCTAACAATATAAACAAATTATGTATAAATACTTAGAATCATATGAGTTAGCAAATAGGATTGAGTGAACGATTTATCCATCGGTTTCTTTCTTCAATTCCAAACGCTTTAATTTTTTGACCATTATGAGAGCCTCTTTCCATCCTTGGACAATCATATTATCAAAATTCTTCTTATATATGAGAAAGGCCTCTTCGTAACTCCCCGTTTGATGTCGTATGTCAAACGGATCTACATCATAGAAAATAGGGAAAATCTTTTGACCATTAGTATTGTAGTAGTGGACCATGTGAGCAAGCTCATTTAAGCACAATTTACTATAAGAATGGCTCTTTGAAAATATTAGGATGAATTTTTTGGAATCCATAATTATTTTAAGAATCTCAGGTCCGATCTCCTCCCCAACATGAAGCTCGTTATCATCCCGAAAAGTACAAATGCCTCTATAGACAAGATCGTTATAGAGGTAATCAGTGAAGCCCTTACGAGTGTCTTTGCCGCTAAAGTTTAAGAAAACTTCGTATACTCCTCCTGCAGAGGAGGAGGAAACATATGAAGTGTTCCCTGGAGTTGGGCTTTGTGTTTCCCCTTTTTTGTGGTTTGGATTTGGCTCTTTAATCTCCATTGAACACTCTCTAAATTTCTCATTACACTTCATCTCCCCAATCCCCCTAAAAAAATCCTCTATGTGAAGGGATTGTACGTGGATTATAAAAGTTGCAAGAATAAATATTAAAAACATGTAGTTCCAACATATAAAGAAAATTTAAAGCATTAATATTTCTTTCTCATTCAATTTAAATACAACCATGACAAATAATTATTGGAATAAACCTAAGACGACCCATTTGTGTGTGCTTGTGTCAGTTTTGAACATGATAAAAGTATCGTGAATAGTAATAAACACTAAGATCTAGTATATCACCTTAAATTTGTTATAGGGAACTATTTGGACAAAACTTATAATTTAGAGGAAATAAAATTTAGAATTTAACTTCATGTTATAGGCCACATCGAAATAATAAGAATGAAATCATATCTTGTAATTGCAGCTAAAATGGGTATATATATATATATATATATATATATATATATATATAATATCTAACTTAAACAAATGGATATTCAAAAATTTAACTTGTCAATTTCAATACAATCACAATGCACGAAGAATTTCTATATCAGTTCTGCAATATAAATTTTATATCCCTATATACCCAAACAAAAATACAATATTGTGTCTATAACCCATGTATCACCAACAACATATGCGTATATTGCAGTTTTACCTTCATCTAAGAAAAATAAAAGTAACCATATGATTTCATTACATCCATATCAATCCCAAAAGTCTCACCGTTTTACATTACATCAACCAAAAAGCCAAAGGAACACCACAAATATTTAATTGTTCCTTATATTCATCAATTTTATCCTTGATGCCAAACATACTATTACATAATTTTATTTCTATGTGTACTTGCATAAGACTTCAATTCAGATTTTCCCAAAAGCGAATGACTTAACCCTACATTTTTTTTACTATTGTTTTTAGAACTCCAAATACTCTATTGGCCACGTATGTGCCTGAAACATTCTTGAATACAATTACCCTTTCCATTTTTGGACATAACTAACGAGTAAAATTCTATAATACTAAACAATTCTTAATCTCAGCCATTGATTGAAATAAGAAGTCTTACAAGTTTTTGAAGCATTTTAGTGAAGAAATAGAATTTTAGCCCATATCATTGTATGATTTAATTTTGGTCTTATCCTTCCACCCTAACCTCATACTTATTCCAAAATAATTTTGTCTTTATCATTCCATCCTCACCTAATCCTTTCACCAAAAATTTATGAAATATAAACCAAAAGAATGTGAATTATTATATATCCTTAAAATCAATCTCAATCGCTATCTATATGTGTATCTAAATTTATTAGTTGTCTCATTTTGTGGGAGAAATAAGAGTGGTCATATGTATTGGGTTTGTGCGACGTTTGTCCTAGTGATGGGAGATGGTGGTTTTGGTGAGGTGTGTGTATATAAATGTATATATACATAATAAAAAATTTGAATTTGTGCATACAGACATGATTTCTGTCGTTGAAAATAAGACTATTAATTTAGGCAACACCCATTTTTCAAAAGATAGTTACATACCTTTGAAGCTACAAGTCAAATGTAGTAAAAACAAGAGAACACATAAATAAGAGACATGGGTTAAAAGTTTGATCACGCATCACCAAAACAAAAATTAAAGAATCTTCTTTGATTTTTAGCCACAACTTAATGAAAGGATCATAACAATAAATTAAAAAATATATGGGTTGTTTGGTCTTTCGACCTCCATTCGTTATACCGCATATCACTTTAGTACCAAAATTTAATGTAATATTAATTTGGGTACTATTTTCACTCTTGCAATGCAATATTTACACCGATTATACTTTTTAGGGATTTTTTACTCACCCCCACATTTTAATGTAATATTTGACACGAGCGGGTTATCTAAAATATTGTACAAAATAGGGGGTTAAGTCTACGAATTTATTTGACTTTGCCCCCTGTTTATAATGCAAAATTAGACTTAACCCCCTGTGTTGGGAGCAAAGTCGAAAAATTATGAAAACGAAGGGTTAAGTCGCATAAAGAATTGGGGGTTATGTAATAATTAACTAATTTTTATGTCATTTTTTCCTCGCACAAGTGCCACAAAGAGTGACAATTGTACCCAAAATGATATTACATAAATTTTATAGATAATTTGGCTCTAGGTTATGTTCCATCATATATTTGGATTTATAGGACACTAGTTTCCATTTTTATAAATATAGTCCCTATGGCACAATAACATTTATTTGTGTGGTCCCTTTAGAGTTAAGAGTACACAAAACACATAATTTTAACTGTTTTAGTTAAAGATATATTTATATTTACACCACTTATTCATTCTCATTTAAAACACTTTTCCAAAAATAAACACATAACCCCACCCCACCCCACCCACTGGAATACTCATCGGAACAGTCTGTCGGAATCCTCGCCAGAGACCACCAAGATTCTCGTCGGATTGTTTCTCTCTCCTCATTTCTCTCTCTCTTCATCTATTTCTTTCATTTTTCTGGTTCGCGCCAGCAGCACCACCGTCAGAGCTGGAGAAGAAGGTTTTTCTCCGAAAAAATAAAGGTTTTAGTGAAATAGTAAACTTATCTATTTCGATTTTTTGTCATAAAATATCGAATACATGTGTTGTTTGATAGATTTCGACGAGTAGATTTCAAATATATAAATTTTGTCAACTTTGGATTTGTAGATTTAAAGTTATGGACTTTTAAAGATTTGATAATTTTTTGTATGAGTTGTCAACTCATTTTAATGGTCTTTTTAGTACAGGGACTAAATTTATAAAATTTTGTTGATTGTTCTATTTTTACATACTTTTGGGTTGGGATGGACCTTTCCCCAAAAACCTTAAAATTTTAATACCCAAATTGATATATGACATAAATCATGTTGATGAAACCCATCCTAAATTACCAGAAAATGTATTTACATGGAGACCTGTCCATGACAAAATCGAAATGATGTAAACAAAACGTATAAAATTATTACCTATTTGAAGGAATTTCTCCCGTAGACCCCAGCAAGTTTAATTCTCCCAAAATATCACCTTGTTGATTTTAGCTTTGAAGAGATAGATAGAGAATGTGAGATGAAAAGGGTTTTCTTTCATTTGGTCAACTAGCAAAAAGTCTCCATCCAGCTAGAGGAGGACCCATATGATGTTATTCATTTACAGCTTTCCACGTTGTTCCGTTTAAAAATGTCTAAACGATGTTTGAAGGTTAGTAATACTAGGCACACCCAAATTTTGAACCTTTTTTGGGGCTCTTTGGGTTATGTTTTTGTAATGGAACTCATGTGAACACAAACACCTTTCAATGTATGTTTGATACATTAAACGTTATTTCGATTTTGACCCCTGCTTGTTATACTTGTTTGGATTTTGGCCCCCATTTAAAGCCTATTGTATGTTAACCCCAATCTAAAAACTATTGTATATTTAGACCCAAATTTTCACTTTTAGCGAGGATTTCTGATTTTTTTTTATATTTTTAGCGATGCATTTTTTCCAAAAATTATCGCTAAAAGTAAAAAAATGGGGGTCAAAGATACAATAGTTTTTAAAGTGAGGCCAAAAATCAAATGGATATGTAACTAGTGGGGGCCAAAATCCAAATAACCCTTTAAAAAAGGGATCTTAAGTATTTAGTCTCATTTTTTAAAATTTATTTGTAGCCACTCCCTTCTTTTTAGTTTTTAGTTGTTGTTCCTATTGTCACCACTATGGAACAAATGCCATTCTCTGCAGAAAAAAAGGGACAACTATCGAATAGTTATGGACGATTTTGAGTGATTATGAAACTTACTACTATTTTAAAAATACATGGGATGAGAGCATAAAACATCTTAGGAGATGAGACCAAACCTAAAAAAAAAATTGAGCCTCCCTCGTATTACTCTACCTTTAAGCTAAAAGTTAAACGTAAACGCCAAACGATACATAATTAAGAGATATGGGTAAAAAGTTTCCTCAAGCATCACCAAGGTAGAAAGAACCACAAACATAAATACAATGCATAAAAAATACTTTACAATAATTTTATAATTTGTACGATGGTGAAAATTTTTAGATGCCTTTATCACCAACCAACATAAATTAAAGGGTTAATTACATTTAGGCCCCCTGAACTATACCCCTACTAACACTTCACCTCTAGTTCTTTCACTTTTTTCAAATGACCCCCTAACTTTTAAAACAACTACAATTAACCCTCTTCCGTCTAACTCCGTTAATTTTTTTGGCAAAAACCGATAGTCATGTGCATGGCACATGACCTTATGTAAGGGCATTTTTTGTCCAAACCTAAATATTTTTGAAAAAAATCTTTAAATAACACCAAAAATATTTAAAAATTAAGAAAATACCAAAAAAATATATATATAAAAAAATTGGGAAAATTTTTTGAAATTTCAAATATATATTTAAAAATTCTGAAAATACCAAAAAAATATTTAAAATCTGCAAAATACTAAAAATATTTTAAAATTTGTACTATGGTTAATTTTTTTTGTGATGCCTTTATCACCTACCAACATAAATTGAAGGATTAATTACACTTAGGCCCCCTGAACTGTAATACCCCGCATTTTCTTCTAAAAAAAATGAAATAATATTTTTGGGATAAATAATCAGTTTTGGAATTGAACCTACTTAAATTTTTATTTAAAAATGTCCCAGTTGAAATTTTTTATTTAGTTATATTTGTGTGTGGTTAATTTTTACGTGCATGAATATTGCATTTTCATATAATGAAGAAAAATGTAAAATTAATATGCGACACAAATTAAAAATACCTATTATTGACATAAATAATTCGGAACACATTTCGGGACACATATGGGCTCATTTAGATGATTTAGGCCTTTAAAAATATTCCCGAGTCAATAATATATAGGTTGGGGAAGTTTTAGTCCAATTGGATTATGGATTTGGGTCCATTTGGGGGACCAAAAATTGGACTTAGGGCCCAACTCGGGATTAATCACCTAATTAGAGGTTAAATGGGGGTCAACCACTCTCCCACTATTATTCCACGAACCTAAAAATCCCCTAATTTTTTGGACCGACATTCCAAATCAAATTTGACTTGACTTGAGTCTCTCAATTTTTCTTCTAACTCTTCAATTCTCGACTCAAGTAAACATATATGCGTTTTAAACATAAGAAGCTCTTTCTTCATAGCCTCCATTAAAACTCCGAGGCTATCACTCCCACGTTCTAGAAACTCGAGCTTCTCACGAAGATCTCTCTCATGTGTCCTAAGGTCTTCACCTAAATCACTCTCATTATTCACCTTGACACGTTCTCTCAAGCAAGCTTCCAACTTCAAGTTAACCCTTTTTATCTTTATTGATTCTTCATATAACTATCGAAAAGCAACTTGAAGATCACTCTCATCAACCTCTTCTTAATTTTTACTATCCATTCCTCTTCTCCACTCTCATTATCATAAAAAACATGGGATTCACAAACTTTGGCCTCAGAAGTGTCTTGTATTAAAACGTCATCATTGGACGATTTCTCATTATCACTTACATGACTTGCCATGAACATGGTAAAGTTGCGCCCAATGGGGGAATCAGGTCCCTCTTTCGATTCACTATCACTAAGGGTGGCATTGTACGAAATTGGTCTTTTGCCCTCCTTCGTTAGTCTAGTGGGACACTCACGTTCCCTATGGCCATACCCCTCACAATTATAACACATATTCGACTCGTCCCTATTAAGGTCTTCATTTTGATATTTAGGGAACTTTTCGGCTTTGTCATGCTTAGACTTTTCAAATTTCTTAAAATTATTTTTAAGATTATCTTTGTTAAACTTAAGAAATTTTTAAAACTTCCTGGCAAACATAGCCATCTCCTCCGTGTCTTTATCACTCTTATCATTCGAAACTTATTTTTCCTCCTTCCAAATTTTCAAAGAAATGCCCTTATCTTTCTTCTTCTCATCTTTGGAGGAAATCATATCAAGTTTATAGGTTTTTAAGTCACCTACAAGCTCCTTGAGTTTTGTAGAGTGCAAGGTGGGTAAAAAAATTTACATGCTCACTTTAGGAACGAATTTATTGAGTAATGACCTCAAAATTTTCTTCACAACACGGTCGTCGGGTATCTTGTCACCTAAATTACAAGATGAATTAACAATGTGGCCATCCTCGATCCTCGTCGCAGGCGGGCGCGTGAAGGGAGGATCCTCGGGTCCTGTGCGTCCCTCTAGAGAGCTCTTCGGCCGGCGTCATTTTAGATGAGGTGTAAAAATGTAGAGAGATTTAGAGTCGCCAGTCTATTTTACTCAAAACAGACAAAAGAAAAGGTGGAAGCCATCCCGAAGGACGGCATCCAAAGACATACTGGTGTATACGAAACCAAAATGATTCGAGAAGGGTTCGGAGGCTAAGTTACGAAATGGGAAGGTGTTAGGCACCCATTCCGCCCTTTCGGTCTCTCATGAATGTTTGTTATTTTACCTTTTTATTTTCTCCGTGATATGTGTGCATGTGTATATATATAGTGGAGATAGGAATCCTCGACTTGTACCATGGAAGAGATAAAGTGAGTCATCCGTAGGATGGTATAAAAATAATATTAGAAAATAAGATTTACACGATTACCATTACGTTTATCGTTCTAACGGAACGATAACGCATATGGGGTAATACGTCACTAAGAACAAGTATATAGAATATAAGAAAATTGGATTTAGAGAAGATAAAAATGAGGGAGAAAGTGTGAATAGGACTCGAGTCTTGGGTTTTACCCCGAGATGCCTACGTAGCCTATAAAGGCATCAAAGTCCACGTATTTCGAATACAAAATGAGGGGTGGGGTTTATCCCATAAATCCAAATGGAGGATCTCTTATTTATGAGTGTGTGAGTGTGTACAAAAAGTGTTTTAGTTGCGAGAAAAGTATGAGAATCTCTATTTGGAATTTATGAGCAAACCCTCTTTTTCTTATTTTTTGGGTTTTATTTATATGAAAATAAGAGATGTGCAATAATACTAAATAAAAAGTATATTAGGATGTGTGAGATGAGATAATAAAAGTGCTAAGTAATAAAACAAGTTATTGAGAATTTAAGAGAATTTAAGAGAAAGTCAAGAAAGTTGGACCTTCTTGAAAATCTTGAGCTTGATCTTGAATGTTGGAGAGAAGCCCTTGCACTTGGATGATGATTGAGAGTGGATAATTCACCAAGTTTGATGAAAAGTGGAAGTTAGAAAGGGATTTGGATGTTAAAATCGCGCTGTCTTCGAGAGAGGTTTTTAGGATTCGCTGAGAGCGATTTTTATCAGATCTGGGCTCCTCCTTGCAAATGAGGTGAAGACCTCCTTTTATAGGCCCAGGTCACTGCTGATTGGCATAGACCTGGTCCTGCCTATCGGCAACTGCCGATAGGCAGGGTCTGGAACCTGCCATTTGGCAATGTGTTTTGAGGCCTTTTCGAAAAATTGACTGCCATGGGCAAACCATTGGTCAGAATCATGTATGGGGAAGACCATTGGAAACGTAATTCAGAGACCTTTGAAAGTCCTTTGCACCTCTCTCGGGTTTGGTAGTTGACTTTGGGTCAAATATGGCTCAGAAGCATTTGTCGGTCCATTGGACAGGGAATCGTTCGGACGCAAACACATCGTTCATCCGCATGGTAAGTCCAAATCGTGCACAGGGTGGATTGTTGGAAAGGTTAGGAGATGTACTTTGAGATTCCAAAGAGTTTGACCTAATTTGGGGAGTTGACTTTGGTCAACCGGACCCTAGAAACATTCAGTGACCTCTTGGAGTCAAACGGATCCTTCGTCCGCATGGTAAGTCGGAATCGCGCACAGAGCGGACCATTGGAAAGGGGTTTCAGTGCCCTTCGAAGATTCATTCAGCCTCGATCGAGCTAAAGAGTTGACTTAGGTTAAATAGAGTCCGAAAGCGCCCGGTGGCCTCTAGATCAAGTTTCGGACGGAAACGGATCGTTCGTCCGCATGGTAAGTCAGAATCGCGCATGAGATGGACCGTTAGAAAGGGGTTTTAGTTCCCTTCAAAGATTCATTCAGCCTCGATCGAGATGAAGAGTTTAACTTTTTGGTCAAACGGAGACTGGGAGTGCCCTATGGCCTCTAGGTCAGTACTCAGGGTATGACCTGGGTTTGTAGTGATGAAGGGAGGTACTAGGGACCTAAGGAGAGTTAGGGGGTAACAGAATGGGGTGTCTACAGATCCCCACGATGTGTGACTTTGGAATAAATAATAACCGTCAAATAGACACCACATGATGCTTTTGATGGAGTATAACTGATTCAGAGGGTCAAGACCAATTCTATGGACCTAAGGGGTGTGCTGGGGATGACCATTTTTGTGGGTCGAGGTCAAATCTATGGGCTTAAGTGATGAGAGTGATCGATTATGTGGGTCAAAGCCAATTCAGCGGGCTTAGGGTGAGGATCTAATAACTAAGGTCAATTCTGACCTAAGAGTGGTAACAACCGAGGATCGAGGTCAATTCTGACCTAAGAGTGGTGAGGACCGAGGACTGAGGTCAATTCTGACCTAAGAGTGGTAACAACCCAGGCCCAAGGTTAATTCTGACCTAAGAGTGGTGAGGATCGAGGATCGAGGTCAATTTTGACCTAAATCAAGTGATGATCCAAGACCGAGGTCAATTCTGAACTAAGAGTGGTGGCTACCGAGTACCGAGGTTAATTCTGACCTAACTGAGGTGACGATCCAAGACCGAGGTCAATTCTGACCTAAGAGTGGTGAAGACCGAGGACCGAGGTTAATTCTGACTTAACTCAGGTGATGATCCAAGACCGAGGTCAATTCTTACCTAAAAGTAGTGATGACCGAGGACCAAGGTCAACTCTAAGCTAACTCAGGTGACGATCCAAGATCGAGGTCAATTCTGACCTAAGAGTGGTGACGACCGAGGACCGAGGTCAATTCTGACCTAACTCAGGTGATGATCCAAGACCGAGGTCAATTCTGACCTAAGAGTGGTGAAGACCAAGGATCGAGGTCAATTTTGACCTAACTCAGGTGACGATCCAAGATCGAGGTCAATTCTGACCTAAGAGTGGTGACAACTCAGGATCGAGGTCAATTCTGACCTAACTGAGGTGACGATCCAAGACCGATGTCAATTCTGACCTAAGAGTGGTGACGACCAAGGATCGAGGTCAATTATAACCTAACTCAGGTGACGATCCAAGACCGAGGTCAATTCTGACCTAACAGTGGTGACGAATGAGGACCGAGGTCAATTATGACCTAACTCAGGTGATGATCCAAGACCGAGGTCAATTCTGACCTAAAAGTGGTGATGACCGAGGACCGAGATCAATTCTGACCTAACTCAGGTGACGATCCAAGACCGAGGTCAATTCTGACCTAACAGTGGATAAAGATTGGATTTTGATTCTGCTGGAGAAAGTGCTTTGTGATTTTGATCTGAGCTGGGGAGCTGATAGCAGGGGAAGCTTTTTTTTCCTTAGGAGGCCTCGCAGGGGGAACAACCAATTTTTGGTGCTCTAAAAAAATCCACTGGGGAAGTGATCAGGCGATCCTTAGAGATCCTTCGAAGTTTTGTCGAGAGGAGATTCACTTAGTTTTTGAGGATTTCACTGGGAAAGAGGGGTTTCGCTTGAGTGAATGCGAAATTTTCCTGGTGAAAATGTTCTAAATCCTTCTTGGGATTTTTAGGAATTTTTTGAGGATTTTTTGGGGCTTTTTGGTATTTTTTTGGAAGTTTCGTACGAAATTTAAGGGGGGTGCTGGTCGGCATGGTATGAGGGGTGCCATTCGGCAGTGGCACAGACTTTTGGAATACCTCGGGAAGGTAAGGAGTTAGTGCCGATCGGTATGGTGGGGGTCAGTGCCGATCGGCATGGCGTTTGGCATCCTATATAAAGAGGGCGAATCCCTTCATTTTTTCACAGCTTCTTTGCTTTCTCTCTTTCTGCGATTTCTCTACAAATCTTTCTAGCATTCCGATCTTCAAGAAATGGCCGCTTTTGTGAGAATTGCAGTCCACAGGGAGTGGTTGACCGTTGATGACTGGGCGAATGTGGAGTGGAGGGCCAGGGCGCCTCTTTCTTTGGGGAGTGAGAACTCCTTTGATGCGTTTGAGCCTATTGTGGATGAGCGAACTTTGTTGCGGGAGCCTTCGCATCATCGCTCTTCGAAAGTGAATCCTGGCGGTAAGTGACCTGACCTTTGGCATTCCTTTCTTTTTGGTGATTTTTCTTTCTTTCTTGACTTCTGATGAGATTTTTTTCCTTTTTTCCAGTCCTATATTTCTTTGAAGAACATGCGCGCCCATGGGACGACGGGGCTCAGGGATGTCTAGGAGCATCTCCCACCTGTTGTGCATTGGGTGGTATCATCAACGGGTTTGGGGAGGTTGGCATCTGCGCTAGATGAGATGCCTCGTTTGATAGCGGTCCTGTGATCTTTGAGGGAGAGGTGGTGGGATACTACTCACACCTTCCATTTTGACTTTGGGGAGATGGCTATGAGTCCCATAGATGTGCAGCAGCTGTTGGGGCTGGATTTTGATGGATAGCAGATAGAGGTGGATCGCTCTTTGCGAGTGAGACCAGAGGCATTGCGTGCGGCACTTGGTGATGTAGGGAGGATAGTCTCTGGGGATTCTATTCTGCTGTCTCTGCTGAAGGAAGTTCTGTTCGGCAGGGTGATTGATGTGGAGGATGGGATGCAAGTGCGGCAGGCAACCCGATTATTTATTTTGCTGGTGTTGGGAGGTTTCATGGTGGCATCGAGTGGCGACGTCGTCTATTTGTGGTTCTTACCGTACCTTAGGATGTTTTCTAACATCCCTTTCTATGATTGCGGGAGCCTGACTTTAGCGACCCTTTACTCTTCTCTAGATGCATTCAGTCGATGCTGCCGACAAACTTTTACTAGAGCCATGTACTTTCTTGAGGTATTCTTTAGTTTATACATTTCTTTTCATGCATTCACATTTTCCTTTCATGTATTCGCATTTTCCTTATGCGTCTCTTTTTGTTTGTGAATTCTTATCTTTGACAGACGTGGTTTTATGAGGTGATTGGGTGCAATACCCCACTATTTGCTCTGAAGGACGACATCGTTGGGGACTTCTATCGATTGTATCAATGGCGTAAGACCAATCGGCAGTCGAAGGGATCTATCTCTCTAGAGGCGGTGCATCAGGTCTTGAATGACCTGACCAGTGGTAGGGTAAGACTTTTTCTATTTCAGTCTTGGTTTTTGCACTTTCTGATCTTATATTGATTTATGCCTGCTTGGATATTTTCAGGTGACCTTTTATCCCTGGGGGACAGCCATTCGGTATGCGGGGACGACTGAAGTGAACGCGCAGATGAGGCATTTACTGGCGCATGAGTTCGGCCATTCCTGGTATCTTGGGGAGAGGGTGGTCTGCCAAATTGTTGAGGAGGAGGTGGTGGTTCAACCTGCGCAGCCTCCTATGCCTATGAGGCGGGAGCGACTACTGTCGGAGGATGCGAGGATCGCGGCAATGATCGACGAGCCCTACTTGTTGTACATTAATACTGTTGCGCCATATGACTATATGGAATTTGTGACGGGTTGGTTGATGGCGCCCAGCATATATGATGCCCTGACTTTCCCTCCTACGGATTCGAGTTGGGCAGTGGGATCTTCCCACAGTGGTGGCGGTTCAATGGCATCTGCGGCGCGACGACCTTAGAGGTTCCTTTTGTGCGGTTGCATACTCCTTCGTACAACATTCGACGAGCTGATGGATGGATGGTGCCTATGCTGAATCGTCCTCATGCGATGGTTCCGGAGGAGTTGGGTTTAACAGAGGAGGTCCTCCGACCTGCGGTATACCTTTCTGTTATTCTCTTTCTTTTTTTTTTTAGTCATCTTTGCTTTGATACTGATTTTGCCTTTTTCTTGCAGCAAGTCCGAGTGTCGACCACTTGGCTAAGAGACATCAGAGACTGGATATCTTCGAGGACTGCCCATATTCAGGATGTGGTTCCTGTTCCTTCTTGCTTAGTGCCATTTGCTTCGTCCGGAGAGGACTCTGGCTTGGGTAGTGGTGGTGCATCGTCTCGCCGTATGTGAAAGAGAGCACCTCGCAGGGGTGGAAGCTCTTAGAGAGAAAGGTGGGTGAAAGAGAGAGAGTGCGAGTTCGGGCTGAGTCCCGCTGTTTTTTGTTTTTTTCTTTTTATTTCCTGTAAAATTGATGTAACACAAAAACAAATAGATGCAATGCAATGGAGTTTTTTATTATCTTTTATTAATGAATGAATGCATGCACATGCACTTTCTACATAGCTGCTGAGACCATAAAAGGAGTATTTTTGGAATTTTTGAAGGAAAGTTTTTTTTAATTAAAAGGGGAAATTATATAAGGAGGAAAAGGGATTTTGAAATTCTGTTGAGAATATCAACTTATTTTTATTGAGTTTTCTGATTTGTCAAAAGAGAAAAAAAGGGAAATTTCTAAAAATGGGGGATTATCAATCGGCAAGCACCCTGTCCTGCCTATCGACAGTTCAGTCCAGTCCCATCAATTCAAAGCTTTGATTGGTACCCTCTTTAGCCTTTTGTATTTTGTGGGGTAGGATTCCCTTCGATTTCTACAGGGAATATGTCACTTGTGAAGGTTCTCAAGTATAAAAACGGGTAAGGGTGGAGTGTTTTCATCACACCTTCGTAATCTTACTTACTTGCCCACTATCCCTTAGCCTTGCTAGATTGCTCTCCCTGGTGTTTGCTAACTACCTCGAAGCCTTAGAAGCAATGTGCTCTTATAATGTCAACTATGATGCTTTCAACATGCGTCGAGTCTCCTTGTGGCGCAATCGGCCTATTGAGTGGAACATGCTGATGGTGACGGTATAATTCTGGTACCCCGAGGACCATGTATTCCGCTTTGGGTTGGATGAAGTTTGTCCTACCTACGAGGAATTTTCATCCATGCTGGGTGTAAATCCCAGTGTTGTTGCGAATTTTCTCAAATTGTTCCGTTCTTCTAGGGATTTATTGGTCGGGCTTCTTCCTATTTTACCTTCGGTGGCCAGATCACTAGTTGCTGGAGGGATGATCTCCCTCCCGACGGTGCTGCAGTCCGTGCATTTATGGGAAGTAGGTGATGTTGGCTATTCTAGAGTCGTTGCTCTGGGCCTGGTTTCAAAATTGGTGTTGGTGATTGGGGAATTGCTGATGATTCGCAACTTGTAGCCATTACTTCGTGGATGTCATACCATCGCAATCCTGCGGCGGTGATACTGGCGGAGACCCTGAATGGCCTGGATGCCTGGAGAGAAGGTCGTTCTGACTTCCTGAAGGGTAGCCCCGTGATGCTGTTCATGTGGTTGTCTGAAAGACTCCGCTTGGTGGCCCCTCCAAGTATCACTTATCGGTTGTACCCAATTTCTTTTCACGTTAATTCTTTAGCGTTGGCTTGGATATTGAGAGCTGGGAGAACTAGTTTGTGGAGAATGGGGCTCGAAATCTGTATTGGTCAGTGCCTTGGTGGGGGCAGTTGCTACCTGTTCTGGAGCTAAGAGAGTACTCATATGTGCGGATGGTTGGTCTCAGACATACCTCTTTTTATTTCCCTTGGCGGCTTCTACGCCAATTTGGCTGGGCACGGGTCGTGCCAACTCGGACACTAAACTTCTTTCCAGTAGACGCTTTGACCGAGCGCCTGCATCTGTTGCTTGGATCTCTGTGGGAGGATTGGTGTCCATCGACCCGTCCCTCTCAGTCTGTCGGGAGAGTTTGGAATGTCCTTGGGGATTATATGAAGTGGTTGTGGAGGATAGTAGTCAGCAAGATGTTAGCAGTGGAGACTGGACAAAGGTAGTTTGTTTTATTTAACAGCATGGAAGGGGGTGTTGTGGTTTTGTCGAAATTGGTTCGGTCTTATCGGTCCATGGAATGTTTACGACACTCTATTCAGGCAGGGGAAATTTGGGTGCCCCAGGATGTAGATGATGAGGGTGGAGGCTCCTCTGGTAGCTGTGGGTAGGACTCTTAGAAAGTTTATTTATTGTAATAGGGAATAGATGTAGGGATTTTATTTGGCTTTTTATGGAAGTAGGGGGAAGGGAGTTATCCGTTCCTTTTCTTATGTAATCCGTTCTGCAATTTCTTATTAATGAAATAAGCAAGTTTCTGATCATCTAGCTGTGACTTTCGATGAATTTTGTAATTTTGAATTATCTATACCGATCGCTAAGGCATACATAATCCTTTTGTTCAAGTTTTTATTAGAATGAATTGCTGTTCTAGGAGATAGGAATAGAATAGTATTTTGTGAAAAAGAAAGGGTCATGCTCCTGTAAGTTGTATGAGCTGCCTACGTACCTCTGGGGATTTTTTTTTTGTTTTTCTTGAAAAATGATTTTTTTGTGGAGGATCAAGCCCACGTAGTTCTGGGTAGAGGGAAATGAAGAGAGTTTTTTTTAAGAATAGAAGGGAGATGAGAAGAGTCGTAGCGCACCGAGATTTAGGACCAGGGGTAGAATTTCTTGAGACGGTCTAGGTTGACTGGGTGAGCCATCTCCTCCCCATCTAGGTCAGTGAGCATGGTGGCACCGCCGGATAAGATTTTCTTCACAATGTAGGGGTCGTTCCAATTGGGCTTGAATTTCCCTCTGGGGTCCAAGATGGGTTCTATTATATTCCTAAGGGCTAAATCCCCCTCTCGGACACCATAGTCTTTGACTCTTTTGTTTAATGATCGCTCTATTCAGTGATGGTACCCCTGTATGTGGTAAAGATCTTTCAATCTCCTTTCATCTAGGAGGGTCATCTCATCGAGAAGTCTTTGGCACCAGTCTTCTTCATTAACTTTACTTTCGAGCATGATGTGTAGCGAAGGTACTTCCAGCTCCACAGGTAGGACTGATTACATGCCGTAGACCAGAGAGTAAGGGGCAGCCCCAGTAGAGGTTCAGATTGAGGTTTGATAGCCCCAGAGGGCGTAAGAGATCCGATCGGCCCAATCCCTCTAGCTTCCAGTCATCTTGCTGATGATGGTTTTGAGGTTCTTGTTGGAGACTTCAACTGCACCATTGGTCTAAGGTCGGTAGGGAGAAGATTTGTGTCTCTGAATCCCGTACTTGTTGACTACTTCTGTGACTTCTGCTTCGAAGTGCAACTTGTTATCTGACACTAATTCGTGCGGGACCCCATATCGGCAGATGGTATATTTTTCTTGAGGAATTTGGCCACTTTCTTGGCGTTCAATACTGCGTATGGCTCAGCTTCGACCCATTTGAAGTAATCAATGGCAACTAGGATGAACTCATGTACGTTTGAAGCTTCCCTATGATGTCGACACCCCAGGTGGAGAACGGCCAGGGAGAGGTCATGTTGTATAATTCTCGTGGAGGCAGGTGTTGAATATTGGAGAACTGTTGGCATTTGAGGCACCTCCGGACATAGGCGGTGCAATCTTAGGCCATGGTGGTCCAGTAGTAGCCCTGTCGGATGATCTTCTTGGCAAGCATGTGACCGTTCATGTGGGGCTCGCATTCCCCGCTGTGGATCTTCTGTATTATTTTCTCAATCTCGACCCCTACGATACAGTGTAGATGAGTTCCATCGAAGTTCCTCTTGAGTAGAGCTTTAGGACAAATGATGTACTGGATGACCAGTCTTTAGAGGGTTATTTGGTCTTTCTTGTTTGAACCCTCGGGATACCTACCAAGTTTGAGGAGTCACCAGATATCATAGTACCAGCAATCGGCTAGTTCAGGGTCTTTGGTAGAGACGAGCTCAATATGATAGTAGTGGGTTGGTTTGTCTTGCTTTTGAACTAGGAAGGAGGTCATTGTTATTCCTTCGGGCATGTCGATCATGGAGGCCAAGGTAGCGATAGCATCGTCTAGGTTATTCTTTTCTCGAGGTAGGTAATAGAAGGTGATATCTCGGAATCAGGAGGCTAACTCTTCTAAGTGGGCATGGAAGGTGATTAGGCATAAATTCTTCACATTTATCCCCTTAATTTCGGTATTTTTATGATCCCGTGCAGTGTAAATAGCTTGGATTTGTCTCATATTTATGATAATAACCTTTTTGGCAAGTATTTCGTATATTGTGTATCTCTTATGTGTTTTACAGGTATTTCATGTAAGAAAGATGGAAAAGAGAACTCAAAATAGTGAAAGAAACCAAGAAGCGGGGAGTTGAAGGGCATTTTTGTAAATTTTCAGCCTTATTACGGAGGTGGGGCCAAGTAGAAAGTTGAATATCTTTCAATTACAAGAACACTAGAAAAAATGGCACCCAAATCCGAGCTACGGTGAAAGAGTTATGATCCCTTGAAGTTGCAGAAAAATCATAGAAGAAAGGCTACGAAGGCAAGTTCAAGGGTATTTTCGTAATTCTTAAGCCAGATTCCGGAGGAGGGGCCTTCTGGAAAGTTGAAGATCTTGGAACAATGATAATACTGGAAAACACGCCACACAAATCCGAGCTATGGTGAAGGAGTTATGATCATTTGAAGTTGAGAAAAAAATCCAAGGAAGAAAAGAAGAAAGTTGGAAAATATTCTAAGTGTTGAAAGAGGCCAAAAACCAGCGAATTCACCCGAACCGGTACACCCAGAACCCAAACTGGTTCGTCCATTTGTCATGCCCCAGATCCGTTACAAAATTAGTCACGCTCGGAATCCGTTACAAAATTTGTCACGCTTTCTAAGTGTGGCAAATTGGTAGATACGGGATTTTTATTTTGTGCTTATCTTTTAGCCAAAAGAGTTTTATGTTTTGGGAACTCTTCTAAACGACCTCTAGCCTATATATTTAGTCATTAGGACTCTTTTTATTCAGATTTCATTCATGTAAAATCTCCATAACAAGTAGGAACATCTAGAAGAAGAATTTACATACTCTGCACCATTAATTCAAGACCTTTTCCGGTTTTTCTTCAATCTTTGATTTCTTCTTGCACGTTCTTGTTCTTAAATCGTGGTAAGTTTTATTTCCAGCAGTTTTATTATTATTCACCATGTTAGGCTAGGTTTTTAAAGGTTGGGATGCATGAACTCAACCTGATGTGGTAGTTGCATGTGTATAAAATTAGTCCTCTGAATTTAGTGATTTATTATACCCGTATTGCGTAAGAACACAACAATTGTAGATCTTTATATCTCGTTTGCCTCTGGGTAACCGGGATGATTTAGAATGCAATTCGAGTGTCACTATCACGATACCGATTTACTCATCCTCAGATTAAGTATGATGCGGGCTTGAACCTCGTACGCGTAATGCTTGGGAGTACTAAATTCTGGGTCAAATTAACCAGTTAAATTTACGATTAGTATTATACCTGCAATACTCTAGGGTTGGGGGATTGTGTCTCTACCTTAATTTTCCAATTAGTTTTAGTTAACTTCTTTATTTTTCCCTTTTTCCTTTCTCACTCACTCATCTTATTTTTATTTCTTTTTAGAGATAAAGTTAGGGTTATCAGTCTTACCTTTGTCGTCACGTTCACTCGTCCTAGTTCCCTGAGGATTCGATACCCAAACTAGCCACTATACTCCACAAGAGTGTAGTTATAGTTTAGGTTTTTGTATTGCGGTTGGAAGCCGATAACAACGACTAGCGTATTTACACGGACGATCGATTTCCGACTCGATCAAAATGGCGTCGTTGCCGGGGAATTAGGTAGACTTTAGGTTAGGTTGGTTAATCCCGAATTTGACCTTTTAAAAAAAATACAAAATATAGGTGCCACGTTTTTGAATTGCCCAATTGGAAATGTGTTACTTTAACTCCGTTGGTGGGTTTAATTGTTATGATAATAGTGAGGAGGAGGAGGAGGAGCTCAAGATTTATAAACATTGGATCAATATCACTAAAGATGAGTATAAAAAATACAAGCCCAGTGCTAAGGCCATCCAAATTTATCAAAATGAATTGCTTGAAGAAAAAAGACTTGAAAAAGAATATCGAGGAAAAAATCGTTATTGGGAGCAAGAGTTAGATGCATTATTTGAACCCAATGAGGATTTTTCTTTCAATATTTTTGAAGTTGAAGAATGTTTTCAACCAAATGAGGAATCCGAGGTTCTAGAACCAAGGAAGCCTACTTTGGAAGAACTCTTGCTTATTAGCAAAAAGTAATCTGATGACACTGCTGCTTTAGAGTTGAAACTTAGAGCAACTTGCAAGGAGTTTAATGATTATTTGGATAGCTTAGAGAAAGTCGGTACTTGCGCTTCACCTAACAATTTTGAGAATGAAATCATTGAGAATGATCCAAGTACTTTTGAATCTCAACCTATTATAAATATTTCAAAACCTATTGAGGTTGAGGATCAACTGTCTCCTTGTGTCACCACCATTATCGAACCATTAAATCCATCACAAGAACTGGATGAATGTCTTGAGGGTGTTGATTTGATTCTTGTATGTGAATGTTTTTTTGAGATGCTTCATCTTACGGGCCATACACTTAGACGTGTCACTCCACCAGATCCAGTTGAAAATTTTGGGGGAGAAGATTTTAAGGACAAGGACTCTATGCTTGAATTGTTTTCCAAGATGGACTCTTTATGTTTGTGTGCTCTGCTTCCCATACTACTTGAAAAATCTTTGGGGCATGATTCTATTTTTCTTGGATCCCAATGGTACTTGTCCCCCTATGCACTCAAATCCCTCATTATCCCACTAAATTTTTTAAATGGTGATGGCTCATTTCTTCCACTTTGCACATGCCTTTCGTTGTTCAAACGGAATTCTTATTTTTCGGGAGGCATGCTTTCTAGTGAGGGTACACCATTAATCCCTCAAGGTCAAATTGTATTTTGGGTGGACCCTCAAATTTTTTGACTTCTAGTGTATAATTTATTAGAATTTGAAAATCGTAGGTTGTACAATAGTTAGCTTATTTCTTCTTCTTTTTTTTGTTTAGAGTTTTTGTTATTCTTTTTGCTATGCGTGGTTCTAACATGTTTTGTAGATTCAATGGACTCGCATTCATCGGGGATCGCTCCAATTGGGTAATATCTTTCTTTTCCTCTCTTTATGTTGTGTTCTTGATTCGCATCGAGTAAAATGCAACATTTAAGTTAGGGGGTGTGGGATATTCTTCCCATTTATTGTTTAGTTTCATTGATTTGATCACGCGTTCGTTCCAAGTATGCTTTTTTTTAGATAATTTCAAAAAAAAAAAGCCAAAAATATTTTTTTCTTCAACATAAATAAAAATTGGAATTCAAAATTTTCAAAAATATCATTAAAGTTCGGTTTAAAGTCTCGAGTTGTAAAATTCAACATAGACAAAGCCGAAATTGACTAAAGATGGAAATTGAATGAAAATTGACGACTTAACGAATAAGTGTGGAGATTAACAAGCCTGGTGAGATTCGAGCCTATCACTTTTTACGAGTTTTTAAATCAATCCGAGTTAATTGTTAACTCAATGTTCTTTTCAGCACCTAAAAAGTCATCGAGGATCTCAACCCTTTTATTTTGATCGGTTATGCAAAACGTGTGTGATATTGCTTTGAAAAACGTTCCAAAAGTGATCTCTAAACTTAAATTCATCTCAAAATGCATATGATAACGCAATTGGCATTTTGGACAATGAAGTAGGCCCTCGTTTTTCACCCAAAAATATTGGCTAGAAAAAGATACGAAAAATCACCCCTTTTGCAACCCAAATTGAGCCAAATAGATTTTCCCTTTCGTTTAACAACCCGAAAAACCCAAATAGCCCGGAATTGTGAAAAATGAAAAAATTCAGAATTAAGTTCGAAAAGTGCATATAAAGGGGCAAGAAAAAAATAGATATGCTCAATAAAAATAACAAGAAAAGAAGTGAAAAATAGAAAAAATAGTGAAAAAAAAATGAGCAATAGCTCGGAAAAAAGCACAAATGGACATCCTAAATGACTTTTCCAATTCCGAATTTCCTGACCATTTTCATGTTACCCATTATACCTTAAACCCCGAAAAAGTCCTAACCGAGTCCAAATTGCGAAATTGATTACTGCGTGGAGAGCTAAGACACCAAAAGATAATATAAGAGATTAAATGTGAGAAAAAGAGGCAATGTTCCCGCTTTTAAAATCATAATCCATTGATGAGATCCTATCACTATGAAATTTTCGTCTTTCTACTCGTATGCGTGACTTTGCATCCATTACATTTACTCTTTATATCACGCATACTGAGAGAATAGCCACATTCCTAGTGATTCGTTTGAGAGAGCATTCCGTGAGAATTTGAAATCAAAACGAATTTTCGGGTAAGTAACGCAATGATCAATCGGTGGAAATTCGCGGTTAAATTTTTGGTTTCGCACACACGCACTATGATTTGAGACTTGTAAATATGACTTCATGATGATTATTTTCTGGGAAGGTTTGAATTGTACAATTTTTGCGTATTTTGAATTTTTTTTGAGTCGAATTTTGTGGGTACATTCTCTGCAAACCCTCACGAGACAACAGTCATCCTACTAGGGGAACCTAGGGGTTTAAAGGCTTGTTGCATATGCTAAATGCAATCGCTTGCCCACGAAAGAGGTATTATATCCTAATAAAGTGTTTAGAAGAGTTGGTGACTTTATTCTTTCTCTTTTACATTGCTCGGGATGCGCAAAGTCTAAGTTAGAGGGGTTTGATTACACATAAATTCTTCACATTTATCCCCTTAATTTCAGTATTTTTATGATCCCGTGCAGTGTAAATAGCTTGGATTTGTCTCATATTTATGATACTAAACTTTTTGGCAAGTATTTCTTATTTTTTGTATCTCTTATGTGTTTTACAAGTATTTCATGCAAGAAAGATGGAAAAGAGAACTCAAAATAGTGAAAGAAACCAAAAAGCGGGGAGTTGAAGGGCATTTTCGTAAATTTTCAGCCTTAGTACGAAGGTGGGGCCAAGTAGAAAGTTGAATATCTTTCAATTACAAGAACACTGGAAAAAACGGCACCCAAATCCGAGCTACGGTGAAAGGGTTATGATCCCTTGAAGTTGCAGAAAAATCATATAAGAAAGGCTATAAAGGCAAGTTCAAGTGTATTTTCGTAATTCTTAAGCCTGATTCCGGAGGAGGGTCCTTCTGGAAAGTTGAAGATCTTGGAACAATGATAATACTGGAAAACACGCCACCCAAATCCGAGCTACGGTGAAGGAGTTATGATCATTTGAAGATGAGAAAAAATCCAAGGAAGAAAAGAAGAAAGTTGGAAAATATTCTAAGTGTTGAAAGAGGCCAAAAACCAACGAATTCACCCGAACCGGTACACCCAGAACCCGAACCGGTTCATCCATTTGTCACGCCCCAGATCCGTTACAAAATTAGTCACGCTCAGAATCCGTTACAAAATTTGTCACGCTTTCTAAGTGTGACAAATTGGCAGATACGGGATTTTTATTTTGTGCTTATCTTTTAGCCAAAAGAGTTTTATGTTTTGGGGACTCTTCTAAACGACCTCTAGCTTATAAATTTAGTCATTAGGAATATTTTTATTCAGATTTCAATCATGTAAAAGCTCCCTAACAAGTAGGAACATCTAGGAGAAGAATTTACATACATTGCACCATTAATTCAAGAGTTTTTCCGGTTTTTCTTCAATCTTTGATTTCTTCTTGCATGTTCTTGTTCTTCAATCATGGTAACTTTTATTTCCATCACTTTTATTATTATTCACCATGTTAGGCTAGGTTTTTAAAGGTTGGGATGCATGAACCCAACCTGATGTGGTAGTTGCATGTGTATAAAATTAGTCCTCTGAATTTACTGATTTATTACGACCGTATTGCGTAAGAACACAATAATTGTAGATCTTTATATCTCGTTTGGCTTTGGGTAACCGGGATGATTTAGAATGCAATTCGAGTGTCACTATCGCGATATCTATTTACTAATCCTCAGATTAAGTATGACGCAGGCGTGAGCCTCGTATGCGTAATGCTTATGAGTACTAAATTCTGGGTCAAATTAATCAGTTAAATTTACGATTAGTATTATACCTGCAACACTCTAGGGTTGGGGGATTGTGTCTCTACCTTAATTTTCCAATTATTTTTAGTTAACTTCTTTATTTTTCCCTTTTTCCTTTCTCACTCAATCATCTTATTTTTATTTCTCTTTTGAGTCAAAGTTAGGGTTATCAGTCTTACCTTTGTCGTCACGTTCACTCGTCCTAGTTCACTGAGGATTCGATACCCAAACTAGCCATTATACTCCACAAGAGTGTAGTTATAGTTTAGGTTTTTGTATTGCGGTTGGAAGCCGATAACAACGACTAGCGTATTTACACGGACGATCGGTTTCTGACTCGATCAAAAGGGTTGGAGCTTTTCGTCCTTGATTTTCCATTTCCTAAGAACTTGACCGATGATGAGGGAAGAATCCCCATTGACATCAAGGTATTGAATACCCTTATTGAGAGAAACTTTGTGGCCTACTATGCATGCCTCGTATTCCGTCATTTTGTTAGTGCAAGGGAAATCCAATTTGATGGCGATGGGAGTGTGGGAGTCATCAGGGGCGATCAGAAGTATCCGAACACCATATCCCTTTTTGTTGGCAGCGCGATCAGAGAATATTTGCCATCGAAGGTGATATTGAGCGGTGCAGAGGATATTTTCATCTGGGAATTCGGAGATCCAGACATCTGCTTCTTCTACGAGGTAATCAGCGAGGTAGTCAAAGATGGCTCTTCCTTTAATGGATTTCTACGTAACGTACATGATATCGAACTCGGTTAGGAGCATCAACCATTGGGCCAATCGACTGGATAAGGCAGGTTTTTCAAGCAGGTATTTGATGGGATCCATTCGGGATATAAGTTTGATGGGGAAGGCGAGCATCTTGTGTCGCAACTTTTGGGTGACCCAGACAAGTGCGACACACGCCTTTTTCAAAGCAGTGTAGTTGACCTCGTACCCGGACAATTTGCGACTTGCTAATTGATGTCTCTTTCTTTATGGGAGTCTTCAAGGTATTGTTTGATTCGGTCAAAATCTTATTGGAAGTCTTCATTCCAAACCTTGGTTGAATCCTTTTGGAGGATCTTGAAGATCGATTCGCAGATGGAGGTTAGCTAGCTGATGAACCGGCTGATATATTGCAATTTCCCAAAAAAACCTTGGACTTCTTTCTCTGTTCGGGGTGGTGGCATCTCAAGTATGGCCTTCAGCTTTGTGGGATCTACCTCTATCCGCTTCTCACTGACACATGAATCCCAAGAGTTTTCCTTTTGTAACGCCGAAGACACACTTCTGTGGATTGAGTCTCATTTGATATCGTCGCAGTCGTTCGAAGAACTTTCAGAGAGCGGGAACATGACCTTCTCTAGTTTTGGACTTGATAATCATATCATCCACATAAACCTCAACTTCTTTGTGAATCAGATCGCGTAGGATGGTTGTGGCATCCTTTTGGTAGGTAGCCCCAGCATTCTTGAGACCAAATTGCATGACGGTGTAGCAAAAGGTTCCTCATGGGGTGATGAATGAGGTTTTTTCTTGGTTGTTTGGGTGCATCTTGATTTGGTTGTATCCGGCAAACTCATCGATGGATTACTTGAGAGCATGACTGGATGTGTTGTCCACGATCATGTCGATATTGGGTAGCAGATAATCATCCTTTGGAGAAGCTTTGTTTAAATCTCGGTAGTCTACACACATTTGAACCTTCCCTCCTGATTTCGGCATAGGTACTATATTGGCTAGCCATGTAGGATATTCGATCACACGAATGAAGCCAACGTTCAACTGTTTGACCACCTCTTCTTTGACCTTGAGCGACCCTTCGGTGTAGAGCTTTCTCAATTTTTATTTAATCGGCTTGCAAACTGGGAGAGTGGGGATCTCGTGCTGAGTTATTTCAGGATCAATGTCGGGCATATCATCATAGGACCATGCGAAGACATTCACGAATTCCTTTAGCAATTCTTCGAGTTGTGCGCACTCATGCTCGTCAAGGGTGGCACTATCCTAATCTCGTGCTGTTGGATACTAGAACCGAGATTAATAACAACAGTCTCTTCTTCATTAACTTGAACGTGGTTATGTTTTTTATTATTAACCTTATTTAGATCAGTTAAGAATTGTTCAGTTGCAAAATCATCATCATCAAAAGTTCGATTAGAATCCAAATAATTAATGTAAGGCACAATAAGATACTCAAAATCTTGGTTTATTTCATTGATAGGAAAAACAACATTGAGAACCTTATCAAAAGAGGTCTCAATTACATTTGAACAAGGATAGACAATAGCAGAAGAAATAGGGTAAACATTGGGGTTAGGGGAGATTTTAAGAGGTAGAACTGGCGCAGCATGCCAGTTGAGGAGGGGTGTCTTAGCAGCTTTAATCAGATGGGATGGATCCATTGATGTAGTTCCTGAATGAACCATGCAGAGTTACAGCCCCCATGTCTGCAAGTTGAAGGAATCTTTGAAATCACTTTCCTCAGTCTCTTCGATGTCTTTGATGAGCGATTGTACTCGGTGTTGGAAACTTTTGGCCTATGGATAGATATCTTGGAAAAATATATCCATCCTAGGCTTCATCTTATTGTCTATGTGGTCATACCATGGTTCTGGAAAATCACAAAAGGGGAAGTCTTTGCCTCTTTGATGAATCGTCCATTCAAGGAGTCTCCTGGGATAGTTGGGATGCAGTCTAATCTTCTCTTTGGTCGAGACTGGTGGATCATTCTGAGTTATTGTTCTGATGGTTGATACCCCAAGCCACAAGGAGGGAAAGCTTTCTTCAGTTTGATGGGCTCAAGTATCCCTTGCTGCCTTTGCCTTAGCCCTAGTATGGGCATGAAGTGCATGTTTCTAAACATTTGAATCACATTAACATTGCCATGAGGGTCATATTTTGGACAAACCCTTTCTTTAAAATTGTCCCCTACCGGGAGTAGGAGTGGATCAACTGGGAATCCTGATAAGATCGTATCATTTGACCCGTGTTGTATCTCAAGGATTGGACTGCTAGTGCTTGCACCCTCGACATTTTTATCGTTGCCCAAAATGGTGATGACTCACCTGTCGGCGAAGAACTTCAATTTATGATGGAGTGAGGAAGACACACCCTTGATACTGTGGAGCCAGGGTCATCCGAGCAACAGGTTGAAACAAGTTGGGATGTCTATGACTTGGAATTCAATAACAGGGTTTATAGGGTCAACCCTTATTACAAGTTTTATGGATCCCATCACCTACCGACAGGTATTATCGTAGGCACGTACAGTGGCCGAGGTTGGATCAAAGTTGCTTTCTTTCAGTCCTAAACACTTGAAGGTTCTTAGTGGGCAGACATTTAAGGCGAATCCGTTATCGACAAGAGAGAGTAGTACGACCTTCCCCATAACTTCGACGGAGATGTTGAGTGCATGATTGTGATTTGGCCCAATTCTAGGGATTTTTTCTTCAGAAAATGATAGTATTCGGGTAGAGGTCAAGGATCCGAATAGATTTACCGCCTCTTCTAGTGTGGTAGAAGGAGGAACCATGGGTCCAATGAGCATCTTAATTAAAGCATTTCTATGCAGCTGAAAAGACATAAAAAGCCCCCATAGAGTGATGTTAGCTTGAGTTTTCTTCAGTTGATCGAGGATCTTGCTCTCCTCGATGGTCATCTCTGGTATAGGAAGGTCTTCAATGCCCTTCCCCTTGTCATTTGCTGGTAGTGAGCTTGAAACTTGGTAATGTCTCCCTGATCTGGTTATGTGATTTACTGAAGAAGGGAAGAACATAAATCCCATTTCCTTTTCAATATCAGGTTGTTCTGTCACCCTGTTTATTTCTCCATGGAGTTCTTCAAATGATATCATCCCACATATGTCGGCTACCAAACCAGTTCTTCCTGAAGCCTATTCTTCACTCGAATCTTCGAATTCTTTCCCCCATCCGGTGGAAACAATTATGTCTTTCCATGTAAAGTTAATGCATTCCATAACTTTAACGACTTCTTCATACAGGTCTTCCCATTCTGTGGGGATATGTATGGTTGAAAGGACCAAGCGCCCTTATAGCTTCAAAATGTCAAGTAACCCGGTGATACTACAAATGTTGTTGCTTTGCCCGAATAATTCTTCCATAATCTTGACAACATCATCTAGGCTGACTTCATCGGTTGGTACCACCCACTTGTCTGAATCTCGGGCCCATTTTCGTGCTTCCAAGAACAGTGTATTGAACCTTTGGCAATCGATGACCATCTGTGAGGGCAATTTTAGTCCAAACTCTAGGAGTTGGTTTAACACTTATGATAATTCCATATTACCATTTTTAGAATGTGTACGGACAGCGATGCATGCTCTGGTAAGGAGTGACAGTGCCTGATCAGCGAGGCTAGTAGGGTGTAGGAGGAAATATGGGCAAATTTGAAGAGGTTTAGGAGAGTATATGGGTGTGATTTGAGTTTAGGGATCGAAATCTGAGTTTTCATCTAAGAAGATGGCATTGGTATGATTTGGGAGTGGGTTATGAGTATTGTTTGGCTTAGGATTGGCTGGTAGGGTGATGGTACCCCGGTAAATGAGATCTTGGATTATGTTTTGCAGGTGAAAGCATTGGTTGGTGGTATGGCCAGCAGTTTAGTGAAGGCGCAATGAGCGTCGGCCTTGAAGTTTCTTGGGAGTGGATTTGGCAATGGACGGGGATCCAAAGGTTTGATGAGGTTTCGTCTTAACAGGGCTTGGTAAACTTTGGAGAGGGGAGCATGGAGCTCAGTGTATTCCCTTCGGATGGGGGCAGAGCGGTTTTCTGGTGCCCATGATGTGGTTGGTTGAGATAAGTTGTTGATGGTTGAGACTGTAGCACTAGCAGGCTTGTAATACTTCCTAGGGGTGAACTGTCTGGACACCTTCTTCGGTTCAACCTCTGTTTTAACAAGGGTTTCCTCGATTTTTACCCCCACTTCTCTGAGAGCTCAGAAGGGAGGATAGTATTATCCTCCCATCATCACTCGGACATGGGGAAAGAAGTTATTCTTCACTATGTTGACCTGTTCCTCCTCAGATGGCCAATTGGTCATGGTAGCTGCTTGACCCCTCCATCGGGTTATGAAGCTACTGACTGATTCCCTAGGGTTCTGTTTGAGCAACTCCAAATCACGAGGGGTGACCTCAAGATCTTCATTGTATTTTTACTGCGACATGAATTCTTGGGCTACATCCTCCCAGCTATAAATTTTGAATTCCTTGAGAGATAAAAACCACCGGAGGGCACTATCCTTCAGAGTTTGCTGAAATAATTGGGCCATCACTTATTTAAAAGCCCCTAGTAGAGTCATGGAACAATGATAACTACGAAGATGAACAATCGGGGGTCCACTCCCTCCGAAATTCTTGATATTTGGCACCTTGAACTTCTCGGGTAACTTCGCTTTAGGATAAGGAGACATGTGGGTGTAGTCTATGTAATTCCCAGAGATTCTGACTTGGTCAAACTTCTTGGTGAGAATATTGAGATCCTCTTTGACTTTATTCAACTCCTCCTCTTTTGGATCAGCGACCATAGGCAGGTTAGCCACATGCTAGGCAATGTTTAGCATCGGAAGCTGGACAGGCGGTGACCCATTGACAGGAGGGGTACGTGGAGCGTGCTGATATTTTTTAGGAACCCAGATAGGCTCGGGCGGACCCATAACATGAGGGAATATGGCCTTGGGATCCTGAGGAATAAGAACATGGTTTCGTTGCATCTCTCGGACCTCAGTTTGGAGGTTGTTAATCTTGGACACGAGCTAAGCTAGGACTGTCGTCAGATCCGGCAGTATGACTGGTACTTGTTCTTTATTCTCCATAGAAAGTGGATGGATTCTAGACTTGGAAGAAGTAGTAGAGGAATAGACGAATCTCCAGGGTGATTTGACTGAAGACCGAAGCCAATAGGGAGCCAGGCAAAGGGCTTACGGTCGACATGAGAAGGCATAGAAATGGGATTTATTTTTTTGAGAAAAAGGGAAGAAACTATTTTTGGATTTTTGATAAAGAAGGGAAAAATGTTTTTGGAGATGGAACTCAGCATGATTATTACGGTTATTATGTTCTCACTTGTATTTAATTCTCCTAAATGTAATGCCGGACGGGACCCGAGCCTGGAAAAGTGGGGTTTTTAATATATGCAAAGCTACAGCTGGGCTTGTAACCAAGCTCATGGACAGGGTCCTATTTTTAAAATGCACAAAAATTTGGACGGCAGGCCGACCCGAAATTTCGACCGAGTTTCGGGTTGAAACTGGCAATTTAAAGTGCGTGTCCTAGGTTTGACACCTATATGCGGGTATGCAGTTGGTTGGGTGAATCAGAATGGGTTCCCCCCTTTGGCGTGACTTCAACGATATACGTCTTGCTCTTGCGGGCAATCGGTATGTATGGACAAGTCATTTGATATACTTGAATGTATATGAATCGCATCACTATATCCCTCGTGGGGATGGTACGTGTTAGAGAGAATTCGATATACTCAGAGTACGTGAATTAATTCCCTGCGATATACCTCCCGTCATGACTTCGGTTAAGCGGTACGATGTGGGGGAATCGTTCAATATATGTCGAAGGTACTTGGCCAATGGAAGGTGAGAGTCATATCGCTTAGGCTAACTGCACCCTGTCGGACCAGCACCCATCACGAAGTGACACTCCAGTTACTGGGTAAAATTTGGTCAATAACAATGCTCTTTGGTGATGTCGTGTGAATCATGCATGATTCTCTCATTAGTATCTTATGATGAGAATGCTTTTCTTGATTATGGCAAACAGGGAGCAAAGTACAAGTACCAAAGGTATACCAAGTATGGATGGGTGATGCGTGCAACATGCGGATATATGTGATCCTAGGTGCACGTGGTGTGAAGTGTACATGGAGAATTTTCTACAAGTGTGTGAACACAAGCATAAGTATGGGATACACATGGAAAAGGGGAACATGCAGATATCGGGGAAATATAAACAAATATAACATCCATGTAAATAGAGTCAAGCCCTCAAAACATACAAGTACCCAGTAGAGTCGCCATTGTGGCCATCCCCGATCCTCGGCGCGGGCGGGCGCGTGAAGGGAGGATCCTTGGGTCCCGCGCGTCCCTCTAGGGAGCGCTTCGACCGGTGTCATTTGAGATGAGGTGTAAAAATGTAGAGAGATTTAGAGTCGCCAGTCTATTTTACTCAAAACAGATAAAAGAAAAAGGGGAAGCCATCCCGAAGGACGGCATCCAAAGACATACTGGTGTATACGAAACCAAAATGATTCAAGAAGGGTTCGGAGGCTAAGTTACGAAATAGGAAGGTGTTAGGAAACCATTTCGCCCTTTCGGTCTCTCATGGATGTTTGCTATTTTTCCTTTTTATTTTTCCCGTGATATGTGTGCATGTGTTTATATATAGTGGAGATAGGAATCCTCGGCTTGTACCATGAAAGAGACAAAGCGAGTCATCCGTAAGAAGGTATAAAAATAATATTAGAAAATAAGATTTATGCGATTACCCTTACATTGATCGTTATAACAGAACGATAACACATATGGGGTAATACGTCACTTAGAACAAGTATATAGAATATAAGAAAATTGGATTTAGAGAAGATAGAAAATGAGGGAGAAAGTGAGAATAGGACTCGAGTCTTGGGTTTTACCCCGAGATGCCTACATAGGCTAAAAAGGCATCAAAGTCCACGTAGTTCTCGCACAAAACGAGGGGTGGGGTTTATTCCATAAATCCAAATGGGGGATCTCTTATTTGTGAGTGTGTGTGTATGTAGAAAAAGTGTTTTAGTTGTGAGAAAAGTATGAGAATCCCTATTTGGAATTTATGAGCAAACCCTCTTTTTCTTTTTCTTTTGGGTTTATTTATATGAAAATAAGAGATGTGCAATAATACTAAATAAAAAGTATATTAGGATGTGTGAGATGAGATAATAAAAGTGCTAAGTAATAAAACAAGTTATTGAGAATTTAAGAGAATTTAAGAGAGAGTTGAGAAAGTTAGACCTTCTTGAAGATCTTGAGCTTGATCTTGAATGTTGGAGAGTAGACCTTGGACTTGGATGATGATGGAAAGTGTCTAATTCACCAAGTTTGATGAAAAGGATGATGAAAAGTGGAAGTTAGAAAGGGATTTGGATGTTGAAATCGCGCTGTCTTTGAGAGAGGTTTTTGGGATTCGTTGAGAGCGATTTTTATCAGATCTGGGCTCCTCCTTGCAAATAAGGTGAAGATCTCCTTTTATAGGCCCAGGTCACTTCCGATTGGCATAGAAATGGTCCTGCCTATCGGCACCTGCCGATAGGTAGGGTCTGGAACCTGCCATTTGGCAGTGTGTTTCAGGCTTTTTTGAAAAACTGGCTGCCGTGGGCAAACTATTTGTCAGAATCGTGCACGGGGCAGACCGTTGTAAAGGTAATTCAAAGAAATTTGAAAGTCCTTTGTACCACTCTTGGTTTCAGAAGTTAACTTTAGGTCAAATATGGCTCGGAAGATTTTATCGATCCATTGGATGGGGAATCATTTAGACGCAAACGGATCATTCGTCCGCATGGTAAGTCCGAATCGTGCACGAGGCGGACTGTTGGAAAGGTTAGGAGATATACTTTGACATTCCAAAGAGTTTAAATCGGTTTAGGGAGTCGACTTTGGTCAACCGGGCCCTGGAATCATTCGGTGACCTCTCGGAGTTAAACGGTCGTTCGTCCGCACGGTAAGTCGAAATCATGCACGGAGTGGACCATTAGAAAGGGGTTTCAGTGCCCTTCGAAGATTCATTCAGCCTCGATCGAGCTGAAGAGTTGACTTAGGTCAAACAGAGCCCGAGAGCGCACGGTGGCCTCTAGATGAAGTTTCGAATGCAAACGGATCATTCGTTCGCATGGTAAGTCAGAATTGTGCATGGGACGGATCGTTGGAAAGGGGTTTCAGTGCCCTTCGAAGATTCATTCAGTCTCGGTCGAGCTAAAGAGTTTGACTTTTTGGTCAAATAGAGCCCGGGAGTGCCCGATGGCCTCTAGGTTAGTACTCGGTGTATGACCTGGGTTTGTAGTGATGAAGGGAGGTACTAAGGACCTAAGGAGAGTTAAGGGGTAACAAAATGGGGTGTCTACAAATAATATTGGAAAGTCTAGCATAGAACTCATCAAAAGTTTCACTTTCTAACATCCTAATGGTTTCAAATTGAGTGATGAGGTTTTGGAGCTTTGAAGCTTTCACGACACTTGTACCTTCATGGGTGAGTTGTAAAATATCCCAAGCCTCGTTAAATGTGTCACACGTCATAATCCGGTGAAATTTATCCTGTGTAACCGCACCAAACATGGAATTTAAACCTTGAGAATTAAAGTTATCTAATTTAAATTCACCATTACTCTGTGCCTCTATGGGTTTCGAAACATAAACACCTCCTTCTAAAATATTTGGTGGAGACCACCCTTTCACTAGATATTGCCAAACCTGCTCATCTAAGGATTTTAGTGCCGACTTCATGCGCGCCTTCTAATATGCGTAGTTTGAACCATTAAGAACTAAAAATTTTGTGTAAGCCATATTTTCTATATTAAAAACCCAAAAGGACCAAAATGCAATAAATTAGCATGCCTGCTCTGATGCCACTTAATGGGAACTATTCCCCCAAATTTTAAACTGAGATTATCAGATGGTTCACATATATACCAAATTTTAATTTTCTTCAAAAATTAAATAAAATTAATCAAGAATTTAATTTTACCTTTCAAATACAAATTAATTCAACCCAACTCTAAAATATGCTAAACGAACTTAGGCATGTATTTTACCAAATTAATTACATCGAATTGAATTAAATTAACTTAAATTACCCTATTACGTACTAGCACCAAATTAAACCAATTGTGTTTAAACCTAATTTTATCTTGATTAAAGCTAAGCATGCATCTAGGTGTATTTTTCAAGATAAAATAAACACAATCACACTACATCGCGATGCACGAGGAATACCCATAACAGGAAAAACCTCAGACAACCTTGCCTACAAGTCCATTAAGTATGAATTTACAAATACAAGACAAAAGACTTACAACACACGACTTGACTCCATCCAAGCCTCGACGCTTCATCTTGCATCAACCTCTGCCTAGTCGACAACTCCGGAGTCCACCAGAATCTTAGAATCCACCAATGGGGCACGATCACCGCCAACCACACACAATGCCTTTCATCGTGTGAGAACGCCACGGTAAACAAACTTATTCTCCTTTTTAGTTAGAGAAAGAACCCGAACTCTTTTCTTGTAGGGTAGAAAAGGAACCTGGTGCCAAAAAAAATCCAAGAAAGATATATATAAGTAGAAACTTGGATTAAACAAAAATTGGGTGTAAGATTGTGTTTTTCAAAAAATTAATCCATTAAAATCATGAACACAAAATGGAAATTTTTCTCTCAAGACTGTTACTCTCTTTTGGTCTTGGAGGGAATGAAAAAAGCTGTATGAAAAAAATGGTTCCTGGACTTAGATAATCAGGAAAAAGAAGTGGGAAAAGTAGTGGGCGAGTGGGACAAAAACTAACGAAATTGCACAAAAACTGACACAGTCGTTCGAAAGAGAAAACAACGTTCAAGATCGTTGGAACGAGAATTCAAAAATGATCTCATTCGATATGTTATTCGAACGACTTTGTTCCAACGACTTTTTAACTAAAATTCAAAAGAAAATTATACAATCTCGTTAGAAGTTCGTTCGAATGACCTGGTAAACTCGTTCGAATGAGATGTCCAGTTCGTTCGAATAACTTTAAAGAAAATCCTAATTTTTAATTTATGCCTAAAACTTTTATAAAAAGTTCTAAAAACATTTTTCGAGGAAATATAAAAAGTCGTTTTGACAAAAGACCACCCAATAAAATATTCCAAGTCTTTCTATATATTAAATACATTCACACCTTCGAGACGTTGGAATCCAAATGTTGATGATGTATACACTAGGTATGAAAACTGGTAAGGATAAAACTTTAGATTCTTGGCCGCACGTCTTCAACTCTTTTAACGTCATAGGCTTGGAGGATACAACATAAACATCTATCCTATGACTCAAATTGTTTTCTCCGGAATTAAGCCAATACTACAAATTGACTCGATTAGAAATTTGCCCTTACAAGTCTCCCCCTTTGGCTATTCTGGGACAAAACCAAATGAAAAATCCAAGGGCCGTCAAGCACAACTAGACACAGTCGCACAAAGTAAATACGGACGCTTGACTCGACTCATAGAAATGCTTTCCTGCTTTAAATAATGCCGCTAAAGTGAAATCCTGCACACTTCAACAAACCATTAAATGCATAGGGAATATCAAAATATAAAGAGCAAGAATTAAAGACTCCCCCTTAATTAATTCTCCCCTTTAATCTAACATGATCGACCTAAGAAGATAGCGCTGTCCCCTAAGTTAGATCCCCTAAACTAAAGGTTTAAATACCATCTCTCCCCCTTTTTGTTCAGGAATAGACAAAGGTTAAGAAAAAAATCTCATTTCTGCCCCAATTAAAGAAAATATCACTTCTCCCACTCAAGTCCACACAAGGGATATGAATTAAGGAAAAACAAGTTAAACATGCAATGGTGCATAAAGGGACACGAGCATTAAAGCATATGGGCAACAATGAAATGTAACTAATCCACGACAATAGAAAATGATACCAACTATGATGCGATGACAAAAAAAATGATACCAACTAATATGTAATGAACATAAGCATGGGATATCAACCAAAATTCGCAACAATATGGACACTAATTTTGAATTAAAGGCATATATGGACTAGCCAGCAAGGCAAAGACTCAAAAAACAAAGAAATGCCATATATATGTACACACGAATGATACCAATTATGCACAAGCACACATATATGGATATAAACAACATAAATGACACAACACAAAATAAGCTAAGCTTTCCACACTCTTATGGCATAAACGTGTCATATGGAAACGAAAGTGAAGGGGGGTGAACTAGTAGCAAAAGAATTAAGACCAAATCACTTAAACATGTTCACAGAGTTCTTATTTGATTGTAAAGATTTAGCAACTAAGATTTATCCTTATGTGACAAGATAAAGTGAACTCAATGAACAATCTTTCACACTGCATGCAAGCCTAGCATATTGATGATTCTACAAACCAATAGAGTCATAACAAAATAGCGCAACTAGGATACAAAGCCATTGTGCAAAGCCGTTGATATTCCATCCAAACTCCCTCAAAGATAATAATTTTATATTCTTTTAAATGAATATATCAATCTAAACAAACTAGGCCTTGGCTACATTTTTCTTTTTAATGTCATATATTTTTAGGCCTTTGAACACATATTTATTTTAGGTCCATTGCAAATGGTGGCTTACTCGGAAAGGATAATTTTTGTTCGGAGCCCTTCCCCATGCATTTTAAAAAACAATCTTTTAACACACTATAATCTCATGTGCAATGGTACGAACATGCACAAATCCTCCTAAGTCACAAAATATGTAGATGACTTGATTGGTAGGAGAACATCTCACAAAGCTCAAATATACATGTGAAGTTAAAGGTTCAAAAGAGCTCGTGCATGTGTGTGAGAAGTCATATAAAAAGATAATCCATTAAGGAAGTTAAATTCAAACTACTCCATGCAAGCATGACAAAGAACATTTTAAGGATTGGCAATTTTAACCAAAAGTTCTAGTCACATGGAAGCGGAAATGAAGGATTCAAACATGGTATATGCCACTAGGGTGGCGATTCGGGTTAGTTGTGTCATTTTCGGGTCGCATTGATTTTTATTTTAGTATAAGTTTTAGGTACACTTAAATCTATACAAGCTAATCGGGTCATGTTCGGGTCATTTCGGATTATTACCATAAACGAGTTATCGGGTCAAAAATTGCCAGCTCTATATGCCACAAAATGTATAAAACTAAAATACACAAACAAAATCTTTTTGAGTTTTTCAAATTTTAACCAACAAAAAAAAATTAACTCAAAAGACAAACAAAAATCTTTTTGTATTTTTCAGTTAATACCAAAAAAAAAAAAGAAAAAGATAAACAAGTCATAATTCTAGCAAGACATATATGATGAAGCAAGAACTAGAAAATGACAAAACAATCATACAACCTGCATGAATGTATAACATGAAGAACAAAAGCTAGAGTATGAAAACAAATCTAGCACATTCAACCTTTAGATTTAGCATGGGAGGTATCACATGCAAGTAAATAAGAATCACAAATCTTATTTTGTAAAGCAACCAAACCAGATTTTCTAACCCAAACTAGTGAAGAGTTATGTTCACGGGATTTAGAAATTTTAGTGAATTTACACTTGGATTTTCTAGGACCTCTTTTAAGATCAAAACAAAATTTCCTAAGATGACCCTTTCGACCACAATGTGAAAAAGTATAGACTCGGCGAAAGGTAGTACCTAAGGAGTGATCTATGGAAGTTTTCCTAGGAGATTCTCTCAAACTTGTGGTTTTGGCTTTATTAATTGAATCATTTAGAGTATCGAAGCCAATACAACACATGTCATTTTTAATTTGGCGGGTTGAAGGTATTTTATCTAATTTTTTGGACCGACATTCCAAATTAAATTTGACTTGACTTGAGTCTCTCAATTTTTCTTCTAACTCTTCAATTCTCGACTGAAGTAAACATCTACCCTCCTCAAACATAAGAAGCTATTTCTTCATAGCCTCCATTAAACCTCCGAGGCTATCTCTCTCACCTTATACAAACTCAAGCTTCTCACGAAGAGATCTCTCACGTGTCCTCAGGCATTCATCTAAAGCACTCTCTTTATTCACCTTGACACGTTCTCTTAAGCAAGCTTCTAACTTTAAGTTAGCCCTTTTTATCTTTATTGATTCTTCATATAACTGTAGAAAAGTAACTTTAATCTCACTCTTATTAACCACTTCTGCATTTTCACTATCTCTCTCTCTTCTCCACTCTCATTATCATAAAAAACATGAGATTCACAAACTTTGGCCTCGGAAGCGTAATGTATTAAAACATCATCACTGGATGATTTCTCACTATCACTTACATGAATTGCCATGAACATGGTAAAGTTGCGCACATTGGGGGAATCGAGCCCCTCTTCCGGTTCACTATCACTAAGGGTGGCTTTGTACGAAATTGGTCTTTTGCCCTCCTTCCTTAGTCTAGTAGGACACTCACGCACCCTATGGCCATACCCCTCACAACCATAACACCTATTTGACTCGTCCCTATTAAGGTCTTCATTTTGATATTTAGGGAACTTCTCGGCTTTGTCATGCGTAGACTTTTCAAATTTCTTACAATCATTTTTATGATTATCTTTTTTAAACTCAAGAAATTTTTTAAACTTCCTAGCAAACATAGCCATCTCCTCCGGGTCTCTATCAATCTAATCATTCAAAATTGTTTTTCCTCCTTCCAGACTTGCATAGAGATGCCCTTATCTTTCTTCTTATCATCTTTGGAGGGAAACATGTCAAGTTCATAGGTTTTTAAGTCACCTACAAGCTCCTTAAGTTTTTTAGAGTGCGAGGTGGGTAAAGAATTTAACATGGTCACTTTAGGAATGAATCTATCAGCTAATGACCTCAAACTTTTCTTCATAACACGGTCGTCGGGCATCTTTTCTCCCAAATTAAGAGTTGAATTAACAATGTCGAAAAGTCTAGCGTAGAACTAATCAAAAGTTTCACTTTCTAACATCCTAATGGTTTCAAATTGAGTGGTGAGGTTTTGGATCTTTAAACATTTCACAATACTTATACCTTCATGGGTGAGTTGCAAAATATCCCAAGCCTCCTTAGATGTGTCACACGTCATAATCTGTAGAAATTCATCAGGTGTGACCGCACTAAACAAGGCATTTAAACCTCGAGAATTAAAGTTATCTAATTTAAGTTCACCCTCACGCCATGCCTCTACGGGTTTCGAATCACAAACACCTCCTTCTAAAATAGTTGGTGGAGACCACCCTTTCACTACATATTGCCAAACCCACTCATGTAAGGATTTTTGTGCCAACTTCATACGCGCTTTCCAATACACGTAGTTTGAACCATCAAAAACTGGAAATTTTGTTTAAGCCATATTTTCCATATTAAAAACCCAAAAGGACCAAAACGCAATAAATTAGTGTGCCTGCTCTGATACCACTTGAGGGGAACTATGCCCCCAAATTTTAAACTGAGATTATGAGATGGTTCACATATATACTAAATTTTAATTTTCTTCAAAAATTAAATAAAATTAATCAAGCATTTAATTTTACCTTTCAAATATAAATTAATTCAACCCAAGTTTAAAATATGCTAAACAAATTTAAGCATGTATTTTACCAAATAAATTACGTCTACTTGAATTAAATTAAACTAAATTACCCCATTACAAACTAGCACCAAATTAAACAAATTGCGTTTAAACCTAATTTTGTCTTGATTAAACTTAAGCATGCATCTAGGTGAATTTTGCAAGATAAAATAAACACAATCACACTACGCCGCGATGTACGAGTAAAACCTACAACGGGAAAAACCTCGAACGACCCTGCCTACAATTCCACTAAGTATGGATTTACAAATACAAGACAAAAGACTTACAACACACGACTTGACTTCGTCCAAGCCTCAACGCTTCTTCTTGCATCAACCTCCGCCTAGTCGACAACTATGGAGGCCTCTAGAATCTTAGAATCCACTAATGGGGCACGGTCACCACCAACCACATACAATGCCTTTCATCGTGTGAGAACGCGGCATAAAATAAATTTCTTCTCCTTTATGGGTAGAGAATGAACCCAAACTCTCTTCTTGTTGGGCAAAAAAGGAATTCGGTGCCAAAAAAAATCCAAGCAAGATATATATAAGTAGACACTTGGATTAAACAAACATTGGGTGTAAGATTGTGTTTTTGAATAAATTAATCCATTGAAATCATGAACACATAATGGAAAATTTTCTCTCAAGAATGTTACTCTCTTTTGGTCTTGGATGGAATGAAATGGTTGTATGAAAAAATGGTTCCTGCACTTAGATAATCAGGAAAAAGAAGTGGGAAATGTAATGGGCGAGTGGGATAAAAATGGATGAAACTGCACAATAACTGACACGATCGTTCGAACGAATTTTCAATGTCGTTCGAATGACTATGTCCGAACAAGAAAATAACAAGGAGGATCGTTGGAATGAGAATTAAGAAAAGATTTGGTTCAAATGACCTTGTTTGAACGACTTCGTTCCAACGACTTTCTAATAAAAATTCAGAAGAAAATTGCACAATCTCGTTAGAAGTTCCTTCAAACGACCTGGAAAACTCGCTCGAACGGGATGTCCAGTTCGTTCGAATGACTTTACAGAAAATCCCAATTTTTAATATAAGTCCAAAAATTTTATAAAAAGTTATAAAAGATTTTCAGAGGAAAAATAAAAAGTCTTTTTGACAAAAGAACACCTAATAAATTATTCCAAGTCTCTCTATATATATTTAATGCATTCATACCTTCGAGATGTTGGAATCCAGATGTTGATGATGTATACACTTGGCATGAAAACTGGCAAGGATAAAACTTTAGATTCTTGGCCGCACGTCTTCAACTCGTTTAATGTCATAGGCTTGGAGGATACAACATAAAAATCTATCCTATGACTCAAATTGTTTTGTCCATAATTAAGAAAATACTACAAATTAACTCGATTGGAAAATTTCCCTTAGAAATCTCCCCAAATTTTCCCTTAGAAATCTCCCCCTTTGGCTATTCCGGGACAAAACCAAACCAAAAATCCAAGGGCCGTCAAGCACAACTAGACACAGTCCCATGAAAAAAAATATGAACGCTTGAATCGACTCATAGGAAATGCTTTTCCGCTTTAAATAATGTAGTTAAAGTGAAATCCTACACACTTCAACACACCATTAAACGCATAGGAAATATCAAAATATAAAGTGAATTAATTAAAGACGCCCCTTTAATTAATTCTCCCCTTTGATCAAACATGATCAACCTAAGAAGATAATGCTCTCCCCCAAAGTTAGATCTCCTAAACTAAAGGTTTAGATACCACTTCTCCCCCTTTTTGTTTAGGAATAGACAAAGGTTAAGAAAAAAAATATTATTCCTATCCCAACTAAAGAAAATATCATTTCTCCCCCTCAAGTCTACACAAGGGATATGAATTAAGGAAAAACAAGTTAAACATGCAATGGTGCATAAAGGGACACGACCATTAAAGCATATGGGCAACAATGAAATGCAACTAATCCACAACAATAGCAAAGGATACCAACTATGATGCGATGACAAAAAAGATGATGCCAACTAATATGTAATGAACATAAGCATGGGATATCAACAAGAATTCGCAACAAGATAGATACCAATTTTGAATTAAAAGCATATATGGACTAGCCAACAAGGCAAAGACTCACAAAACAAAGAAGTACAATATATATGTATACACGAATGATACCAATTATGTACAAGCACACATATATAGATATAAACAACACAAATGACACAACACAAAATAAGCTAAGCTTTCCACACTCTTATGGCTTAAACGTGTCATATGGAAACGAAAGTGAAGGGGTGTGAACTAGTAACCAAAGAATTAAGACCAAATAACTTAAACGTGTTTACGAAGTTCTTATTTGATTTCAAAGCTTTAGCAAATAAGATTTAGCCTTATGTGACAAGATAAAGTGAACTCAATGAACAAGCATACACAATGCATACAAGCCTAGCATATTGATGATGCTACAAACCAATAAAGTCATAACAAAATAGCGTAACTAGGATACAAAGTCATTGTTCAAAGCCGTTGATATTCCATCCCAACTACCTAAAAGATAATAATGCTGTATTCTTTTGAATGAATATATCATTCTAAACAAACATGGCCTTGGCTATAGTTTTATTTTTAATTCCGTATATTTTTAGGCCTTTGTACCACATATTTCTCTTAGGTCCATTGCAAACGATCGTTTACTCGCAAAGGATAATTTTCGTTCGGAGCCCTTCCCCATGCACTTTAAAAAAAATCTTTTAACACACAATAATCTCACGTGCAACGGTAAAAACATGCACAAATCCTCCTAAGTCAGAAAATATGTAGATGACTATATTGGTAGGAGAACATCTCACAAAGCTCAAATATACATGTGATGTTAAAGGTTAAAAAGATCTTGTGCATGTGTGTGAGAAGGCATATAAAAAGCTAATGCATTGAGCAAGTCAGATTTAAACTACTCCATGCAAGCATGACAAAGAACATTATAAGGATTGGCAATCTTAACCAAAAGTTCTAGTCACATGGAAGCGGAAATTATGGATTCAAACACGGTATATGCCACAAAAATGTGTAAAACTAAAATACACAAACAAAATCTTTTTGAGTTTTTCTAATTTTAACCAATAAAAAAATTAAATCAAAAGACAAATAAAAACTTTTTGTATTTTCAGTTAATACGAAAAAAAATGAAAAGGATAAATACAAAAGATAAATAAGTCATAATTCTAGCGAGATATACACGATGAAGCAAGAACTAGAAGACGACAAAACAATCATACAACTAGCATGACTATATAACATGAAGAACAAAGGCTAGAGTATGAAAACAAAGCTAGCACATTCACCCTTTAGATTTAGCATGTGAGGTATCACGTGCAAGCAAATGAGAATCATAAATCTTATTTTGTAAAACAACCAAATCAAATTTTCTAACCCAAACTAGTGAAGAGTTATGTTCATGGGATTTAGAAAATTTAGCGAATTTACCCTTGTATTTTCTTGGACCTCTTTTAAGATCAAAACAAAATTTCCTAAGATGACCCTTTCGACCACAATGTGAACAAGTGTAGACTCGGCGAAAGGTAGTACCTAAGGAGTGATCTATGGAAGTTTTCCTAGGAGATTCTGTCAAACTTGTGGTTTTGGGATTATTAATTGAATCAATTTGAGTATCGAAGCCAGTACAACACAGGTCATTTTTAACTTGAATGGTTCCAAGCATTTTATCTAATTTTTCAGACCGACATTCCAAATTAAATTTGACATGACTTGAGTCTCTCAATTTTTTTTCTAACTCTTCAATTCTCGACTCAAGTAAACATCTATGCTCTTCAAACATAAGAAGTTATTTCTTTATAGCCTCCATTAAACCTTCGAGAATATCTCTCTCACCTTCTACAAAATCAAGATTCACACGAAGATCTCTCTCATGTGTCCTAAGGTATTCATCTAAAGCACTCTCATTATTCACCTCGACACGTTCTCTCAAGCAAGATTCCAACTTTAATTTACCCCTTTTTATCTTTATTGATTCTTCATATAACTCTAGAAAATCATCTTAAAGATCACTCTCATTAACCTCTTCTTCATTTTCATTCTCTCCCTCTTCTTCACTCTCATTATCATAAAAACATGAGATTCACAAACTTTAGCCTCAGAAGTGTCATGTATTAATGCATCATCATTGGATGATTTTTCACTATCACTTATATGACTTGCCAGGAAAGCGGCAAAGTTGCGCTCAATGGGGGAATCAGGGCCCTCTTTCGGTTCACTATCATTAAGGGTGGCATTGTACGAAATTGGTCTTTTGCCCTCCTTCCTAAGTCTAGTTGGACACTCACCCGCCCTATGGCCATAACCCTCACAACCATAAAACATATTCGACTCATCCCTATTAAGGTCTTCATTTTGATATTTAGGGAACTTCTCGACTTTTTCATGCTTAGACTTTTCAAATTTCTTAAAATCATTTTTAAGATTATCTTTGTTAAAATTAAGAAATTTTTGAAACTTCCTAGCAAACATAGCCATCTCCTCCGAGTCGCTATCAGTCTCATCATTCAAAACTTGTTTTTCCTCCGTCCAGACTTTCAAAGCAATGCCCTTATCATTTTTCTTCTCATCATTGGAGGGAAACATGTCAAGTTCATAGGTTTTTAAGTGACCTACCAGCTCCCTAAGTTTTGGAGAGTTCAAGGTGGGTAAATAATTTAACACGGTCACTTTGGGAATGTCTATCGGGTAATGACCTCAAAATATTCTTCACGACATGTTCGTCGGGTATCTTTTATCCCCAATTAAAAGATGAATTAAAAATTTTGAAAAGCCTAGCGTAGAAGTCATCAAAAGTTTCACTTTCTAACATCCTAATGGTTTTAAATTGAGGGGTGAGGTTTTGGAGATTTGAAGCTTTTACGATACTTGTACCATCATGGTGAGTTGTAAAATATCCCAAGCCTCCTTAGATGTGTCACACGTCATAATTCGGTGAAATTCATCCGGTGTTGGTGGAGACCACCCTTTCACTACAGATTGCCAAAACCGCTGATCTAAGGATTTTAATGTCGACTTCATACGCGCCATCCAATACGTGTTGTTTGAACCATCAACAACTAGAAATTTTGTTTAAGCTATATTTTCCATTTTAAAAACCCAAAAGGACCAAAACGCAATAAATTAGCGTGCCTGCTCTGATACCACTTGATGGGAACTATGCCCCCAAATTTTAAACTGAGATTATGAGATGGTTCACATATATACCAAATTTTAATTTTCTTCAAAAATTAAATAAAATTAATCAAGCATTTAATTTTACCTTTCAAATACAAATTAATTCAACCCAAGTCTAAAATATGCTAAACGAACTTACAATGTATTTTACCAAATTAATTACGTCGACTTAAATTAAATTAAATTAAATTACCCTATTACATACTAGCACCAAATTAAACCAATTGTGTTTAAACCTAATTTTATCTTGATTAAACCTAAG